>CM050219.1:4407500-4425000 GCA_027475355.1 Coilia nasus | reverse complement strand
GAAGGCGTGTCAGCTTGGAGTCGCGGTAGGGCACGTGCGAGCTACGTCCGTCCACCAGCGCTGAGATGACATTACCCAGCGCCGACAGTGACAGGTTGATCTTGGTGGCCTCTTTTAGACGCTCTCCCCGGACGCCCGTCTTGGCTTGCCTCTCGCTGCCCGCCAGGTCCACCAGGTTGAGCTTGCCGACCCGAATGTGGTTCTGCCCGTCAGGGCCCATCTGACTACACTCCACCGTAATGAGGAAGATGGCATGCGAGCGTGAGCTGTGTTCATTCATGTTTGTGAAACCGATGGAGCGTGTCTGGTTGCCCAGGTTCATTAAATGCTCAATCTCTTTGACATTCTTTGTAACGAAGGAGGACAAATCACGGATGTACACACCTGAGTCCGGGTTCTCCTTAAGCTCCAGCTTGCGACTGTGGTCCTTGACAAGGAGGTCCCGGACCTCCTCCTGGTAGATCTCCAGGTAGGAGGCGCGCACCAGGTACTGCTGGTTCTTTGAGCGTGAGATGTGCGTGAAGATGTGTTCAAATGAGCTGGGAATGATACCGCGTTTTTCAGGGTCCAGCCACTGGCCCTGCATGGTGTATGTCTTTCCCGTGCCAGTCTGTCCGTAAGCGAAGATGGTGCCATTGAAGCCTTGTAGAACCGAGTCTATGAGCGGCCGTACCGTCTCGTCATACAGATCACTTTGCTTGGAGCTCGCGTCGTAGACTGCGTCGAAAGTGAAGGTTTTAAGGAGCTCGCCTTGTGCGGCCCGGGGATTCCGCAGCGCGACTTGTCCCAATTTTACGTCCATTTCAACGACATTCTCATAAGCAGCCGCCTCCTCCTCTTGGCTGAGCGGGCGGCACCGCACCACCACCTTCACTGTCTCACAATTCTTCATTTTGGACATTTTCCTCTTTGATGCCCTAATGTCAAAAAAAGAAAATCTAGAACCCTGCACACAAGACTGATAAAATCAGCTGTCAAAAGGCATCACGCGATGAAACACTATATTTGCTGTGCCTACAGTACGCATATTTACTCTCCCCCCGGTAAATCTTCGCTGCGGAAATTTCATAAACAAAAGACAGCGCTAGCCGCACACATTAACCAATGAATGAAATCATACACACGTTGTCGCCTGTAAATCCCCTTTAGATCGCGTTTCACCAGCAGTCAAGTGATAATCCGTGCATGTCGGTGACGCCTATCCGCCGCTGCAGCCCAGCCCGAGTCTGCGATGCAGCTCCTCTTGCCACTGCGATGGGGGATGCGGAGGCTCTGTGCCCCAATGAGAGCTAGATCACACACACACACATACACACACACACACACGTTACATACACACACTCACATACTGTACTAGACACAACCCGACCTTTTACATCACTGCAGACGGACCATTGTTGAACCATGGGAAACTGAGTCTTAATTGCCCTTGTAATCACCAACTGTAGTTAACCTGACTAGTGTGTCCAGAGTCTAGATACATTATTGCTTTATTACCTTAAATTAGTACTAGATATAGAGTCGCAAATCAAAAATGGACCTGACACAATATGGTTACGGTGACTCCTTAGGTGATTTCCTTTCAAGCCATATTATATACAACTTAAATTATTTTTATGTTCTTATGAATGTTAATATATTGTCGATATGTTGTCGATAAGCAATAGTCCAGTCTAATTAGTAATACTGATGTTATAAATTATCAATTTAAGGTGAAAGTGATGGTGAAATATTATTCAACTCTGCCATCTACTGTTCAGATTTGGAAGTTATATCTCCCCCTATCAGATAATTTTCACCACCAGAGGGCACCATTACATCTCAAAATGCGCCGCAGTAAACCCGGTCGTGAATTCAATTAAAACGTGGTTTTCTCACGAAATAAATTTCACAATCTTCGCAGTAAAGCGGTAAACACAGGTTTGACAAGAAAGATGTGCGGCTTTTAAGAAGTTGACTCAGACAGTTAGAACTAGTCTAGCCGTGATCTACTGATATTTTTGTACATCAAAAATGCTTTATATTAAAAGTGCCCTGTAAGGTCAGTCCCAAAAAAATAAAAATAAATAAAATTGCGTTATAGTGGAATGGCAAATGAATCAGTACATCCCCACCAATGTCAAGAGAAAATCTACGTCCCTGCATTCAAACCCAATATAAAACGGATACATCGTGCATGCATCGTAGCCTATAATAAAATCAAGCAATTTATCAAACATTCAGAAATAGCCTATATCTATAACAGCCATTAAGTTATTTAAGCTATCACAAAATCAGTAAAGTTATGCATAACTGTAATTACAAGCCAACTACTCTGTAACTACAAGAAAACGTTCCTAACTAATCTAGCCTAATAGTGTAAGGGTTTTTTTTAAGTCAGTTATAGACTGAATACAGAATGCTCTCGTCCTGGGTAGCGTAGCCTATGTATGCAAACGGATAACAAACAACCATTATACCCAATTCGACATTGAGAATATGAGACAAATCAACCATACACTCCAGTTAGTGGCTAATTGATTTAATCTGCGGTCTAAAATATCCAATACGCTAAATCAGTAGCCTATATATTATCGGTCTACAGTTTAGCCTACTGTCATATAGGCCTAACATCGGCTAACAAACGTAAACAGAAGTTACAGCTCTTCCTTACATGCATAGTACCTGTCATAATCCAGACAGCAGCCCATCTTTATCTTTTGCTCCTTTCCCTCCTCTTTCTTTCTCTTTTTCCTAAACTGAGCACCTGATGGCTTTTACCTTTTCTTGTTCATCTTCCATCGGTGTTAATTTGGCACTCCAGTAGCCTATTAACAACTACTGGCGTGAGTCACTAGCCAGTTTATGGCATTATTGCACTATGACATGCACGCCTATAGCCGCTGCAGCACCGAATTCCTCCTGTAAACCGCCCATGTCGCCCATATCAGACACCACCCCTGGGCAGTGGCAAAACTGATTCCATTTTATATGTTACAATGCAATTCCCAAGAAATCATTGTGATTGGGATCATGGCCTGTATTTAAATAATTAATGAGTTTTGACAGTCAAACAGTGAACAGTGGGAAGTTGCAATAAAGAATATACTTATTCAGTTATTGTGATTGTTAAAAAACCACTCTAAACCTTAAGCTATCTATACAAGCACTTTTGAGGTTGAGGCGCAGTCTATTTGCAGGAGTGGGTGTATGGAAGATTTTGCCTTCCAAAAAAAAAAAAAAAAAAACACACACACACACACATAAAAATAGGGTTTACAACTATTTCACTAAGGCAATGGTAATCAGCATGCTTACTATTTATGGTTATTGTTAAGCAGATATCCCAGGGTTAACCCAGCAAACATACACCAATATAAGGAAAACATTACCTTTTAACATAAAGGAACAAAGTGTCTGGACACTGCTTGATCTCCCATATCTTTATTGTGCAGTTTCGGCCTTAATGGGCCTTCCTCAGACAATCTTATAACATAAAACTTAAGCACAGGCTATTAGAAGCAAAGGATTTCCATAAATGAAACAGAAACGTAAAGGTTAATTTATGGTCTTACACAAAAATATCATACAGCACAACAAACATCATAAAAATACTCCATACAACTTGAAAAACAGAAAAGTTAGACCTAATTTGTATTTACACGGGTGACAAGAAAAAGAGATGTGTCTTCAAACATTTTTCAGAACAATGGTTAGAAGAACTTACAGTTAAGCCATTTCCCCATTTAGGCACCACAAAAGGAAAAGAAAGTCAAAACGTGGAACATAGCATTAAAAGCAGCTGACACAAGTGCTCAGTGATCTAAAGACATGTAAAACTGGACATAATATAGGATAAAGCGCATGCAGAAAGAGCCCTCTCTTCTAGAATAAGGGATGTGAATTTCCAGCTGCAATAAACCAATGCAAAGAGACGAAAAGAATAGTTATGTCCACGTTGGCTGATTATAACTCAGGCATACTGCTGCATTCTGGACCATATGGTGCATGCGGAAGGGAGGCCAGCCAAAATTGCATTGTTATAATCCACCTTAGAAAAATAAGAATGGCTTGTAAAAGATGTTGAGTTAAATATTGTGTAAAACATGGTCTGATCTTCTACAGTGGGAATCTACAGGACTTGGTAACTGCATTGATTTGTTTAGGAAAAAGTAAGTGTCATCAACTATGACAGCCACATTCACACATAACGTCTGACTGATTAAGACATCGGTTTATCAGTAAATAGGTTTGTCTAAGAAATGTTGCACTTCTTGTGTGTGTTTTACCCAAATTATATTGGTGTAATGGTATCTGCAATATACAGTGTGCAGGCCTTGTTACCTTTCAAGCGGAATAAATGTCTGTACTGAAGGATGTTGATGATCCAAAATGGCACTGAAGGCTCAAAGACAGAAAAGAAGAGAGTGAAGGTATAACTGGCGGCACAAGAGTAGACTCCAATATTATTTGTTGAAATGGTGAATTGCCTGAGTTCGTGAGACCACTTAATGCATTCTTTCACAATTAGGCTGCGGCTGGTTCAAACCTCTGTAGACATCTCAATCCATTTGTCCAAAACAGATGTTCAGTGAATGCTTGCTTTTGCAGACCCATCTCGTGCCACACCCAGTGTGCGGGTTAGCCTTACTCTTTTCTGACAACAGCAGGGTGGATATTAACGCTAGATACTCAAGTCAGTATTGAATTAGTTGTAATGCTCATGAAAATAGTGATGTTGTGAAAGTCAACTGGCTAATAATCAACATTATAAGATAGAAATTGGGTAAATCTATTTTAGTTTTGCATGCATTTTTAAAATAGCAATACCATGCTAAACAATATGTTTAATAAGTTAAACAAATACATTAATTTCCATTAAAAACTTCTAGTTTTGTAATTTGTCACTGGACAGCGCTGCACATGAGCAGGCCCTTGCAAGGTATTTATTGGACACAGCTTTCCAGTTTAAAACTAGGCTATAATTCGCCTATTTTGCAACAATTTCATAAGATGTTTTTGTAAGCAAAACTACGACTTAATCCACGGCACACCCGTGCCATCGCCTACATTACTGCCTGATGACATCACTCTCTTTGACTCACAGATGTAAGACAAACGCATTCGTCACATCAGCAGGCAAACTGTGACACAATACATGCATGCACATGCAGTAGTTTTCTAGCAACTCTGGTGGTGACTCAGACCCTCGCGGCTCAATCACCCATCACCGAATACATCAGCCAGTAGGATGCAGACATGTCCAGATCGGACTCTGAGTAACATTTGCCCCTTATACATTGTAACGTCAGAAACACCCTCTTGCCCCTTGTCGGTTGACCAACTTTCTAATCAACAGCAGAGCTGAATTTGAAAAGCAGTAACACAAACCAATCACATGTGGATGTATGATATCGAAGGCGGGAAAGAGGCGTGTCAATAAACTAGGGTGTCGCCTTGGTGGGTCCATTCGAAGGCGACGGCGGTCGTCTATGTTTCGGCTTCAAATAATTCTGAAAATATTATCAGTATAGTGAGGGCGTTTATTCTTCAAAATATAATTTCAAAGACAATTTTAATATCGTGGACTGTCAATCTAGAGTGGTTGGAATGAATGGGGTATGCCAAGAATTTGAATTAGCTCGCTTGTAGTTTGAAGAAAGAGTAAGTCGGGTTGAGGGGAGCCATTTTGTCCCGACTGTGTGGGAGAAAGGAAGAGTGGAAAAGGGGATATCTCACAGAAGAAGAAAATCCGGCACCCTCTTTAGACAACAGGACAGGCCAACCGCACGGCTGCGGGATATTACCGTGAGCTAGCTAGCAAGCTTTCCTCATCAACACCCTTCACTGAAGTGCTATGGTATTGATTGAATCCTGGTAAGGTGAGCTAGCTAGCTAGATATCAGCAAGGATTTCTACAAATTCATCAAGCTGGTTGTTTGGTTTGGTAGCGTGGCAAGTGCGGACCTGGTCCCCGACGTGGATTTTGACACAGTAACATTAGAAAATTTAAAATTTTTATATAAATGGCGAAGAAGACATACGATCTGTTATTCAAGCTTCTCCTGATCGGAGATTCTGGTGTTGGGAAGACATGCGTGCTGTTCCGCTTCTCCGACGATGCGTTCAACACCACCTTCATCTCCACCATAGGTGAGTTTACTGGGGCGTGTGTGCTTTGTCAAGATGGCTTACATTATCACTTCACTTCTCAGACCTACATTTTGTTTTATACATATCCACTGAATTGGCCGGTAAATTTAATGTTAACAATCGATATGCAAGCAAGGTTGTCACTGGCGTGCTAACAAAGAGGCCTAGTGGTTTTCTCTTAAGTTTGCAAACTGTGCACCTGATTGATCTACTGTTAACATTTGGCAACAAAGCTGGCAAACACAAAGGGTTTGATACAATCCACTGTAAAGATTGTTACCTCGAGGGGATCATTCACTTTGCCCTGTTCCAAATGTATCTGCCTTTGCAACATAACTAGCCGGCTAGCTAGTTTTGCTACCATTCTAGCTGTTAGCCGTGTGGCTAAATCTGTGTAAAATTTACTCATGATGGATGTTTCATGAACAATTTAAGGAATGGTAGCTTGCTGGGGACAGTCTATCTCGTTTGTTAGAATACACCAACTTTGTCAGCTAAAGATGCATGTAGGTGCAATGCCGAACCTGAACCTCACAGTGAATCTGATCTAGTACTAGTCCCTTCTAAACATAGCCAAACAAACCCCGAAGTTTGATGCAGCGATTTGTTGGCTAAATGATGGCAGAGTGGTTAGCCAGTTCAAAGCTAACTGGCTAACGTTAGCTATCACTGACACTTGCCAAGTTCGCAGCCTTTAAGGCCCTCGCTAGCCTTCTAGTTGCATTATTAAGTTCTACAGACCTAATATTAGGCTCGAATTAAGCACACAAAGCTGACTGACTGCTGTACTGGAAGTGGTTGGAAATGATTGGAACCTGACGAAGGCTGGATGAACGGTCGTGATTTAGAGTACGTCTGTCAAAAACCCATAATAAACAATTCATTAACTTGGTGTCATTATTCTGGTGTCAGCGCATGCGCTAACTACGGTCATGCCAGTCTTGCCCAAAACACCGAAAGAAGGCTCCTTGTCAGTCTGTTTTGTTGGCAATATTTATGCGAGAATGTAGGCTGTACCAAGATCACCGAAGGATATACCCCAGAAAAGGCGTTATTTTAATACAGTGTACCATAGGGGCTCTTGGAGATTTTTTTGCCTATGTTGAGTCATTCTGTGCAAGATGTATGTGTGTCAGTAGGTGACATTTGAATTTTACACTTTAGCATTACAACAACCAAATGTTAGCATTACGGTAGGACTGGGGGGAGTATCTTACCATAAACTGGCAGTGACTATCATTGCACGTGACTTGGCTTCACTTGTTGGGTCTTTTTGTTAATATAGGGTCTTTTTTTTTAAAAGTATTTCTGAACTTAGTTCTTGGGTTGGTTTATACTTGACAGCTCTCGTTTCTCTAAATCAGAATGTTCCTATTAGTATGATAGTAAGTTGGGGAGTTTGTGTTGCTTGTTCTGACAGAATGATGCTTGATGAGGTCATAGTGTGAAAATGTGTTGGGTGGGATAACCCCTGAGGTGTTGCTTGGGCGAAAAACACTAGACCAGGAATCTCTTATGACTCAGGAATCAGCTTATGAGTGTGTTGTTTCACTGTGTCACCCACTGCAACCAGTAAGCCTGGAGTGCTTCGTGCAGACCACAGAGTAGCAGTGTTGGGGGCGTCTGTATTAGGGCTAGATGTAGCCTGGTGGTTGCCAAGGTTACAGAACCTGAGGCTGTCATGGTAATGTTCAGGGTTTGGATCGGGTCTTGCATCATAGAACAATTGAGGCAAAGGACAGGCTGCATACAGATTGCCTGCCTCTTTTCAGTCACCATCTCCTCCAATTAGTTTCTTTCACTCCTTTATTCATACTTTGCTCAACCCATGTTATACAGGATCAGTCCTCTCGCCCCCCCCCTCCACCCCTCTCTGAACTGTTACTCCATCTCTCCTGCTCCCTTTCCCACTTTCCTCTTTGGTTGACACGTTGACGTTCATACCTTTGCTCACACATGGAGAATGCAGCTGCAGTTGCTCAGCGTCTTAAAATACTCACCGGAAACTCCCGTTCGGATCCTCACGGCAGCTCAACTTTCCACAGGAAGGCCGGGCCCCAGCTACACTCCACTCACTTATCCTCTTGTCTTGTTTCGGCCTGCACCCCATAGGCGCCATACAGAATGTGTGTGTGTTTGTGATTTTGTGTGTACGTGACTCTTCCTGAACCATTACAAGTGTGTGTGAGACTCTTCCTGCAGAATTGTGTGTGTGTGTGTGGGACAGTGTTGAGTGTCTGTATGTTTATTTGTACGTGAAGAGCTGTCGTCAAAAGTACCAGTTCCTGTATCCCAGTAGCCACCCTTCCATTTGATGGCAGTGAGAGAGTAGACTGTCTCTGGAATGCTAAAGAGGATCCTTAAATGCTGGGAATTCAGATCTCAATCATGAGAACAAGATCCTGCTGTTCTGGAAGGCCTGTCAAGACAGAGCCCACCCCACAGCCTTCAACACCTTGGTGTCGGCATACCTGCCTGTCTCTGCTGGTCACCAGAGGAGGACCAGGCCTTCAGTCACAGGGCCTCTGTTCCTAGCAGGAAGGCGGCATTCAGACCAGACCAGACCAGACCAGACCCTCCCTGCTGCATTCATGCTCATTTTGTGCTGTGTGTGCATGTCGGCGCATGTTGTGGAAGTATGCATCTATTTCTCAGGCTGGCTATGCACAGATAGAGGTGCTCGCACTGCATTCTGTACTCCGATTGGCGTATGTGTGTGTGTGTGTGTTATGGTCTTATGTTATGCTCCTCACTTTTGGGAGGTACGTTCTTGAACCTTTAACATTAAAGACCAAGAATGCTTGGCTGACTTTGTTTTAGGGTCAGTGTGCTCCTCTTTTGCACACGCATCAGAGAGATGACCTGTCTGGTTGGAATGATATGGTTATTACGGTGAGATTGATCTCTCGACAGAGTGATTTAGGACATCTAACCCAAGACCACACAGTTCCACATTTGAGGAGGAAGCCTCTCTGTAATTGTGCCGTCTGGACACCTAATTGACATCATTCAGCCCACACATCTCTCTCTCTCTCTTTCTCTCTCCTTCTCGCTCTCTCTCTCCCCCCCTCTTTCTGCTCCTCTCCCTCCCTCTCTCTCTTTCTCTCTCACTCTCCTTCTCTCTCTCTCTCTCTCTCTCTCTCTCTCTCTCTCTCTCTCTCTCTCTCTCTCTCTCTCTCTCTCTGTCTCACTCCCTCTCTACTCTGTTTGTCTACAAGTGAATGAGTGAATAAAAGGACGGACGGATGTGGTTGGCAGGGATGAGGTGAAGCGGGGGGAATGGAAGGCTGCTACTGCAGGACATTTCTGAGGCCCTGTGCTGAGGCCGTGTGGTGCCAGCCCCCCAAAGGGAGGGCCTGAGCTGCGGGGCGGATGCTGGTCTGCCTGCGGTCAAACTGCTGCGTCAGAAAGCCCTGGCGCACATGATATGCCTAAGCAGGGCCTCACTTCTCTTTTTTTTAAATGCCACCTCATGGATTTTGAGGCATGAGCTTGAGAATAAATGTATCATACATTTTATTAAACATTGGTCTTTGTTGTTTCAGGTGTTAATGTGTGATGCCAGCAGTGTCTTTTCCAACAGCAAAATGAGAGATCAGTTTTGTGTTTTGTGTGTTTACATGGTTAGGCTACCACCTCAGCCGACAAGGTTCATACTGCTGCTGTCATTGCCTGTTACCGCTTCGCTGGATCTTTTGGAATAAATGAACCATTATTGGTATGCTACTACACTGAATTTTAGCTTGTTTAGCTGTTTTATCTAGTGTGGTGAAAATCTCTGGAGCAGCTGACAGGCCACCCCTATAGTCCTGGATGCCTCAATGGGCCATGCTGCACAGGCCCTGGATCAGTGCACATCCTGCATAGTAGCTCTGCTTCGAACAACTTCCTGTCCTCCTCCTCCTCTCCCGCTGTGCCCTCAGCGTGAAAGGCCGGGGCGTAAAAGAGAGGTGGAATGTGTTTACTGTCGGCCGGCCTTTTCCTCCCCTCCTCTCGCTTCATCTGTCAACCTCGAAGAATAGGCCTTTAAAAAGAGGCAGATGAGCTGAAGAAGACTCCTGCAGACTGCAGAGCACCAGGAGGCGAAGCGAGACCATGTGTTTGCAGCCTGGTCACGGTCTCACCCTGTCAGGCCTGAAACACAGGGCCTATGGATTATTTTTTGGGGGTGGGTTGCTTTCCTGGTGGTTGGAAGCAAGGGCTTTGTTATTAATGAACAGAATATGTAGTGGTGGTGGGGATGTGGGCGGGCATGGAGGAAAGCGTAGTCAGCTCGCTCACAGCAGGGTGTGTGTTTGCGATCCAGGAGAAACAAAATGAGAATTTGCAGAGGACTGTCAGGCCTGGGTGTGTTACTATGTGTATGTATGTATGTATGTATGTGTGTGTGTGTGTGTGTGTGGCAGAATGTGTGTTTCAGCTGATGGCCCCTGACCAGTTCCTGCAAAATGGCTGCTTCCTCCCTTCGGAACACCAGAGGCTCATGGGTTGAGTTCCGATTGGGCGGCTGCACTCTCGGCCCTCATCTGTTCCATTCCTCTGTGTGTCCGAATGGCTCGGGTTTCATGCTATGATTCTCGCTCCGTGTGACCTCACTCCGAGGAATGGTTCCGTTCGAAGCGAGAGGGGAGGGATCTCCATGTTCACCCAGAGCTGCGTATTTTTTTCTCTCTCAGCAAAACAGAGCAGTGAGAAATTCTCCTCCTGAATACCGGCCCGTCAGTGGGTAGCGATCTTGTTGGTAACACTGTTAAGCCCAGTTCAGCCACAAGTCACATGCCCTCAGTGGGTAGCCGTCTTGTTGGTAACACTTAACAGTGTTTTCCCCAGAAATAAAAAGAAGGGTTTAAATTTTGATGTAAATACGATGACACGGTGGCACGGTAGTTAGGAGGATTGGTGGGCATGCACCCTGGGAATTTTTTTTTTTCTAGAGCTAAAATGGTGCATTCTAGGAAGATCTGAAGCTAAATTTTGGTCCCAGAAGGCTGGTGAAAACATAACACATTTAATAAAATGTTGCATTTTTTGGCACAAATAGAACAAAAAAATCGTTGCACTTGGTGAGTTGAAAGAGCCAAAACTCCCAGGTGGGAAGGCTAATTTATTGTCACACAAGAAATACTGCAAGCACTATATAATGTCACATGAATTTGACTAGGCTGTCACTAAAATGTCTAAACTAAATGTTGAGCCTCCTGTTTTTCTGGGCCGCCCATTCACGCTCTCTCTCACTCTCTTTCAGCAGCTAGATGATCCGATCGCATTCTGTACACTGTGGAGAAAGTTTTCTTAATACATGAGCATGTCCCAAGGAGAGCGTTCTCCTTCCTTCTTGTGTAGCATTTACAGTCAAAGTCAGGCAGTTTTAGTAGCCCCGAGGTTTGCGTTAAAGATCTTAGATTCTACAATACTCTCTGATACAGCTGACTGGCGGAAAAAAAACAAAGGAGCACTGTAATCGGCATGTGATTGGCCAGTTTCGCCAGTATAGTAGTTCACACACCCACCACGGAAGTTTCCTAAAAACGCAGCCTACATTTGACTACATTGGGGCTTCTTGTTCGGGGAAAATCCCGGGGGGAATGTTTTTGTGCATGATTTTTAAGCGTATCGGCATTTTATGAAAGCGTCTCGGCAAAACTTGATGCGCATCGGCGAAAAAAGAAGCGTATCGGTGCCGATACGCTTAGGCGCTTTGGGGAAAACACTGCTTAAGTAGGGCTGCACGATATTGGAAAAATATGCGATATGCTGTAACATTGCTGAATGTTGCGATGACGATATGTTTTGCGATAAACAAACATTAAAAATGTTAAATATAGTTTAAGCATTTAAATTATGTAGTTTTAACATCTTTCAGCTTAATCTTCACCACTAGCCCATAGCCAGTGCGCAGGCTATGGGGGTGGATATCAAGGGCAGTAGGACTCCATTTGATTTCCCAAATATCTTCATATGTGGAGCATCGAACATCTTAAAGTAATGTCCCATTTATTGCAGCTAAGCCATGTTTTTGGGATATGTATATTATATTATTGTATATTGCGACATAACGACATTATCGATATATTGTGCAGCCCTACTGTTAAGTCAGCCACATACTGTGACCTTCCTCTTCTAGACTTCTCTCATCAGCTTCAGTCTCTCACAGCCCTCTTGATGGAAATATCTTAATCTTAAATGTCTTTTCCACTGTGTGAAGGTCCTCTTCATAGTTTGGATAGGACAGGTGTGATCCGTCTCCACCACATGGGAATAACTGCATGCAAATTCCTCTGGTCTAGATGCAAATGGTTCACTTGTCATTTCCCTTATTTGAGCATGTTTGGTGGAGATCACTCAAGGAAAGCCAAGTCCAACCCCAGCGTGTTTCAGAACTGACTAAAGCTGCTGGATGACTTAGCAGAAATTCATCATCCTTCTGACCAGAGGAATGTGAATTATTTCAGACTAAACCTCTCTTTTCTTGCTTCTTAACCTCCCTGCAGCCAACCCTTGAAAAAACTGAATGCTGCATCAATCACACTGCTACTGATGGTCTGGCAGACATTAAAGGCCCAGTGAAGTGGAAACTGTATTTGGTTTGGTAACACGTGAAATATATCAGAAAACTGTGTCTGAAAAGATGTGGAAAACCCCAGAAGTCAGTTTGACAGTGTTGTGGTTTTATGTGGCTTAACAGCTTTTTACGGTAGGTCCAAGTAGGGTGGTACTGAAAGGCCCAGAGCTTTGAGCTGACACCCCACAGCATCTTAGAACAGAAAGTATCGGCCACTGTGCGACCTAATTTTTACCTTGTGGTAACATTCAGATTCGTTCAAAATTTACGAGGTGATGAGTAACAACTTTCTTTTGTATGAGGAACTTATAAATTATATTATTTTTACTTTACTGGGTCCTTCAGCTCATCAGAACAAAGAATAGCAAGGCTAGCGGTGCCAGCTCTTGATTGTGACTCATTAGTAAGGTTCTGTCTGTGGATGTTCTGTCACAGGTTACTCAACGAAAGAGATTTCCCGGCTGCCTTTGAAATGAACACCGGTGCTAAATCTGTATTGCGCCATGCTCCCCTCATTGCTGAAGGGTCATAGTGGGAAAGCAATGTGGGGCCGGTCATCAGAGGTCAAATGTCACAGTCGTGTGGCACTTGGATGCCATTCCCAAGTTTCTGCCATCACGTACACTCCAAGACTGGAGGCCCTGGTCCACATCCGTTTTCCTCAGTCTTGTCAGAGAGGGTGTTGGTGTGGCCTGCCCATGCCCAGTCGAAGCTGTGCATGTCGGAGTCTTTGCTTTAAAGGTGTACTTCCATCGTGTTTTCATAATTTTGCGGTGGCCTGTAGTATTAATGAATACCCTGTGAGCTGGTTTTAGTGAAAAATGCTGTGCTTCTGTTTCAGGCTGTTCTAGTTTGGTGGAGGAGATGGAGCAGGGAGAATGACAGGTTCTCGGCTATGCTAGTCACAGGCTGCAATCATTCGAAGCCCATTCGGTCATAGCGAACCAAATAGAAGATTTAAACGTTCTACACAAACACACATACGTACCTATACTTCACTAAGTGAATGTGTGCTGCAACAAAACTTCTGTAGTAGTCACAACTGTGGCACAGCTTTTTCTAATTTACAAACCTACGTCACTTTGTTGGCCTTTCTCTTATTCAGTTGTTTGTCCGCCTACTTTCTTTCACTGACTAATGGAGGCAATCGGGTTAGAAGAACATTTTCATGTGCAGCGTGCATATGCAACTCGGGTGACCTGTCGTATTTCAAAAGAGCAAGTACTAAACAGTTTTTCAAGGAAGTACTCCTTCAAAGATCTGGGTGATGTGAGGCTTGCGATCTCCTATAAGCCTACGGCCAACACTGTGTCGTCGTAGCAAACAAAAGCTTTTGGGAAACAGGCCATAATTCTCGGGTTGCTCAAGCAGCTGGTTGTCCCACCCCGTCCCTCCCTGCTACGTAATTGGAGTGGGGAGCGAAACATCTTGATTTCTTCTCCCCGCTGAGCTCCTCTGGCCCCCATGCTGCTGCCCTCTCCCCTCTGTTTCTGCTCTTTTCCCTGTCGTTCACTCTTCCCCTCTCTCTCTCTCTCTCTCTCTCTCTCTGTCTCTCTCTCTCTTTTCTTTCTTTCTCTCTCTTTCTTTCTCTCTGTCCCTCCCTCCCTCCCTCTCTCTCTCTCTGTCTCTCTCTCTCTTTTCTTTCTTTCTCTCTCTTTCTTTCTCTCTGTCCCTCCCTCCCTCCCTCTCTCTCTCTCTGTCTGTCCCCCTCTCTCTCCCTCTCCTGGCATCCTTCAGCCTCTACTCTGTCTGTGCTTGGTGTGGCTTGTGCTTGAGTGTTGTGTAAGGGTGAGTCACTCTTTTGTAAACCATTTTTTGATTGCTGTATTTAATTGCTGCCAGCCACTCCTTCCTGAAGTTCTCCCTCAGTCAAACCGATTTCACTGTGACCTTAAAGAACAATGGGTGAAACGTATAGCATCCTCTGTGGGCCGTGTAGGTATAACCGACGTCTTCCTGCACAGTCCAGACCCAGTCTCGAACCCGCGACCTCACAGCAACCCTGGCATGGGACACGGCCGCACTACCAAGTGAGCTAAAAGCCACTCAGTCAGCAGCGTATCTTTTTGAGGAGTAGGGAGGGAGGTTTACTAAAAGCTGTGCTAGCTGGCATCCATTACATAGGAAAATGAACTATAACCTATGGAGTGGCATATAATTTGGTGGGAAATGTATGCTGGTGTTATTTTTTGGTAGCATGCTGATAAAGGGATTTCTAGCTGTATATCAGCAATGATGTGCCTGCATAGTTTCAACGGTCAGAGACATATGACTGTTTCACTGAGGTCATGGGGTTGGTTCCTAAAGAGAGTGGACATGCTGATGCAAAAGTGCTTGCTCTCTTCATGGCATTCTTCAGAGATCTTTGGATTAACCCAGTGGAGCTGGGGAGTGCAGAAGGAAGTTGGTTTCAGGGTAATTAAATGTAAGGTGTCGTGACCTCACAGGCATGGTCTCTTGGCAGTGCAAGATTGTGTGCCTTGTTTTCAGTAAGCACTGTGGCAGGCCGGTGGCCCAGTCTAAGTCAGAACCGCTGTGTGCTGTTCAGTTAATGGGCTGTGGTTTGGTACTCTAAGTGATTGAGCTGTTGTGGCACTCTATATACACACACACACACACACACACACTCTCTGACTTCTGTATGACACCGCAGAATATTCTCATCAGATCTGAATGCCACAGAAAGCACACACTATCGTTGGCCAGCTGAGGGATGTCACTTGTGCATGCACACACACACACTCACACTCACACACACCCTTACACACAGACATTCACTCACTCCCACACTGAAACACTCGGCCTGGCTCTGCCTTGTCAAAGGCACTACTGTGTGGCCTGTCGGCGAGCAGGAAGTGGAGCTTGAGGCAGCCAGTCAAGCAAAGCAGAGATGCTGAGCACGGGATGGGAGATAGCCTAGTACCAACAGTGCCAGTCTCCAGCAGCGTCCGCATGACCAGGGCCACTCTCTGGTCTCTACCAAAACCACTGCTCAGTGCCCATGCTATAAAGCCAAACCAGCTCACTCAAGTCACTCAAAGCCTGCCATGTGATCGTGCCCTGCAATCACTTGTGCCAGTCGCATGCTAGGGTGTATGATGCTAGCAGATATTGAAGTAGTCAGTACCATGTACCATTACCATGTACCAGTACCATGAACGGGCAGGTGCCCATAGTTGGGGTACCCACATTTGAATCCGGCCTGTGATACTTTTCCCAATCCCCCCTCCCATTTCCTGTCTTACTTCACTGTCCATATAAAGGCAAAAAGTAAAAAAATATGCTTTAAAGAAAGAAAGCTTTAAAGAAGTCCAGTTGGTTATTACCTAGCACTTTAGAATATCAGAACTGTAAGAGCTAGTATATTTACCTCCGCCAAGGAAGTTATGTTTACTGGTCTACTAACCATCTCTTTACATAGGTACCTTCGATGTTCTCTGCACATCTGTTTGCTATTGTGTCCTCCTTTTGTAAGTCGCTTTGGATAAAAGCGTCTGCTAAGTGTAATGTAGTAGTAGTAATAATAATAATAATAATAATAATAATAATAATAATAATAATAATAATGTTTTCCTCCGTTTGCTTGTTTTTGTGTTTGTCCGTCCGTCTGTTTGTCATCAACTTAACACAAAAAGTTATGGATGGATTTTGATGAAATTTTCAGGATAGCTCAGAAATTGGCTAAGTGAGAAGTGATTCGATTTTGGTGGTGATCCGGATCACCATCTGGATCCTGAATTTTTTTAAAGGATTCTTCACCATTGCGAGATTGCCAAATTGTTCCCCACAGAACTGTCATCCTCTTGTGGCTATCTTAAAGTGATTCGATTTTGGTGGTGATCTGAGCTGCCTTGGCGGAGGTCTGCGCTCTCTGAGTTCTTATCTATTGGCGGTATGTGTCATGATGATCCAGGCAGTAGCATGTTTGACATGGTTTTATAAGGCTGTTTTTGTCGAAGTCTTTGTCCTGTCTCTTGGTTTGTAGAAGACACTCCTAGTCTGTCATGTGCCAGGGCTTGCAGTCACCTGTGCCAGTCTGATGCTGCTGCTAGGGTGCATGGTGCTGGTGGGCGCAGACAGGGGAATAGTCAGTGGTAATTACCCCGTTAGAACTGTGAGTGGAACTCTGATTGCCGGCATGTGTCGTGATGGTCTTATCAGTAGCGTGTCTGACACGGTGGTTTCATCAGACTCTTGGGTAGTCGTTGTGAGGTGCCGTGTGGTTGGGGCTGGCATCGGTGACTCCAGGCCTGGGGCGTGCTGGGTGGGTGTGGCTGAGCGCTCCTCGAGTGAGTGAGTCACCTGCCCCGTGAACAATATCCTGCTGTTACTTAACGCCAAGCCTCCTGCTAATGTGTTTGTGCTGACAGTTTTGTCCATCGGTGCGTTCTGGGATGCCAACCGGCTTACCCTCCCGTGCCCCTTTTCACTTATTCACACACAATCTTTGGGACTTTCTTTTTTAACACTCTCCCTCTCACACACACACAGTCACACTGTTGAATTGTCAAATGCCTTTTTTGTCTAGTTTTCCCACTAAATGAATGAAAATATACACACTCTGAAATCTGTGTATAATATATCTTTTTTTTTTATTCCCACAGGCATTGATTTTAAGATTAAAACAGTGGAATTACAAGGAAAGAAGATTAAGCTACAGATATGGTGAGTAGATTTCTGCCTCTGTATAATCATGACCATCTTCAGAGATAACACATGTAGTCCGTTTGCTGAATATGCATATGCCATAGTGTACTGTGCAGAAACACTTGATTGATTATTTCTGGGATGGGATGCTGAAAGGAC
>CM050219.1:4400000-4402500 GCA_027475355.1 Coilia nasus | reverse complement strand
AAATTATATTAATGACAGATTAGTTGGACTTAACACATTGGTTGCTTTTTTTGTACAGTCGTGGGGTTTGCGTTATAAGCCGCAGGTGAAATTGACGGGGGTGCCTCTGCCCCCTCCAGCTGGGGTGTCTTTCGTCCGGTGCCTTACAGGGAGCCACCCCCCTACCCTCACCCCCCCCCCCCCCCTTTTTTTTTTCCAAAAAAATGTAAATGCCCCATCGGGGGATTTCCCCACCCCACCCCTCTCACCTTCTTTCCTGTAACACTCAAACCCCCCCCCTAACACCTGTCCAGGACGCGAGGCCCTGGAGCACACACGCCGACTGGTGCAGAAGCGTTTGAATTTCCCCCGCTCCACATGAGAGAATGGCATTACAAATTGAGTATTTCTCATTAACATGTATCATTTTATTTCTTTGTTTTGGTTCTGAGTTTACTTACATGAACCTGATTGTTTTTTGTTTTGTTTTTTTCCCTTTTTTAAACCCTTTATTTTATCCCGCATGCTCAATGGTGTTTTGATCAGAGACTTGTTTTGTAAGTTTGCTTGGTCGGTTTCTCTTAATGGGATGACACCTACATTGCAAACGTTTTAAAATGAGAGATCTCTGATATGGGAGAAGGGGGGCATGGGAGAAAAGGGGGGGAGGGCATTCTCTTTGGAAATTCAAACGATTTTGCAGATCCATTAAAAATGAGCTTGTTTTAAGTTAAAAATTGGTGTGCTTTTATTCTTGTCCATTATAAACACAGTGATGCAACTGCCTCAGTCAACAGACTTACTAGAGCCAGTAGTGGTCAATACTTGTTTGTTTGTTTATGGAATACAGGAGGATTACAGCTTGGGTTCAACTCCGTAAACAAATATCACATCAGTACTTCTGAAATGCTAATGGTACAAAGGGTAAAATAGTAATAATAGTAATAGTAGTAGTACCTTTGTATGTGCATTTAAAGATCCAAGTCACTCTTCCTCCTTGAGTAAAAATGGTTATTCTATATAGCTAGTTTAACATTGAACAGATCAAAAACATGGCAACATGTTTCGGCCTTCTGAAATGACTAGAGCCTCGGTTCCTGCCAGATGTGGATCTTGGCTTGGTCGAAGTGCACCCCTGGTGGCAGGTGTGTCCCTTGTGCAGATTGTGTGCAATGCACAATCGTCAGTATGGGGGAAATGCCAAGAGGAAGCGAGATGGCAATCCTGGTCCTGTTGTTGATTAATATTCACTCTGTAAAATGGTTAAGGCAGAAACACCTGGGTGCTGCCAGCCTGAATACTATCACCCCTGTGGTGGAAAAAGTACCTAAAACTTTCATGACCTGTACTTCATGTTGTGTGCCACAGGGACTATCCCCAGGAACTGGGTATTTGCCAGGGGCCTTTCATGCTGGTGACTAATGCCAAACATCAAATGGCATTCAGATTACCAGAAATTATCTATGCAGAGAGAAGTGAGGCAATAACTACATATCATAACACAAGACAGTTTCACTGTAAAAAAAAACCAAATATTTTTGACGTGTTTGTTGATCTCTTTATTTTGGCACTGGAACAGTGAGATAAACACTGTTTTCTGCAACAAATTGCTTATGGACCTCTGACAGCAAAAGATTTTCCTATGGTGAATAAACAAATAGTTAGGAAGAGGACTCTAGTTATGTGACAGTCATCCTGACTTGAGAACACTGAACATGCACCCATCTGTCTCATGGGAATTCCACACAGGTTTTTGCTCATTTTCTCTGTATGATTGAAGTACAAAAGGAAACTGGAAAATATGACACTGTCTACAACTTAAGTAGAATGGAGGAACAATTACCTGTCAACAAGGTACAGCAGAAATTTGGTAGCAAAATTCCCCTCTGGCAGTGGGCAACTGGTTTGCAGCCTGGGATGCCCCATGTAAAACATACCGTATTATCCTCGCAGCATACAGTACTGTGCAAAAGTTTTAGGCAGGTGTGAAAAAACGCTGTCAACTAGGAATGCCTTTAAAAAATGGAAGTGTTAATCATTTATGTTCATCAATCAACAAATTGCAGTGAATGCAGAGAGATCTAAATTAAATCAATATTTGGTGTGACCACCCTTTGCTTTCAACAGAGCATCAATTCCTCTGGGTATACTTGTTAGCTATACAGTTTTTGAAGGAACTCAGCTGGTAGCTTGCGCCAAACATCTTGAAGAACTAACCACAGATCTTCTGTGGATGTAGGCTTCCTGACATTTGGTGTAATTGGTTGGTCATGCACCTGACTTTATGTGTACCCCTTTGTGTGAATTGATGCTGGTTTAAAGGCACCTGCCTAAACCTTTTGCACAGTACTGTATATGTCAAAATTAGTGATGTAATCCACCACATGAATAGCCATAACAGTTATACAGAGGAGCTGTGAACCTGAACAAGGAAAGGCGCGCTTCACTGGCAGTATATGGTACTTCTGAAAACACAAACAATTGTTGCCACCATGTGGCCAGTTGCGTTACTACACGTGTG
>CM050219.1:4390000-4395000 GCA_027475355.1 Coilia nasus | reverse complement strand
ATTTGCTAGCACACCAGTAGCTCTGTCACACCAGAAACTCTTTCACTGTTGAATGTGTGTGTGTGTGTGTGTGTGTGTGTGTGTGTGTGTGTGTATGGATGGACACAATCACACTGCTTGGCAAGCAGACTCTGTTCTCAGTGGGATACTACAAGGGGCCCCATCCCCCTGGTGAAACCCATTGCCATGGTGACGCTCATTTCCGTGGTGTCTGTTCCCCCCTGTAACAGAGGTCCATTAGAGATAGACAGAGAAGAGTCACTATTTGTGTTTCCTCAGAAAGGAATTCTGGGAAAGTGTCCAAATGGACATTTAATTCGTCTCATCTTAAGCAACATCTCAGCCTCAAGGGGCAGCACAGGGTTTCGTGTTTAATAACAGCCGAGTATTCAATCATGGCTGTCTGTGTTGAGGCAAATCTCTCTTGTCATCTTCTTCTCTCTCTCTCTCTCTCTCTCTCTGTGAGTATATGTAAATATGCGTATGTGCCTGTATGTCCCTGTGTGCTTTTAATTGCAGGTCCAGTGACAGTGTGCACTGATGTATTTTGTGTGTGTCTGTGCATTTGGTACATCTCTATACGGCTCTATGTCTTGGTTAATTGTACTTTGTGTGATGGTGTAGTGCATGTGTGTGTGTGTGTGTGTGTGTGTGTGTGTTGGGGACTCGGTTGTATAAATCTAACAGAACACGAGTGCAAAAAAAGTGTATGAAAAAAAGCCGAAAAGAAGTGTTTGTGGCTGCTTAATGCACCCCCTACATTGCATGTGTGACACGTGTGGATGAGGTACAGCCTTAAAGGAGAAGTTCAATGTGAATCAATCCATAGCCCTGTTGTTTGAGCTGGCACCAATTGAATGGGCCATAGAAACTAACTTTCAGTTTCATTTTCTTATATCCCCATACAGTTAGTGTCAGCTGCCAGTTCATTATCCGGTCTATGTTGCATCAACTTTTTTTCATTCTTTTTCCTACCAACAGCACTCGGTGACCATGAACAACAGGGCTATGGATTGATTCACATCAAACTTTTCCTTTACCACAAAAAATCTGTTTGACCCTTTAAGATAATCAGGAGGTGTGTTTGTAGTTTGTTTCTTTAAAAAAAAAAAGATTCTAAACAGGAATAATTGCCATTGTTCTGTCTGTTGTACTTCTTGCTGTGCAGTGACAGTGAAACAAAAAGTAAGAAAATAGCTGTTTTATGGTCTTGGTTAGTTGTGGGTGATAAGGATGATTAGACTGAATAAATCCACATTGTTGGGAGTGTGTGAACTGCAGTGTGGTGGGTTTCTGTCCTGTAGCCCAAAGACACACATGCTGGAGTTTATAGAGAGAAGAGAGCTACTGCCTCTTGCTGATGTCTTGTGAAAAAACCTGCATGCACACACACAAACAAACACATGCACACAAACACACAAACAAACATACCCTTTCTCACCCTCGCAACAATTGGTGTGTTCAGAGAATGAGGACATGTCAGAAAGTGACAAGCACAAGACAATCAATCATCGCTAAGCTGAGTGCAGGGTGTGTGTGTGTGTCTGTGTTTGTGTGTGTGTGTGTGTGTGTGTTTGTGTGTGTGTGTGTGTACACAGGGGTCAGTGCCAGAGGGAGTTTGTCCATGTCACTGTTCCAATGGAATCTGTGCTGATCAGGAGAGTGCAGTGAACTGAATGCACAGCAGCCCTCCATGCATAACTGGCCAGAGAGTGTGCATTACTAGAACTGCAAGTGTTTTATTTCATGTGAATGTAAGAGAAAGTAGATATCAATAAGATAGTATTAGTATTTCACAAGGGAATATCAGAGATAAATGTACTTCTGCTTCTTCTTCTTCTTCTTCTTCTTCTTCTTCTTCTGCTTCTTCTTCTTCTTCTTCTTCTTCTTCTTCTTCTTCTTCTTCTTCTTCTTCTTCTTCTGCTTCTTCTTCTTCTTCTGCTTCTTCTTCTTCTTCTTCTTCTTCTTCTTCTTCTTCTTCTTCTTCTTCTTCTGCTTCTTCTTCTTCTTCTGCTTCTTCTTCTTCTTCTTCTTCTTCTTCTTCTTCTTCTTCTTCTTCTTCTTCTTCTTCTTCTTCTGCTTCTTCTTCTTCTTCTGCTTCTTCTTCTTCTTCTTCTTCTGCTTCTGCTTCTTCTGTCTCTCTTTCTGTCTTGTCTATCTTTGCTGTATGTACTCCTTTCTTCACCCCTGCTTATCCCTGTTTTTTTCTCTCTCTCTTTCTCCCCTGCCCTCTCTCTCTTTCACACACACACACACACACACACACACACACACACACACACACACACACACACACACACACACACACACACACACACACACACAATCTCTGTCCTTTTGTCTCTCCCTCTGTTTTTCTGTTTCACACATACTGTACATGCACAATCTCTCTCTCTCTCTCTCTCTCTCTCTCTCTCTCTCCCTCTTTCTCTGTCTGTCTTGTTCTTTGTCACACACACATACACAATCTCTCTCTCTCTCTCTCTCTCTCTCTCTCTCTCTCTCTCTCTCTCTCTCTCTTCTCCTTCTCTGCTGTAGGGGATCATGTGGAGGGTTTGTCTGAGGATGACGTGGTGTTGCTGCACTCGTGTCGGCAGTGGACCACGGTCACGGCCCATAGTCTGGAGGAGGGCCACTATGTCATTGGGCCCAAGATAGACATCCCGCTGCAGTACCAGGGTGAGTTCACACACACAACCACGCACGCACGCACGCACGCACGCACGCACGCACACGCACACGCACACACACACAGTCACACACAGTCCTAGAGGAGGACCACTACGTCTTCAGGCCCAAGATAGACATCCCACTGCAGTACCAGGGTGAGTTCATGGCCCGTGCCACACTTCAGTACAGGAGCTCACAAATGCAGACACACACATTACACAGAGATGCAGAAATACGTCATCACACACACACACATATGCACACACACCCATACATACATACACACACACACACACACACACACACACACACACACACAGACATGAGGGGAAGATATGCACACGCACACACACACAAAGAAAACAAAGACACCTCCCCCATGCACAGTCTTGTCTTGAGTGTGACAGACACCTCGCAGAGGGAAAGATACCACAGGAGTCCTGCAGCTAGAGCAGCTGTTCCACATTAAAGCAAAGGCTATCATAGGGCATCTGACACCCAGAGAGTGACCCTATGTCTCCAGTCAAAGCAGCCTCTGATGACCCTGAAAGGTTAGACTTTGCTCTTGCCCTGGTAGGTATGTGCTAACTCAGAGATGGGAGACGCTGGTGTAAGAGGGTCCTGCAAGGCTTCAGGGATGGACTGTGACAAGATTAGTGTGTGCTGACAGTAATTCTGTTTTGTAACAAAGTTCGTGAGGAGCTCATAGGGATGATTGACAGCAATTAACTCACCTGTCCCCCGCCTTCCAGGGTGATTTATACCTGCCTGCTGTTTCACATCATGCACACTGGCACTGCAAATTAAAGCTGCATATACTCCAAGTTGGGTCCACGCAAAAGTGACGTCAAAATGACGTCAGTGCACATCTGGTGCGGCATTTTCGAGTGCGCTTTTGCTGTGTCTACACCTAATTTTTTTGTAACTTGCGTGCCGCAGCCCATTGAAAACAATAGGCAATGGCTAGTCTGGTTTTAGCTAACTTTAGCCAGTCTAAAGATGTCTTTTCCATTGCTACAAATCAGCTAATATTACTGAAAACTCACAAGAAAAACAAACACTGTTTTATCCACAAACCAACATGGTGCAAACCTGCAGTTCATTTATTAACTTATAATTAACTTATATTAACTAACTTATTTTGCCTTATCCTATCATCACTCATAACGTCTTATACAGCTGAAAACACTGTAAATATGCACGACTGACTCGAATCTTTTCGGATTTATCCAGTTTAATTCCCAAATCCTGTAAACCTGCAATTCTCTCATGTTTCACTCCTCTGACATGCAAGGTTCCTGAACTACTGTGGCATTTGACACCTCAGATGAGGAGAGGACTGCCGTGTGTGTCGAATGAAGTATAAAGGGTCTGGCGCATCTGTGACGTCACTTTTGTGTTCGCACACTACTTCGCACGGCGAGTATATCCCAGGCTTAACCATCTGCCTCCCCCTACTCCCCCATTTCACTAGTGGCTGTACACTGTCTTTAGCCTTGTATACATGGGGGTGCAAGCCGACATGACTCTCTAGCAATCTCCGTTTAAGGAATGCCCGGACCAAGACCCATCAAGCCAAACATGCACTTTTAGACACTAAGCATGCCTATGGGTGAAGGGCTGAACAGAGCTGTGTCTCCTGGAAACTTTCTTCCTGCATGGTTTGCGTAACCTTAAAGAAACTATTTATCCCAGTTGCCCAGTGTTGTAGGGTTCTGATGATGCCCAGTTTGTGTTCCAATAAGTGATGAGATTCTAAGAGTTGGTCAGTATGTGTTGGTTTCCTTTTGGATGAAAGGTGAAACGTCTTCAAGCTCCAAAAAGAAGTCTAGTTGTTTACATCTTAACTCCTTTCACTACAATGACCTCGATTAATGAGAATCTACACAGACATTTTAACAAACTATTTTTAAAGTTAAGTCTGTTATTGACTAGATGTTGTAGGACTTTTAAGTGTCATGGTGGGCTACAACATTTTGGATTCACTTGCAATTTGTTGCTATGTTGACCAGAAGAAATGGGTATGGTAGGTCAAGGTCAGTGAAAAGAGAGAATCTCTATCAGCAATGGATGTTTGTAAAGCTAAGGAAAAAGCATCTTGGTCTACTCACATAGAGAAAAGTGTGTCTCTGAAATGTTCCAATTTCAAGTTTGGAGCCACAGAGAAGAAAGAGAAAGGAGAGGGTTAGGAAGGAAACAGGATTAATACAAGAAGGACGTGCTAATGTATATTTTAGAAGTTTAATTACACTGACAAATTTACTGTGCTTAATAACAGTGACTGTTGGGTCATGGCCTTTATTGTTTTGGCAGCTTTACCAAAAACAGAT
>CM050219.1:4380000-4387500 GCA_027475355.1 Coilia nasus | reverse complement strand
ATATACATCCACACACAAACCCACAGTCCTCAAAAGTTATGCTAAGAGAGGGGTCTGATTACTTGCCGTAAACACGTCATCGCAGCAATAAATTACAGCTTCCCTTTAAGCCACAGAATCGTATTAAGGAATGGCAAAGTAGCAATATGTACAGGCAACAACGCCATAGGAGAGTCGTAACTCTGAGACTTCATACTGCTACTGAGTATCAGTAAACTGCTTTTGCCTTGTAGAGTGTGAGAATGAAAGCAAGAGAAAGAGACACAGAATATAATAAAGAAAAGAGAAAAAAACAAATAAAAAAGGTGGGGAATGAAAAATTCTGAAACTGTCTGTGTAGGAGCCATTTGTGTGTGTGCGATTTCTTTTGGATGATTGAGCACATGTAATGACACCTGCTGGTGTCTTGTGCCTAGTTTCTGGTGGAGCACGAAGGGTTAAATAGGCCAATTAGCTCTGCTAAATTAGTAAGGTGGCTAGTCTAAACAAAGAAAGTTGGTAACTTTTGTAATTCTAAAATGTTTGAAGACACCAGCAGGCATACAGTTGTTCAGATGATTGTTTTATTGGTTGGAAGTGCTGAATGTAGAGGTTAGGGGGTAAGGGGGTGGTTAAAGATGACTGAGCCTTCTTTCTCAAGACTTCCAGAAGAGCGCGCTGCCAGAGGAGACTCCTCTGCTCTCCCGACTTCTTTGTACCCTTGGACAAAAGCCTGTTACACACGTGCACACACAGACACACACAAATACACACACACTCTCATACATACACACTCTCTCACTCTCTCTGTCTGTCTCTGTCACCCCCACCCCCTCTCTCTCTCACACAGACACACATACGCACACACACACACACACACGCACACACACACACACACACACACACACACACACACACACACACACACACACACACACACACACACACACACACACACACACACACACACACACACACAAACAGAAACAGAAGAACACAGAGGTAGGTCAGAGAGAACTCAATTGGCTAATCTCTCTCTTGTCCCTGCCTTGTACTGCCATGCACAAACAGACTGACAGCCATTCAAAACTCTTAGAGGAAGGCTTACAATTCAGCACACATTCAGATTAAAACACACATCTCTCTCTCTCTCTCTCTCTCTCCCTCTCTCTCTCTCTTTCTCCCTCTCTCCCTGTCTCTCTCAGCTTTGTTTTTCTTTCTCATGTTTTGTTTGTGTCTAGCACTGTCTCTCTCTTTCACACACACACACATACACTCTCTCTCTCTGTCTCTCTCTCTCTTACACACACACACACACACACGCAGACATACTCACACACACACACACACGCAGACATACTCACACACACACACTTAGACCCCGAAGAATATGCAGCACATATTCTATCAATCAGCCCTCAAGCTGAGCAGCAGACTCAGATGACAGCGTGTACTGGCGGCCGCTCGCTGGGGGCTTGAGATTTTAGAGGTCTGGGCTCAGGAGCATTCCTGCCAGAAAGCACTTCCATCTCTATGACAACCCTGGGGCCTATTCCACCACGCAACAGGCTGTTCTTGTGGCTCTCTCAATCTCTCTTCTCGATCTCTGTATGAGATCTCTCTTCTTTCTCTCTGTCTCTGTCTCTCTCTCTTTCTGTTGTGTATGGGTCTGTGTGTGTGTGGCAGGAGGCTGTATATCACTCTAAATGTCTGTGTTTAGTGGTGAGTTCCATGTACGAGTGGAGATGTAAGATCTAGATAATGTACTCTGTGCCTGTTTGTTTGTCTGTGTTTTGGTTTGTGCCTATGTGTTATGTAGTTTGTGGTGTATGTGCAGCAAGTAGACGATCCACTGTGTTCTCAGTCCCAAACTCAGAGCACTAAACATCTCTGCAGCTGATGGTAGGTGTTTGTGATGGAGTGCCATCACTACAGTTGAGGATGTGCTCTGACTGCCATTCCCCCGAGCTTGGCTCTTTGGCGTTGCGGTCAGAGTGCATATTTGGTACCCCTGGAGACCCGGGTTTGGGGCTGGGTGGGGTGACTGCTCTCGCCCTTCGCTACAGTATATTGTACCGACAATCAGATCAGGGAGGATTATGAAGCTGAAGAGTGTCAAGGCTGCACCAGTGGTTGCTGGTAGCCCTGCGTTCACAGGATCTCATAGGGAAGTTCGGGGGACATTTTTGGAGGCGCAAACTGTAGTGGGAACACATCGTCACTCTCCTCTCAGCTGTCCTGTCTCTATACAGGTGTCCTCCTGATATTCATGCTGACCATTACAGAACTGCCAGTGTTTGTTGTTGAAGTGGTCATGCAGTGCTTCTTCAGAACCTCCTTTCTTCTTTCATGGACTTGGCTTATAGTGTAGTTAGGATGGGGGGGCACCTCACATTCCTGACTGGGGGAAGAACCACATGATTGACCTCATAAAAATGTGGATCCCCCCCTCCACCCCACCCCCAAACACACACACATTCACACACACACACACACACACACACACACACACACACACACACACACACACACACACACACACACACACACACACGCACATGCACACATACACACGCATACAACCTCTCTGGCCGTGTCACGCCATCTCCAGGGTGTGTGCGGTTGACCCCCAAAACACAAACCTTAGCTGTGGGGGGCAGGGGTGCATGGCTGGTTGCCTGGAAACACAAGAGGGCCTCTTTTTTGAAGAGAGAGAGAGAGTGTGTGTGTGTGTATTAGTTGGGGGTGGTAGCTTTAAGAGCAGGCATGATGATGGCACTGTGTGTGTGTATGTGTGTGTGTGTGTGTGCATGTGTACGTGCACTAAGAGGTTTCCATAGAATTTAGGAAGAATGGTTACAAATGAAAGCTAAAAGAGAGGGGAGTCTAAAATTACTCTTCTCTGACATGCACTCACATTTGCACACACACACACACACACACACACACACACACACACACACACACACACACACACACACACACACACACACAAGCAAGCAAGACGTTTCTTGGCTGTCTCTTCTCCCTTGGCTCTATCTGTTCATCACTCATCTGTGTTCCTGCTTCTTGTTGTCTGCTTCTCTCTCTCACTACCTCTTTCTCTTTCTCTCTCTCTCTGTCTCTCTTTTTCTCGCTTTCTCTTTCTCTCTGTCTCTCTCTCCCTCTCTCTGTCTGTCTGTCTTTTTGTTTCTCTATCTTTCTCAGTATCTGTTTCTCTCACTACCTCTCTTTCTCTCTTTCTCTCTCTCGCTTTCTCTCTCTCTCTCTCTCTCTCTCTTCTTCCACAGGCAAGTTTAAGCTGTTGGATCAGGACCGTGATGTGCGTGAACCGGTGCAGTATTTTGCAAGCGTGGAGGAGATTGCCGGAACCTTCCCCGACCGAGTGTTTGTAATGGAGAACATCACCTTCAGCGTAAAGGTTGGCAGGCCGGCATTTCGCCCTCCTCTGTCCAGACTCAGACTATCCCCATCCTCCCTCTCTCCCTCCCTCCCTCTCTCCCTCTCTCTCTGCCTCCCTTCCTCCCCTGCAAAAAATAGAATACCCAAATCAATAGCAGCATCAAACGCTCAATGAACACCAGCCTGTCACTCGATATAAATAATATAAAAGTGATACATAAGTAATGCTTTTGAATATCCTAAAGTATACTTTGGTCCAGCTGCAGCTCAAAGATATGCGTTTAACCACCAATAGCACACAGATCTGTCTGGCTATGAAATATGACTGAGAAATGCGTGTGTATGAGCAGCAAAGAGACTTTAGCCGAGAGGATTAATGAGGAACAGAAGATTGGAAGAGAGTCTGATTTCAGTTTGTGTATGGATGTCAGTGGGGGTTGGGCTGGGGATGTGCGTGCATGAGAGAGAGAGGAGAGAGAGAGAGGAGGAAGAGAGAGAGAGAGAGAGAGAGAGAGAGAGAGAGAGAGAGAGAGAGAGAGAGAGAGAGAGAGAGAGAGAGAAAAGAGTGGCTGAGCTGCAAAAGGAGAAAAGCGAAAGGGAGGGTAGATGTATAGAAGTATGTGTGAATATAAGAAAGAAGAGAGAAGAAAGAATGAGATGGGGGATGGGTGGGGATGTGTGTGTGTGCGTGCGTGTGTGCGTGCGTGTGTGCGTGTGTGCGTGCGTGCGTGCGTGCGTGCGTGTGTGCGTGTGTGTGTGTGTGTGTGTGTGTGTGTGTGTGTGTGTTAGAGAGAGAGTGTGTGTGTTCTTGACCACTCTCTCTAATTGAGGAGACAGAGAGAAAGAGAGACTGACGCCACATTCCACAGCTCAGTGGTCTCCAGAGGGAACATCTCTCTTTCTCCCGCTCTCCCGCTCTCTCGCTCTCCCTGCCTTTGACTCTCTCTCTCACTCTTTTTCTTCAGCTTTCTCTTTCTTTGCCATTCTAAAGCCACTTTTCAGTGGCCTTAGCACAGTACAGCCTCATGGCTAAGACTTAGAAAGGAATAAGTATTTTGTTTCACTTCATGCTGGTGTTTCTATACAGTATATGTTATTGATACTCTGTGTGTGTGTATATGTGTGTGTGTGTGTCTGTGTGTGTGTTTGTGTGTGTGTGTTGTGTGTGTGTGTGTGGTATTGTTTAAAGATGACCACAGTCTAAGTTTGATGCACGTGGCCTGTACACAACAAAGGTCATCAGGTTCATGCTCATCACTCAGGCCTGCAAGCTCTCAAATACCTCACTTAGATCGATAAACTGTATTGTGTACCTTTGTGTTCCATCTACGTGTGTGAGTGTGTAAGTGTGAATGTGTGTGTCTGTTTCACATTAAGTTCAGCGAGGACAGTCTGAAGCATAAATATGTATCCTCTGCATCTGTGTGTGAGTGTGGGAGTGTATGTGTGCGAGAATTTGTGTGAGTGTGTGCAGGTGTATTTGTGTGTAGGTTTTACATTGAGTTCAGTGAGGACAGAGTGTGTGTATGTGTGTGTGTGTGTGTGTGTGTGTGTGTGTGTGCGTGCATGTGCGTGCACGTTCATGGTGTGTGTGAGTCTCACATTCAGTTCAGTGAGGCCAGTCTTATGTCTAAGTATATATCCTCTGCATGTGTGTGTGTGTCTGTGTGTGTGTGACGGTGTGTAGGTCTTACATTTAGTTTATTGAGGACAGCCTTATGTCTAACTATATATCCTCTGCATTTGTGTGTGTGAGGGTGTGTAGGTCTTAAATTTAGTTCATTAAGGAGTCTTATGTGTAATTATATCTCCTCTGCATCTGTGTGTGTGTGTGTGTGTGTGTGTAGGTTGTCTCTGGCGAGTTCAGCGAGGACAGCGAGGTGTACAACTTCACCCTGCAGGCGGGCGATGAGCTCTCCCTGATGGGCCAGGCCGAGCTGCTGTGCGTGCAGGGCGGAGGGGGCAGCGGCTCCGGGGGCTCGGGGCCCCGGGGAGAGCGCTCTCGGCTGGGTGCCCTGCTCCGCCGCCTGGGCAAGGCCGGGGCCCTGGGCCGCCCCGCACGCACCAAGATGCCGTGCCTGATCTGCATGAACCACCGCACCAACGAGAGCCTGAGCCTGCCCTTCCAGTGCAAGGGCCGCTTCTGCACGCGCTCCCCGCAGGAGCTGCAGATGCAGGAGGGGGAGCACACGGTGCGCGCCATCATCGAGCGCGTGCGGCTGCCCGTCAACGTGTCGGTGCCGGCCCGGCCGCCGCGGAACCCGTACGACGTGCACGCCATCCGTGAGGGCCAGCGCTACAAGCTGCTCAGCATCATCAGCAAGACGGTGGTGCTGTGCTGCGTGCTGCGCAAGGAGGAGGTCACGCCCTCGCACTTCCTGCTGCTGGCCGACATGCCCCGCTTCCGGCTGCCCGAGGGGCTGCTGCGCGGCGACCCGCTCTACCAGCAGGTGGCGCTGCAGAGCGCGCTACGCTGCCAGGCCGCCTTCGACCCGGACAGCTACTCGCGGGCTGTGCGGGAGGCGCGCACGGACCTGGGCGAGGAGTGCGTGAGCCCGCGGAGGATCCGCGTGTGTGTGCCGGGCGGCAGCGGGGAGCTGGGTCGCTCGCTGCAGAGATTGTCGCTGTGTGTGTATGGTGGTGGCGGGGGCGGTGGGGGAGGGGGGAGTGGGCATTGGGGGTATCGGTGGGGGGGCGCAGGTGCCCACACACTCGCTGGCGCTCTCGCACGGCTGCCGGGACTCTCTGGGCGACGCCACGTCCATGTCGACGCCCACGCAAACGCCCACCACTACCACGCACACGGACACGGAGGATGACCGGGAGTACGTCACGCCCGACTGGCCGATGGAGGAGCCGCAGGAGATCCCCTACGAGGAGCTGTGGACCAATCAGAGTGGTGGGGGCGGGAGCTACGGGGGCGAATCGGCGCCCTCGGTGGAGGGCGGGGGCGGGACCAAGCTGGAGCAGAACCTGATCTCCTTCCACTCCTCCTCCTCGTCACTGGAAGGCCCCGCCCACGTCACCATGGTGCAGATGGAGGCGGGCCGAGTACCGACTCCGCCCCCTGTGCCACCTAAGTCAGAGGCAGTGAGTAGAGTGCTACACATAATGCACCCGTCCGTAGGCCTAATTCTCATTGCTTTGTTTTGCTAAAAAACTTGGCTTAGGCATACTCAAAACTGTGTGTATGTCTTTGCATGTGTGTGTGTGTGTCTTTGCACGTGGGTGTGTGTGTGTGTCTTTGCACATGTGCTTGTGTGTGTGTATTCTGCCATCATTATAGCTATGTCCAGTGTTATATGTGTTTCACAGTGTCACACATACACTTTTAGGATGGAGTCCTGTTGACAGATTTTTAGTGTCTGGTCTAGAGAAGAGGAGAAAAACGACATGTGTACACACACATACACACACATACACACATATACACACACATATATACACACACGAACGCACGCACAGCTCAACGCTTTCAAACACTTAAAGGCTCACACTGCTCAGGGGGATACACACATACATGAACAACAACACACACACACACACACACACACACATACACTAACATGCATGCACAAGATCGGGTCAAACAGGGCTTGTGTGTGCATGGCCAACTAAGCCTTGCGAAGAAGGGAAAGAAGTCCAGACGGATGAATTATTGATATAATGCTGCTTTTAAAGTCCCCCTGACCATGCACTCACACACTTACCGGAACGTATCTCACTCATAGACACACACACACGCACACACACACACACTCAATCACTGACACACTCACACACACACACAGTCTTGCTCTCGCTCTGTCACACACACACACACACACACACACACACACACACACACACACACACACACACACACACACACACACACACACACACACACACACACAAATACAGCCACAATGGGAGTGATATTTTCTGCAGCTACATTGTGTTGAGTGTTTATATGAATACTGTGCCATTTTACAAATCAGTGTAAACAACTACACTGCGGCATCACGCTGAAGAAGAGGAGGCGTTTTGCTATAGTGGCAGAAATGACAGAGCAGAGCTGTATCTCCCTCTATCTCTCTCTTTGTAGTTCTACTCGTCTTTCCACTCGTCCTCCCTCTT
>CM050219.1:4355000-4375000 GCA_027475355.1 Coilia nasus | reverse complement strand
TGGACGTTTGATTGCTTTTAAAAAAAAATCTGAACCCCATTCCTGAACCTAGGCTGAGGATTTAAAGTATTCGGGTGCTTGAAGCAACTGCTTTATGTTGGATAAGCTAAAAGAAGTGCTAAGTGAAAGTGTGTGTGTGTGTGTGTGAACTTTGAACATGACATGCTGGTAGATTTACTCAGGCCAGTATTTGAAGAAAAGAGTTGCTTAGGCACTGCTTAAAAACTGCCCACAGGGCTAAAATGTGCAGTCCATCATTTCAATCCAGTGCAGTCCACAACTTCAACCGATTAAAGGTGCAGAACATGATTTATTTTTCTGTCAAATTCAGCAAATTGATCCTCACAATCCTAGCTGTCCATTTTGTTTTTATTTTACACAGTCCTGGTGATGTGCAAGGGAAATTAAGTGGTTTTTACTGGTATTGTACTTTAGCATTATTATAGCTGTGTTGCTTTCAGTGGCACAAATGGGGGAAGCGTGTTTTGATTGGCTAATGAGCCCAAATATCAACAATCTTTTTGCCAGAATCGCTTACTCTACCTTTCAAACAGCCAAACTCAGTAAAGTATGGCCAAGTGACTAACCCCCACAGTCCAAAATTTCTGTTTCGAGATTTTACTGTGTTGTACAGAGATGTGTTTGGTGATGTGTTTGTGTGAGGAATGTTCATAAATATTAGTGACACAAGTCTGTTTGTCCTGACCCATGTGCCTGTTGAGTTCACATCCTGTGTAATCGTGCCTTTGGAACAGGAGAAACTACTTCTAATGTGACCTGTTTGGCCATTGGCTGATAAGACATTGATTGACAGCCAAATGGCCCTCTGACGCTTGCCTCTCTGTAGAGATTTTAAAGGTGGACAGAGACCCATACTACTTTTACTTTACATCTGACCCTTCCCCTTTCAACCTCCATGGGAAAAATCTTTATGAAATGTTCTTCCTCCTTTCCCTATGGCTCGGAATAATGCCTCTTGGAACTCGTCCAGTACAACATGAAGCTACATTTTGTAATGCGTAGGCCAGGGTTATTTTCATTCCTTTTTTTTTTATTTTGGGAGGGTGGTGGTGGTGGTTGTGGTGGGGTGCGGTACGACTTCTAGAGTAGCAATGTCAAAACAACAGAGAGGATGTGAGCTCAAAATCCAATATGTTTCTCACATACTCTCAGAGAATATAATTAGAGATTACTAACCACTGCCTGCTCCCTGAACCTGTGTGTGTGTATGTTTGTGTCTGACAGGGGGGGGGGGGGGGTGTATATGTGTGTGTGTGGTTGTGTGTGTGTTACAGCACAGTAATAAGAGGGTGTCAGCAGAAGCAGTGCTGCTTAAACGGTACAGAACCGTCCACAGAACTCACGAAGGGGGCCGCCCCATGACGAGCCCCCCCCCCTTGACCTCGGCGGTTCTGGAATAATATTTAACATCAAGTCTTAGTGTTTATTTCAATTGTACTGAAATTTCATCTCTGTATAATTTAATCCTTTTGGATTAGTCACATCAATGAATAAAAACATACCTAGAGCATCAGGCTGCACTGTGCTGTCTGGAAAAGGGAAAGATTATATGTTGTACTGTGACTTTGTGCCGTCTACATTCACTTTTGTCCGCCGAGGGTTGGTAGCCGCTGCTTAAGAGATCTGCGCGTGTGTGTGTGTGTGTGTGTGTGTGTGTGTGTGTGTATGTCTTTGGAGTGTGTGTGGGTGTGTGAAAGTCTGTGTGGGCTTGACAGACGTCATGACAAAGACCATGAGCCAGCCATTTAACATGTACAAACAATTAGGGCAACAAATCAAACATCTGTTCGTAGACTAAATATGCCCACGGAAACATGCACATATTTGCGCACACACATTTAATCCCACTTAGTCACATACTGTATACACATCCTTACTAACAAACATGCACAGTCATTCTTACAACTCAACAGCACACACACAGCTTCTCTTTCAGACAGACAGACACACACACACACACAAGAAATGTTTTTTCTTGCCAAACTGTGAAGCACTTTGAGCTGCATCTTGTATGAAATGTGCTGAACAAGATTATTATTACTGATATTATTATACACACACACACTCGATGGCTATAGTTGAAAAAGCCCAGAGAGGGTACAGTGTGGCTGTAGGTGGTTTATTTGGAGAGTAATGGATGTGGGAAATATGCTCAGAGTATCAAGAATCCTGGGAACATTTACAATGGTGACGAAAAAAAAATCTACTTAAAAATGACACACTGCATCTGACCCCACATCCAGACACAAAATATACACATTAACAACAGGACTTAAAGAAACAAAAACACAAAAGCACACTTAATCCAGTTCCCTGTCAATTAGTCCAATTAGTCACTTAGTCCAGACTCCCCAGTCACTCCGGCTGACGATAAGGCACCGGGTAAGCAGGAGTTGGAGGGAGGTGGCTCCTTCAAAAGGCAGGGTTTAGTGCTTGCGTGGCCACCCCCTCTCACCCTTCCTGAGGTCAAAGGTGAAAGGTCAGGGGGGGGCATGAGGCTGGCAGATAGGTCACTTGTGGAAGCGCTTGCTGGCGTCCTTGGCGTGGTCCAGCAGGAGTTGGCAGGGGGTGAACTGGTTGCCGTACACCTCCTCGTAGCGACGCATCTTAGCCACCAGCTTGTCAGCACCAAAGGAGTCGACAAAGCGGAAGGGACCTGGGAGAGGGGCATATATACATATATTTATTTTTATGGCCCAGTCTAATAGAATGCTGCTTTCTGATTGGCTGGCAGGGTATGCATTAATTCTATCAAACTGTTCAACTATGGAAAGGAGTAACGACCAATTTAACAGTTGCTTTTCTGCTCTACTTTTTAACGACAGGTTGCGTTAAACTAGCCTGGTAAACCCGGCCCTCGTACTTCATTTCATTTTGTACAGAGGGTCTGGACCGGAATCTCGAGGGTCATTTAGTCGGCCCCAGCAAGACCAATCCAATCAGCGAACAGAGGGTGTGTTCGTTAGCCGTGACGTTGACCTTGTGTGCTACATTTGAATTGTAGTGTGTAGGTAGGCTAATTGCATACGTGACGACCAGGCGTAGCGATTGGGTAAAGGCAGAGGCACTTTTTTAAAACTTCAGCAGAGTCCACACCTCCAACAAATCGTTTGACGGTGTCTGGTCCAGACCCTCTGTACAAAATGAAATGAAGTATGAGGGGCTGGTTTACCAGGGTAGCGTTAAAGGTGTACTTCCATCGTGTTTTCATTAATTTTGCGGTGTTCTCTAGTATTAATAATTGCCCTGTGCGCTGGTTTTGATGAAAAAAATGTTCTAGTGCTTCTGTTTCAGGCTGTTTTAGTTTGGTGGAGGGGGTGGGGCCGGGAGAACGACACGATTTCACCAGAGGCGTGACACGCTCCCTGCAGCTTCCTTTGCCTCACAGTCAACTTGATAGAGTAAGGTAAAGGGGAAAAGTCAACTTGACAGCGCTAAAACTGCACACAGAATGTCTTCGGAGATACAGTCTTATGTGTTTGATCCTGAATCCGAAGAGGAAGGAGAGATGGCACAAGCACAGTCGCTTCCTGACCGTTTGTCAATGAACGTTTCAGAATGGTAATATTTGCATGACAAAACAGTGCAAGTGCCTGGCTAAATGCATTTCAGTCATTCAACTAGCCTGCTAATCTTATGCGAGTCAGTCACAGGCTAACATAATTTAAAGCCCATTCGGTCAGTTTGTCTTATATGCATTTGCACACGTCTACGTCACGCTGCAGGCCCTTTTCACATTTGGTCGTTTTTCCCGCCTATTGTCTTCTTTTGACTGATATAGAAAATGGGGGTAGAAAAACATTTTGATATGCAGCATGCTTCGTGTCAAATGCACGCCTCCGCAGCTGTTATCCCTTACATATAGCACCACTCATGTTCAGAGAGACTATTCAAAGTGGCTCATATGAAAGGCAGAGAAGAATGAGTTTTCAGAAATGCATAGAAAAAATGGATTACAGAAGGATTAAGGAAAGATTTTGCTGCATTTTATTTTTAAGATTATACTGCATGATGATATGTTTTGAGTGCATCTTTTACTTGTAACATACAAACTAACCCAATATGCACAATGTACACTGCTTGATTGCATGCATAAGAGAGCGTGTGTATGTGTGTGTGTGTAAATGTGTGTATATATGTGTGTGTGTGTGTACCTCCGAGGCAGGGGGGGAAGCCCAGGCCAAACACAGCTCCGATGTCTCCCTGCACAGGGTCGGGGAGAACGCCCTCCTCCAAGCACAGCACCGCCTCGTTCACAAACCGCGACACCAGCCTGAACTGCACGTCCTCGTCACTGGAGCTACACACACACATGCACACACATACACACACGCACAAAGATGTTAATAATATCATTACTTTTAGAAAGAAAAAAAAAAACACAATTGCTAAAATTTACATCAGTGAAAGGTGTGTGTGTGTGTTCTGTGTACATGTTTAAGCCAATTCACACTAAAGATTTGCACAGCAGCAGCATAAATCAATTACTACAACACGCTGCAAGCTACTCCAACCACAACAAAAAAAACTGTTGCATCAATTACAGTCGCAAAGTTTTAGAAGCCATGATATTGTAACAGGTCATCTTTGCTCTCGGGGCTAGGGGCTATGGATGCACTGTGTCTACGATGATGGCTCAGCATTGAAGCCGGGCTTTTTCACTGGTGACTGACAAAAACAGACCAAAAATGTAACTGAGGAATAGTGGTGGAAAAAACTTTTGAACTTGCAAGCACTGGCAGTTGTCTAAACCCTGCAGTTTTAGAATACAAGCTGTGACTCATCTTGTTAAAAGCCTTTGGGTCTGAAATGGCTGGTTAAACTATATGTAATTTTGTAATGTTTGTTTAAAGATCAGGGTTTGTGTGTGTCTTACACGGCTGGTGGGGCGGCAAGTTTGAAGCGCTTCAGGATCTCCTCGGCTCCTGAGTTCACCTGTCTGCTCTTGGAGCCTTTTTCGTACACGTAACAGCCCTTCCCGGACTTTCGGCCTGTCCACACACACACACACACACACACACACACACACAGAGAGACAGAGAGAAACTAAATATAGAGTACTACTGATGGACAAGGACAAGGAGGAGGTCCTTGGCATGAGGATCAAACGTCACCATTCTCAAACCTGCATGACAGTCTTTGGTTAACTCTTCCCACAGCACAGTCAGAGGTACACACATGGACAAACACGTGGGCGCACACACACACACAGCTTTTGAGCCCTCCTGTACAGTCAGAGGCACATACACAGACAAACACCAGGGTGGGCACACACACACACGCACACACGCACGCACACGCACACGCACGCACGCACGCACGCACACGCACGCACACACACACACGCGCACACACACGCGCACACACACGCGCACACACACGCGCACACACAGACACAAACCTTTGTAGCCCTTCTCTACCATGGTCTTGAGCACGTCCACGTTGCCACCGCCGAAGCGCGTGCCGAAGGCTTTGCCCAGGTCCTCGGCCACGTGTGCCGCCACGTCGATGCCCACCTCGTCCGCCAGCGTGGCCGCGCCCACCGGGAAGCCGAAGCCCGTCGTCAGCCCGTCCAGCTTCTTAGGCCCCACCCCTTCCTGCACACACAGCCAATCAGAGGACGGATAAGGACAGTGTGTGTCACATGTGGTCGATATTCACATCCCAGGCATTACATTAGGAATTATATGTTAAGGTATTATTGAGTATTACTTTTATACACATACAGTAGTAGAATGATTCCCCTACAGCAATGTGTGTGTGTGTATGTGTGTGTTTTAAGTGTTTTAAGCCTCACATGTGATAATGTGATTGTGTGTGTGTGTGTGTGTGTGTGTATCCCACCTGTAATACTCTGACAGCCTCTGCCAACATGGGGGCCAAGCAGCGTGTGGTGTAGAAACCTGGACCATCCTGCAGATGAAACAGTACATCGTCACACACAGACACACACAGCACGCACAGACAAAACCCTCAACACACACACACATAAAAAACCCACAAAACCCTCAACACAAACACACACAAAACCCTCAACACACACACACATAAAAAACCCTCAACACGAACACACACAAAACCCACAAAACCCTCAACACAAACACACACAAAACCCTCAACACAAACACACACAAAACCCTCAACACAAACACACACAAAACCCTCAACACAAACACACACAAAACCCTCAACACAAACACACACAAAACCCTCAACACAAACACACACAAAACCCTCAACACGAACACACACAAAACCCTCAACACGAACACACACAAAACCCTCAACACACACAAAACCCCCACTACGATGATGACCTTGCCCTGTCTGGCTTACCCCCACTACTTGCCCTGTCTGACTTACCCCCACTACTTGCCCTGTCTGACTTACCCCCACTACGACGATGACTTTGCCCTGCTTGAGGCCCAGGGCAACGGCGGAGGCTGTGGTGTCTTTGGACGTCTTGTCTGTGGTGATGATCTCCAGCAGCTGCATCTTGTCTACTGGGGAGAAGTAGTGCATGCCTATCACCTGCAACACACACACACACACACACACACACACACACACACACACACACACACACACACACACACACACACACAATTAATGTCCTCATAGTAACTGGACAAACTACTTGCCCTTTCAGTGTAAATTGTAGAGAGGAATATGTTGCATCATCATAATATTCCATTGCGCCCACACTAGTACCTGTACATGCACGTAAATGTTGTCGGCTTGCATTTCTGTTATGTTTTTCTGTTGCTAAACTCTCGCTTCCTCTCTCACAAACACAATATAAAAACACACAAACACACACACCTTTTCTGGACGTTTGCTGGCAGCTGCGATGTCTTTGATGGGCAGGGCAGAGGTATTACTGGCAAAGATGCAATGTGGAGGAATAACCTGCAGGTAACACACACACGTTTTTAATTGGTTTTAGAAAAACAAAAACAGGAAAAAAAACATCACACAATACAGGACTTTTATTTATGGTGGGCTGGATAGATGGCATCTAGACATTGGCAACGGATGATTTTTAATGTGTCACTGTACTGGACAAACTACAGATAATGACCTGTCATTCTAGAATGCTCTTGAATGCGTTTAGTGCTTCTACTTGGTGAAGCTCACTCAGTTGGCCTCATTGGTCAGTAACACTGTCAAAGGGACTTTTCCTCTTCAATGAGCAGACACTTTGAGCAACTGTGCTCTTTGTGTGCAAACAACTTGACCATGAAGACGGTTATATGCGTAGTGGTTGTTGTGGGTGTGTCTGTGTATAAGTATGTGAGCTGTGCACAAGGTTTAACAAGGGCGGTGGTGGTGGTACACACAAGTGTGTAAGTGTTTGTGTGCGTTTGCTGGTGTTTGACATCATGTGTACATTGTAACAACAAACTCTTGTCTGTCTCTCTGTCTCTGTCTACACTCACCGCCTCGACCTCCTTGATGACTTTGTGTTTGATGGCCAGGTCCTCGAACACGGCCTCGATCACCATGTCCACCTTGTCGAAGCCGCTGTAGTCCAGCTGGCCCATGAGGAAGGACAGCGTGGAGTCCCTCTCGAACGACGTAATGCTCTTCTTCTTCGTCTTGGTGTTCAGCCTGAGGAGGAACGGCACAACCTGATGCATCACTTCACCGTTCGACTTGGAAAAAAGCTGCTGCGCATTTGAAATGTGTGTGAGCAAAAAATAGTGCATCGGTCACATGTATGTATGGAAAAAAACAGCATTTTCAACATATGCTTGTGTGACAGAAAGATACAAATAAGCTGATATGGCATCTTGTTAAAGCTCAGGTAACTGCACTACTATGGCAACTTTGCTTTTTTTTCCCGGCTGCTGCTGCCCTCTGCTGGTCTTTAGCTTTCATTACACCTTTGCTCCACACACACATACGCTGATCAAGTAAGAATGGCAGAGGGTGTACATGGTTGTACATGTGAACATATGAATATAAGTATGATGTGCCTGACCGCGTTTTTGAAACAGTACGTGTATGTATATATGTGTGTGTGTGTGTGTGTGTGTGTGTGTGTGTGCGTGTGCGTACACACTCACCCCTTGTAAACCTGCTCTTGTCCTCTGGCCAGTCCCTCAGCTGTGGTGTCCTTCAGGATGGTAGCCACGCCTTTGTCCACCGTCACCTGGGCGATGCCTGCGCCCATCAGCCCCGCCCCCAGGATGGCCACCTTCCTGACAAGCCAATCAAACGCAGCCGGGAACAGGACACGGTCAGTGGTGAAAGCTCAAGTCACACCCCAAATTACTAGATGACATCAGGGTAGAAGGAAAGGAAACGAACAGAAAACACACAAACAAAGATCACTAAAGAGATACTCTTACTTGACCTCCTTCTCTGGCTTGCCAAAGTGGTTCTTCTTACAGGCCACCTGACCATGGTACAGACCAATCAGAGCCCGCGATTCACTGGTCATGGCCAACTTGCCAAAGTTCTGAAAAAGGGGAGTCAAAATGACAAAGTGGTAAACAATTTTCAAAAGCAAATGGGCAGAGAAATAGAAGAGGACAAGAGAAATAGAAGAAGGGGAACAGACAGAGAAACAGACAGAGAGAGAGACAGAGACAGACAGACACACACACACACACCTCAGCTTCTTTTGGGTAGCCAGTGGCTGGACCCTTCTCCACTCCAGCTTCCACACACTAGAGAGCACACAAAGAAAAGTGATGTTATTATGTTAACGCATGTATATATGCATGTACTGTGCATGCTGGTACATATGTATTGTCATCTACCAATTTTAGGTGTATGTGTGTGTACCTCAATAATTTTGAGAGGTGCGGGGTAGAGGCCTTTGGACTGCTTCATGACTTTGCCATTGACCGTCTTGTAGATCTGTTTCCGAACCAAAGGAATGCCCATCACCATATCCTGTACCTCTGAAACACACACACACACATATATATATGTATATGTATATACACACACACAGAACGCACTGTAACAATCCTTCAACAAGCACTCCATATCAAGTGCTCCCACAGAAATAAGATCCTAAGATTTCACCATAACAACATCTAATATAATAAATTAATATTAACAATATTTGCAAACTTTGCCATTGCTCAGTTAGTGACCCGTTTCAGAACAGCGATCTCTGCAGCTGCACCCAAGTACAAAGACTGCTGCACCATGTCAGCACACGGACGTTACTGACTGACCAACTTCCATTGCAATAACCAGTAGACTAGTGCTCAGCTTCTGCTGTAAAGTCTCATTTAAAGCTGATTAGTCTGGGCCAACCCCAGTCTTGTCTTGGTCTTGTTTGTGTTGGGCGTTGGGGGCGTGGCCCCAGAGCTCTTACTCTGCATCAGACCCTTCTTCTTGGCCACAGACACCTGCTTGTTGGCCAGGCCCTTGGCCAGACCCACCGCCACCTCCTCAAGGTAGTCAATGGTACGCTCCTCAGGGCTCTTAAGCCCCGGCCCTACACAGAGACAGAGACAGAGACAGAGACAGAGAGAGAGAGAGAGAGACACAGAGACACAGAGAGAGACAGAGAGAGAGAGAGAGAGAGAGAGAGAGAGAGAGAGAGAGAGAGAGACAGAGACAGAGACACAGAGAGAGAGAGAGAGAGAGAGAGAGACAGAGAGAGACAGAGAGACACAGAGAGACACAGAGAGAGAGAGACAGACAGCGAGAGACACACACACACACACAAGCATGGTTATTTATAACTGCCAACATACACACAGACAATAACTCTATCACAACATGTGACATCTGGGAAGAGAACACAGACACACACACACACACAGACACCAAAGCACAGACACACACACAAACTCACCCAGTGGATCAACCAGATGGTGTACCAGACCCATTTTCTTGGCCTTATCTGCTCTGATATTCCTCCCAGTTAGCATCATGTCAAAGGCTCCAGGAAGGCCGACCTTTAAAATACACATACACACACCCCATGCTTCTGTTTACTTTGGCAATCCAAGGTTCCCCTCTGTAGAACCCATCATTAGGTTATTTCTTTTCATTACTAATCTGAAAGACAAGGTTGTGTGTGTGTGTGTGTGTGTGTGTGTGTGTGTGTGTGTGTGTGCGTCCCACCATCTTGGGCAGTCTCTTGGTGCCACCGGCTCCAGGCAGCAAGTGCGTGCATGTGTGCATGGGTATGTGCATGTGTGTGTGTGTGTGTGTGTGTGTGTGTGTGTGTATATAAGTGACCCACCATCTTGGGCAGTCTCTGGGTGCCACCGGCTCCAGGCAGCAGGCCCAGCATGACCTCGGGAGTGCCCAGGATGGTCTTCTTGCTCTTGGTGGCCACGCGGTACTGGCAGGCTAGTGCAAACTAGTGGAGGGGAACAAAAAACACACACACGTACATACACACACACACATGTACATACATACACACACACACACACACACACACACACACACACACACACACACACACACTTAACTAGTGCAAACTCATGAGGGGGCAAAAACTAAACAACAACTAAAGAAGCCCATTACATGGTCTCTTGATTGCATCACTTAAAGGCGCTGGGTATTTTCCAATGCTTACAGTCAACCACTTAGTAAGACTGAGGAGACTGGGCGCACAGGGAGTAAACGCCACCCTACTGCACACCCACCACTCAATTACTAAATGCGTTGTTCTTGAATCCTAACTCAACATATAAATAATGACATTATACAATATATAACTAGTATGTACTTACATAATAATAACAATCATAATGTACCATAACAACATAAATATGTAATTTGTTAGTGAAATAAAGGGTTGTACAGTGTCATGTACCGTAGCGCGTAAAACACATGTACACACAGACACACACATGCAGAGACATACACTCTTACCTCTAAGCCACCACCCAGACATGAGCCGTTGATGGCTGCCACGATGGGGATGGGCGACTTCTCAATCTTGTCGAACATCTTCTGCCCCTCCAAGGACAGTGTGGTCACCTCAGCTGCACTGTTGCATGCCTGGATCATGCTGGGACACACACACACACACACACATTCCATCAGTGACTAGAGATAACGGTGCCCCAGAGTGGAAATACTGAGAGGTTTCAGGGTGTCTGCACACTGCCTTCCACACTGTTGGAATCAGACAGACGACATTGGCAGCAGAGTTCACTGAATGTATATTCCATTACTATTGCTCCCAAATGTCATAGCATTAAAGCTTGTAACATTTTATATGCGTTTAAGCACAAGGCAGTGGCTATGGGTCCAGAATTCAGGACCAGCAGCTGGCCACTATTTACACGGCACACTACCGGACCAATGAGGGGCAAGTTTCTGGACCTTTATGTTTTGTGCTATTGACACGGCAGATGGTACAGTCCGGACAACCTGATTGTGGTCCGGAAACTTGTACGGTACCAGTAGATGTAAGGATATTGGTCCGGAACTTCTTCTAACTCTAACAAATCCCGCACACAGTTTTGTAATAAGAGGTATGGCAGATTCCGTACCAGTTGTAGGAGCACGGAAGCTGCCGTACCAATGCCGTACTTTGTAAGCACAAAGCACCATGTAGCGAGAAAAAAAAAAAATTGTGAAAAGTGGAGCCAGAACAGGTAAAAATATGAAACTTGAAATATTTACATAACGCCCTGACACATCCGCTTTCAAAGGAAATGACTCCTAATGTCTGCGTGGCGCCATTGTGAAACATACACTGCACACTGTGTTACTAAAAATACATTATGCTATAGATGTGTGGGGAAGGTGCACTTGAGCTGGGGCTAAATGAGGACTGGGGCAGTGGAGGGTTGGGGAGGGTGAACAACAGCACTCAATGACCCTTTCAACCCTGTGTACTTCCTTTGCTGTGGGAATATGGCTGTCATGAATCCTACTCAGGTTATTGAGTATTGATAAGGGAGACGTGTTTTTTTTTTTTTTTTTTTGAGTGTGCCGATGTCCCAGTGGGTGTGTTCAAGGCAGGGGAGGGAGGGTGTGTGCCCACTACACACACACTCTGCTGTAATGAACATTGGATGTGTGTGTGTGTGTGTCTTACTTGATGTCAGCCCCGGCGATGAAGCAGCCAGGTTTGGAGGAGATGAGCACGGCGCTCTTCACTGCCGAGTTCCCCCAGATCTCCCCCATCACCTCCGTCATCTCAGCCTGCATCTGCTTGGACAGGGTGTTCACCTGCGCGCACACACACAAATATGAGCATAAACAGGAAAAATAAACTCTCGCTCATAAATGCTCATTTTCATGCGGATACACGTGAACACACACACACAAAGTGAAAAACCTATGTCTGCGTGCACACACACATACACACCACATACTAACAAAAATGCACAGTTGGGCCTTGTTAAAATGTGCACATGCTGACTTATTCATTATGATGATGATGCAACATTTCGGACTAACCTTGGAGTTTGGGTCGTTGATCCGGACGACAGCCACATCATCTTTAAGCTCGTAGTTGACATGGGTGCGGGCTGCGGACGTGAAGGATGGAGGGGGGGATGAGACGAGAGTGAGAAAAGGAGAAATAGTAAAGAAAGAGAAAGAGAGAAAGAGAGAGAGAGAGAGAGAAAGAGAGAAGGGGGGGGATGAAAAAAAATCATTACATCATGAAGTTGACACTGGAGAAACATTACAGAATAACAGTGGTGCAAACATGGATGCTTACCCAGCATAGCTGCCGATGATGACAGGCCTCGGCCTCCATGACCTAAGAAGCACCAAGCACAACAACACAGGCTTAGATTAGAGATCAACCACATGGGCTTTTCCACGCTGATGCCGATACCGATGTTTTAGATGCCAGGGTCAGCCGGTGGCCAATGTCTGCTGCCGATTTTTTGCGGATAATTTTCCGCCTGCAATGCTACACACACATAACTTATAACATTGGAGGTAATGGTTTTAATAAACTGCCCATTCATAATGCTGCATTACCTATAACCTACAGTTGTTTGAAGGCTCGCTTTTAGAATCCCTCAACATAAAGTTTACCGGTAAAAGGTAAACATGTATACCGATGACTTTGAAGATTCAGAATTTAATCCCAGCAGTTCTGGAATGATCAAAAAAATGTTGGCTTGGGTTCTTCACACACAGCAGCACCAATGCATCAATAACACTGGTCTGATTTTAAATCAGCACTATTAAGTGTGAATATCGGCCAATGCTGGATTACAAAAATGCGACATATTGGCCAATAATATTGGTCAGCCAATGAATCAGTCAACCTCTAGTTTATATTCAAATAAAAAATGTCTTGGCCAGTGTGTTTCAGTGTGGTTTCAAACCAACACAATAGCTTTTCCAAATATTACTGACACTATTTTAAAATGTTCTGAGTTTGGCTGCATAGACAGTAAAGCTTTTCTCTATTGGTCACCCCCCTCTGGACATAACTGGAATTACACCAATGAACCTTGCCCCAGATTACCCTCATAGTGACAGGTTCAGGTTTACCTTTGCTCCAGAGTCTGATACATCAAATAACATCAATAATATCAATAATATCAAGACAAACCACCAGGCGGGGCTGCGAAACCACACGAAAATACAAGTGTGTACGTGTGTTCTGCTAACCGTGATGGGTCACTCATTTCAAGCAAAAAAATTACCCTGCCTTTTGATTACACCTATGGTTTCCCACTAATCAACCCCTTCCCTGTTAATCAGTCAGGGAGAGACATACAAATGAATACCTTTGTGAGAGGCTAAGGTCCATCTTAAATTAAAGGACATAAAGGAATAACAATCAAAGAATGTAAAAACAAAAGTGATACAGATGATAATCTGACTGTCAGCTCGCTTCCTATTCCAAAATAGGATTTTCAAATGACCTTTTTGGAGGTCACAATATTTCGCTGTAAAGTCAATGTTACACCACTTTGAATCATGAAATAATCTGGTGACAAATGCTTCTGCGTCACATTCAACAAAATGCTAAAGGCTAAATGGTGAAAATATCACTTTTATCCGATGAATGAGTGTTGGGGACAAGTGGGGGTTGAACATGCTTGATTCCCAAGCTTACTAAACACGTAGCCTGACGTTAAATGGTATGTAGTAGAACTGCGTCAATGTAGCTATGGAACAGAAGCAACTTGAAATAACAAACACACTATTTGTACAACCACAGAGAAAACTGTATGCTACGTTAGACATTACTCGGTGTATTAAACGACTTATTGTGCTTCTTGACATTACTCTTACAGACTGCACGGAAGTGGGTGAAAGTTCACCCACTTCTGTTAGCAAGACAGCGACGATTAGCTGGCGTTGCCGCTAGTTAGCATGGCCAAGATCAATGTCTTCTCATCAATTTACGAAAGGTTATCTGCAGCAAAGTTGCAAACAAACGGATAAAGACGAGGGCGTCCAGGCTCTATGCAGATTCGTAAAACATACCTGAAAAATGTGAATATCTGCAGGTCGCAAACCTGGAAAGAATGCCCACTGCTCTTACGCCTGCCATCTCAGCCGAGGATCCGATGACACAAAGCTAGCGATGCTAGCAACAGAAGTGCGAACGAACAAACCGGAATGAGGACCCCTACTGTTGCCAGAGGTAACCAGAAATGCGCCGTTGCTATAATGAGCACGTTTGTATGAAAACTACCACCCTCAGTTGGTTATTGGCCAGAGCAAAAGGGGCAAACATTTTTGCTATTTTTAACTCTTATTGAGATGGTAATTTTTTGGAGTTCTTCAATACAAATGGCATAAATATATACAGGCATTCGATAGAGATGCCAAGGTCATGTAGGGACCTCTACAGAAAACTATTTCTTGTAGTCAGAAGCCGTGCTGGCAGCGAGAAAAGTAGGCAGAGGGGGAAGCGCGTATCAGTTGGTAAGCTAGATACTGGTAAGTGTAAAATTGTGAAGTTCTTGTAACATTACTGCTTGCGGCTACGTTCGTTTAGATAAACGGACCACAGTCCTCCTATACAATATCTGAGCATGTATTTGATATGTCATTTGCTTGCACTGACTAGTTAGCTGACTGCAGTGTGCTGTTGAGCTAGCAGGTTTGTGCTAACTTCCATAGTGCTAGCGAGCTAACTGGTTGACATTTTGTGTTGGCGTCATCTCAATATCGCAATCAAAATGATCAGTATTGTGGACTTTTCAACATTCTAATATGGATCACAGATGTGTAGCTTTGCCCGTGTTAGGTTACGTTTTTGATTGCATGTCATCTGGTTCATTGTGTCATGCAACCGTGGGATCAGATGGATCTAGGTGAAGGGTTACTGGGACTCATGGGCGGGGCTATGTCTCCGACAGAATGACAGTGCTCTGCAGTTTACTGTTGATTTCTTGAATTTTGCTATTGTGACTAGGTTAATTTAGGTTAAGTGGTGTCATAAAACCTAGTTTCATTGAAGACTATTTTATTGTTTTTTTTTTAATCGGTAAATGAACAGATACTTTAGCCTACTTCTGGCAAACCTGCCTCAATATTTCTTTTAAGGCTGCGAATTTACCATTCACCAAAACTTTGACCTATGTAGTCTGCGTTACATGTGTGGTTTGAGTTGTGTTAGAATTTTTGGAGTTATCCTAATTATACGACATTCTGTTCAAGGTCAAGATGACATCCATGCTGATGAACTCTCTGCGGAATTGCCCGGTGAACAGCACCTGGGCTGTGCAGTTCGGTAAGGACCCATCTTTACCCATCACCCATGCACACTTCATATGGGTGTCCTGCCCAAGAACTTTTATTGATAAGGCAAATGAATGCAGGGATTAATGCGTTTTCCCCCTCACATTTCCTGTTTTTCTCTGTGTTTCTTATCCCACGTAGCGGCGCGTTCTCTCAGTACATCATCTCAAGTGCATGCTGCAGGTAAGAATTAATGATAAAGATCTCTCTGAGTTTATAACTGCAGTTTTGATGGATTACAACATTTGTCATGGATGCAGGGAGCCTTATTATCTTTCTTAACTAAAAACTTTTACATATGTACATTTCTTTAACCTTTGGTCTGTCTCCTGCTCTATGTTTGTGACAGCCAAGACTAAGAAGACCCTAGCGAAACCTGGTGTGAAGAACATTGTATTGGTAGATGGAGTGAGAACACCCTTCCTGCAGTCTGGAACCTCGTAAGTGTAGAGAGAGTGAGGGCCACCCCCCACACACACACACACAGCTATGAGCATAGGAATGCTCAGTCAGAAACCTTAGTGTTCCAGTGTCAGCCAAAACCTTCTAAAGTGCAACAAATTATTTGTATGGGTATTTGACACACTGTGTGTGTGCCATTTAGAAGTTTGCCAGTCCCAGATGTCATGTCGGAATGCTGTCTGGTATGTTGTTGATTTACTTGATTTATCTTGTTTGCAGGTATGCCGATCTTATGCCTCATGACCTTGCCAGAGCTGCCTTACAGTAAGTGACTGGTTTCTCTAATCTGCACCACGATAAGTCTTTATTTTATTAGAGATGTAGAAAGGTCTATCTAGAGTACTTTTCTATGGCCCTCACATTTCTTTTTGTTTTTTAAGCTTGGGTTTTTGCATTTTTTTGGCAACTCACTGGGTGACATACCTCTGTATGAAATACAAATATTTAAGACTCCTTGGTTAATTTAAGTGGTTGTTAAATATTGAATGTGATCTCACTGGCTATGTGTGGTTTCCAGGGGATTGCTGACCAAGACGGGCATCCCCAAAGACTACGTGGACTACATCGTGTACGGCACAGTCATCCAGGAGGTCAAGACCAGCAACGTGGCCCGAGAGGTCAGTGTCCCTTCCCTGCTGTGTCACAGCGCCCCTGTTACTTAGGCCTCTGGCTCTGACACACTGGCGTCAAACGGTGTGTTGATTACAATTCAAGGCAATTTTTTGTCACAGCTGCTCATGGAAATCCATTGTTTATCATAACGGCTATACTATGATGTTTGCTACGCACATTGTGAAATTCGAAAGCGTGCCACAGTTTGTCAAAGCCTGTGTGCGGAGGCCTTTTGACTGTAATGTATGTGGTGTTGCTAATGAAGCAGCAGTTAATGTGGATGAGGAAGGTTAGACTCATGTTCTTTTGCCTTTGGGCAGCGTGTTGCCCTTTGCCCTCGTTGTTGTGTTGACCCCACTGTGATCCTGGTAGAGCTGCAGTTTATCATAAGCACCTTGTGACGACAAACAACAGAATAAAATGTTTGTGGCTCAACAAGGCAACAAAATAAAAATGTTTGTGGCTCAACAAGGCTATAAGTATATATGTGTGTGTGTCTGGATCCTTGTGTTCTTGGAGAGGTCCACATCTAGCCCTGTGCAGGTATGCTGCGTGGTGGTTTTGCCCTTCATGCCCAGTTGGCTCAAAGTAGACCTTCTATTTTTAGCTCAGCCCCTCGTGCTGGTTAAAACAGACCCCTTTTTTCCAGTGCCTCTGGGTTACAGAATAGCTGTGGGAGATAAGGGTGTTAAATATCCAACCAAAATATTTGCACGTGTGGGTTGGCAGCAGAATGGTATGTGTCCCACTGTGTCAGTCATTCATGAAGTGTTGCCACACTTGCGTGAAATTGATCGGAATACAAAAGGAAACCCCTGACATTACCAAAGCAAGTGCTTTTGTCTGCAGGTATCACTATTCTAACTCTGCTGTACTGAAGACTGCTGTGTAATGCATTGTGCAATTGTAGCACAACAGAATGAATGCACTGGGTGTTTATGGCATAGGGTATTTTCTGTTCCTATGTTTCTGTGCTTTTTGTAGACATGTGGAGTTGTCACCCCAAAAAATGTTTGCTAAAGAAGACACACTAAGTGTCATATATTTATGCAATTTAGTATTCCTCAAAGTCTGTGTGTGTGTTGAGTGTTATAGTGTGTGTTAAATGAATTTTTTTTTTCCGCTCCTTCAGGCAGCTCTTGGTGCAGGTTTCTCAGACAAGATCCCCTCCCACACAGTCACAATGGCCTGCATATCCTCCAACCAGGCCATGACCACAGGTACGACTACACGCCTACCTCACTAGAACACGACCACAGGTACGACTACACGCCTACCTCACTAGATTAGATCATGACCACAGGTACAACTACACGCCTACCTCACTAGAACACGACCACAGGTACGACTACACGCCTACCTCACTAGAACACGACTACAGGTACGACTACACGCCTACCTCACTAGAACATGATCACTTTTTAATTGCCTTTCATTTAGAGCTTTGTGCAGCTTTATATGTCATTGCCCTTGTTTGCACTGCAATCAGAGATGGCAGCCTGGTCCCCCATGTGGACGGACAGGGTCATTGCAGGCGGACACACACACACACACACACACACACACACACACACACACACACACACACACACGGACAGGGTCATTGCAATACCTGGTCAATGCCATCTGGGGGACCAAGTAATAACCTGTGTGTGAAAACAAAGTTGTGTAAGCACAAAATAATCTTGTATCATGAAGTGATGATTTTCTGTTCTCACTTGCAGTGGTTCTTCCACAGTGATAACATGTCGTTTTCATGTGTTGTGATGTGCTGTGCTGTTTCACATCCCGTCCCACGGTACCTGATGTGTGCGGTGTTCTGTGGCATTGTGCAGGTGTGGGGCTGATTGCGGCGGGCCAGTGTGACGCGGTGGTGGCCGGCGGTGTGGAGTTCATGTCCGACGTCCCCATCCGCCACAGCCGCAAGATGAGGAAGACCATGCTGTCCCTCAACAGGGCCAAGACGCTCGGGGCTCGCTTGGCCCTTCTCAGCACCATCCGGCCAGCCCACCTCAGCCCTGAGGTACTACAACTACCAGCATGCGCTTCTTCAGTTGCCGTGCCACATTCTGCAGAGCCATGTTCGTGTCAAGTGGCAGGCAGCACTAGCAATATAGCATTTGGATGGAAGTGGAAATGTGTAAAGCCTATAGTGATTTGTTTTGCTGAATGTGTTCAGTCATTTTTTTGCATGTATATTTAGAGTCTGTAGCACTTCTCTGTAGACACAATGTAACAACATATTCGAACACCCTAGGCAGGTCTTGTACAAGAGCTTACCCTAACTATATTATAAAAAGTTACACAGATTAGTGTTGCTGAGAAGTGGAGCAACACAGTGCAAATTATATTCATTTGTACTCTCCAGAGTAGAACGATTAGGAGGATCTTTTTTCCTTCTTATAGACAGAGAAGAACAAAAAATTAGGAACGCACAGATGAGTTTTTTTTTTTTATTTTTTTTTTTTTTATATATTTTACTTTTCTCTGTATATCACATCATCCTGTATAGCACAGGAAATACACTACATCACCCATAATTCTCCTGTGTGAGCCACTGACTTGTGTTTGGTTCTCTTCCAGCTGCCGGCTGTGGCCGAGTTCTCCACGGCTGAGACCATGGGCCACTCTGCTGACCGCTTGGCGGCTGCGTTCGGCGTGACGAGAAAGGAACAGGACGAGTTCGCCCTGCGCTCACACACCCTTGCCAAGAAGGCCCAAGATGGTGGTCTGCTCAGCGACGTCATAAGCTTCAAAGTGCCTGGTAACTGAAACAAGAAGCTCACCTATTTTATTCTTCCCCCCCCCCAGCTCCTGTCTCCTTTGTTTTTTTCACCCTTTGTTGTGGGTGCCGTATCTCTATTGTAATGACTAGAGGTTATGACATCTGCAGTGAAGCACCAACACCTCTCCCTCTCCTGCCTGACTAGGTAAGGACATCGTCTCCAAGGACAACGGCATCCGGCCCAGCTCCATGGAGCAAATGTCCAAACTGAAGCCCGCCTTCATCAAACCACACGGCACAGTCACTGCTGCCAACTCCTCCTTCCTGGTGAGCAACCAATCAGAGACACTCCTGTATTTTTTTTTGTATGTTGCCCTTGTGCCCTTAAGGGCCTCCACACTCAAGCTTTGGTATAGTGAAAGTGAACGTCAGTCCGATTGGTCATTGTGATCACACGGCAAATCGCAGCAGTGCACACACCGAAATTCAACCTCTGCATTTAACCCATCACACACGT
>CM050219.1:4340000-4350000 GCA_027475355.1 Coilia nasus | reverse complement strand
GTTAAATGTGTGAGGAGCGGGGCCTGTTGACTCGGTAACAGGATGATTCTTAACTCCGATTGACAGTGATGCGCTCCGGTGCTTCCTCTGCCACAGACACTGCCATCCCACGAGGGGTCACATGCACCGTAGCGCGCCTCACTAGCGCTCCTGCACCAGCCTACAATCGCCCTAAATGTGGCGGCTCATTAACACTAAACCAAAAACTGCCTCGTTAGCCCTGTAATAATAACCCTGGATGTTATATATTTATATATTTATATGGAGTAAAACTGTAGCATACTCATGGCAGTCACTGTCACGTCCCATTAGGCTGCTGTGCAGTCATGGGTTTTAATGAAGGCTTGCGCCATGGCAGCCCAAAGTGAGGAGTTTGAGCTCACAGTCTTAACGACCTCCCTAATTACTGCTGGCTGCCTGTCTTCGGCGACACGTGGCTGGTGTGAGTGGCAGGCAGGGACCCAGCTCTACCTGTCAGGTGTGTGTGTGTGTGGTGAGAGCACACACGGACACACACACACACTCCTTTGCTCATTGTTAGCAGCCACTGCCAAGGGACCCACTTGCCAGTGGAGTGTGTGTGCGTGTGTGTGTGTGGAGGACGGGTGGTGGTCTTGTGCAACACACTTCTCCCCAGCACTAGCTGGATGTGGAGGAGGTGCTCTACACACACACACACACACGCGCACACACACACACACACACACAACCACACACACACACACACAGAGTACTGATCTCCATACACTTATTGCTGGGAAGCTCCAGGTTCCTGCACCTTCTACTTGAGACTGAAGACTACACTAGTCTCCTGCATGACAGTAAGGAAACGGAGAGAGAGAAAGAGAGGGAGAACGCGAGGGAGGGGAAGAGGAAATCGGCACAAATGGAGGTCTGTGGTTTAAGTTGGGGATAAGGAAGGAAGGTGTGTGGAGAGCTGGAAGTAAGTCTTTTAAAAAGGACGGTTGTCTCTGACTCCACTTCTTAGCCCTCCAAATAGTGCTGATAGTCATCTTACAAATCCTCCTCGTTGTGTAAGGTGAAGCCCTGTGCACAGGTTGTCACATCACGGAGAGGCTACGCCCATGTCAGATTAAAAAGACCCTACCCCGGCGAAGGTGCCGGTGAGACAAGAACTTTGATAAACAGTCTGCGGCTTGAAATGACATTTTTATTCAGGGATTCAAAGTTCCTCACAGCTGATGTAATCGTTACCGATTCTGTTCACACTATTTGCCCACAGGGTTGAGTACAACGAAACGGCATGATCCAAAGTGTGTGTGTCTGAGTGTGTGTGCCTGCGGTGTGTTTGTGAATGTGTGAGTGTGTGAGGTATAGTCCACAGTAAACTAGAATGTATGTTGGGTAAAGAATGCGAGTCTTCTCGCAGAGGCCTTGTATATAGAGGACAACAGCAGAGCATGCGTAAGATGGCGGGACACTTTGGATGATAGTGTGTGTAATAGTTTGGGAATGTACATGTCCATGTATGTATACAGTAGCTTCAGAGCTGGGTACCAGCATTTACATGTAGCCATGTGTATGTGTGGTTAGTGTTTGTGTGTGTTTTTGCACGTGTGTGTACACATTCAGTTGTGGGTCTGCTAGTTTGATAATAATATTTAGTTCATATGGTGCAGTATATATGTGTTTTTTAAGTGTGCATCTTTATGTGTGTGTGTGTGGTTGTAACAGCGCCTGATGGACTGGATCTAGCAATTACTATAAGTGGTGCAGTGTGCACATCTGTACGTGTTTGCGTTTGTGTGTGCGTACGCTTGTCTGTGTGTGTGTGTGTGTGTGTGTGTGCGGTAGCTACAGGGTCTGGTGGTTTGGATGCAGCCCTTCAGCAGGAATCACAGCAGCCTGACGGGCAGCTGGAGGTGATGGCCAGGTTTGGATCATCATGCCGCGCCACTGATTGATACGCCACAAGCCATTAGGATTCTTTTGTTTGTACCTGCGTCTGAGTGTGTGTGTGTGTTAGAGAGAGAAGGAGAGAGAGAGATAAATAAAGTGTGTGAGGTTATGCCGCTGGATCTTTTTTCACTGACTGAATGTACCTTCAAGGCCATAAGTGGCTCTGATGTGGCGAGTGTGTCAGCACCTGGTACTATTCATTCTACCGTGGCAATACTTACACACATTTTTTATTTTAATGTTACTCATATGATAATCATTCTTTTTTATTATTTACAATAATCTAAAATCATTTCCTATATGTTGACTGAGTATTTTGTTTATTTTCATTATGGTATGGTTAATGATAAAAACTGAATACATTTTATTTAAAAGCGCATTTCAAGACACCCAAGGTCCCTCAAATGTGTGTGTGTGTGAGCATGAGAAGGTGTGTTGCTGTGTTTATACGTTGTTTGTGGCTAGATTGAGACAGCCTACTCTGAGGGTGCTTCGCTGAGTTTGTCTGTTGGAAAATGAATCCAGCGAATATGTTGGTGGGTGCACATGAGTTGTGTGTGTGTGTGTGTGTGTGTGTGTGTGTGTTTATGATAAAGTTCAGCATCTCTGTGGTGTTTGTGTGTGATTTTTGAGCATCTTTGTGTTGGTAATTGGGTGCAGAGAGAAAAGCTTCTCATTGGTGCCACGGTTCATCATGCCCCACTAAAGAAGTCTAGAGGGAGAATACATTAACTGCTACCACTTCTCTCTCTTCCCCCCCTTCTTCTTCTTCCTGCCTCTCTCTCCCTCTCTCTCTCTTTCCCTCTCTCTCTCTCTCTCTCTCGCTGATTTGTAAATTGTATCGATTGGGAGTGGTGGAAGACCGGCGTGGTTGAATTTATAATGAGCGAAGGATTTACCTCATTTTAAACAGAGAGCTGACACAATTCTCATTAAGAGAGCTAAAATCATTACCACCCGGAACGCCAGGCCATGGACAAAAATTGAGCAACTGTTAATTTTTTAGTGAGGGGAACAGGGAGTGCTGTGTGTGTGTGTGTATGTGTTGTGTAGGGGGGGGGTGGGTGGTAAGTGCTTGTTGGTTTGCAGAGAAGGAGTGGGGGGGGGGGGGGGGGGGGGGCAGAGAGAGAGGAGAAAAAAATTATAGATATAATGAAATAAAATGGCCGACATGAATTGAGAACGAAGTGTCAAATTCTGTCAACAAGACGGCTCTCTGTCAACAGCGAGAATTTGAGACATTAACAGCTTCTGTCATTCTGCTGACAAAATGGTGGCAGATATTTCCCAGGGTGCCTACATGACTGCTGGCGTTTGTCAACAAGCTCTGTCAGGGCAGCGGCGGGCGAGGGCTGGCGGTGGCGCTGACAGGTTCCACACCGAGCTCCCATGAGCCCTCACTGCGAGGGGGTGTGGTGGTGGAGGTGTGTGTGTGTGTGTGTGTGTGTGGAGGTGTGTGAGCACGGAGAGAGAGAAAGAGAGTGAGTGAGTGAGGGGAAAGGATGGAGGCAGGGACAGAAGGGAAGAGGGAAAGAGAGGGGTAGAGGAAGGTGAGGAGGGATGGGTGCATTTGGGATGTGTGTGTGTGTGTGGGGGGGTTGATGGGGTGCTGAGGTGTGTGTGTGATGGTGGGGGGCAGGTATGGTGTATGCTGGTGTTGTGCTCCCATCTCCACACAACACCTTTCATACGAAATTGCAAGGGAGGAAAATGAGCTGTCACTCCAATTCCCAGGATGCTTTGCTGTTTAGCATAACTGCGCTGTGTGGGCCGATCGGTGTTGGACCGACTGACTCAGACAGATAATTAAGTAAAGCTGCAGTTTTCCTTCTCCTCCATTCATCCCCTCACCCTTCTCTTGCTCTCCCTCCCTCCTACCCTCCCTCCACCACCACCTCCCTCTCTCTTTCTCTCCCTCTCCCTCTCTGAGACGGGCTCATGCTCCCTCCTTCATTTGCATTTTTTGCCAGAGGCAAGCAGTTAAGAGCGGAGTCTGCTGGAGAGAGAGGGGGTAAGAAGCCAATTAGTCAGCTGGATGGATGAGTGACTGACAGCCCTCTGGTACCTGAGTCCCACTCTACATTTAATTCCTCCTCTCCTTCCCTCTCTCTCTTTCTCTCTCTCTCTTTCTCTCTCTCGTGCTCTTGCTTTTCCCTGCCCTTTGCCAGTGTTTGGACAAACATGCCTGCTTACAATGCGCCAGTGTCTCGATGTTGGGGAGTTTCTTATTTCTTTCTCTCCTTCACTTTTCTCCCTCTCTCTCTCTTCCTCCCTCTGTCTCTCTCTTTCTCTGTGGTCGTGGATCCCCGCGAGCGAGTGAGCATTGCTTTTTTGTTTTCCATTTACTTAGTGTCTCTCTCTCTCTCCCTCTCTCCCTTCACCGTGCAGTCTTAACACAGCTGGAGCAGCTCCCGCTGCTGCTCCTGCTTCCTCTCTCCCCGTCTCTCTCTCTCTTTCTCTCTACCTCTCTCTCTCTCTCTCTCTCTCTGTCTCTCTTCCGCTCCCCCAGATTTCACCCCGAAGCCCTGAACTGATCCCAGGACAGGCACATGGCGCGGCATCATGTCTCTGGCGACGTCCCCCTGAGCACCTGGACTGACTGGAACAGCAGGCCCTCTGGCCTCCAACAGCTCCTCGGGAGTGCTGGGCTGCTGTCTGCCCACTCCATCCATCCATCCATCCATCCATCCATCCATCCATCCATCCATCCATCCATCAATCCATCCATCCATCCATCCATCCATCCATCCATCCATCCATCTATCACTCACTCACTTGTTCACTCCCTCATTTGTTTGCTCAGTTAATCTATTAGCAAGAGATGTGCAGACAACAGCAGCTTTGTTTATGCAGGGGGGTCTTGTGTTAAAAAGCCAATTTGTTGTTGTCGTAATTTCAGTCATGTCTCATGTCATTGTATTGACTAGTAAGTGCCTAAATGGTGATCACTGAAGCTGTAAAGCTGTGAAGCTCTTCTGGGATGGTGTACAATCAGCAGTGACATTAATTGTAATGTAGGACTGATGGTAGACGATCTATGATTATTATTGACAGGTAGTCACGAGGCCTTTTATGTATGTCTGGGCCCGCCTGTGCTTCAGACTGTAAGTAGATGAAAAATGAGAGCCCTGGGGCTGGGTGGTGGAAGGGCAGACATTCGTCTGAAGGCGAGATTGTGTCTTAAGAGTATGTATGTTACTGTGTGGCATATGGAGCGTCCTTGTTGGTCTGTCAGAAAGGGCACATAGATGTATGGACAGGTGAGAGAGAGAGAGAGAGAGAGAGAGAGAGTGTGTCATTTTGGCCCACCTGATGGCCTCCTCCCCCTCACTGCCCCCCATGACTGCCCGACTAAGGATGACAACAAACACACAAACTAGCCTTCCGCAAACCCACCACACAAGTCTATTCCTCCCATCAGAGATCAGTCTGATGTCGTCATGAGAACTGACGTGCTCGACACTAATGCCTTCAAGCGGTCTCTCCGCCGGTGAGGTTGTGGGTGGGTGGGGGGGAGGTGGTTGGGTGTGTGTGTGTGGTGGTGTGGGGTACACAAGCCCTGAGGGGGGGAGGGGGAAGACCATTGGTTGTTGGGTGTTTAGACGTGCTTAGATCGACGCTTTGGAAGGAGGAAAGCACATTGCAGACCTGAGGGGTAATTTCTCCCTCAGGCGTCTTCTCTCAGGCTAAGGGGCTTCCTGAGAGGAGCCTGGTGCCAGTGATAGCCTGCCGCTAACCGCATCAAACACACGCGCCAAGCTCAGATGAGAAGAGGGATGATGTCGGAAAAGATCGCTGAATTAGCAGATGTCCCGGGGTTAGATGCACCTGGGTGTTTCTCTTGGCCTCCGATGTTCTTTAGGTTTCTCTGTAAAGGTTGGGGATACTACCTCTTACTCACCAAGAAAGGAAACACTAAAAAACAATGAATAAAATGCATCACTTCAGCATAACATTAGGAGCACAGAATACATTATTGAGAAGTAAATTACTAAAAATGCAAATTTGTGGCTGGGATAAATGATTAAAACCAAAAGGGTTAGGCCTTAAGAAGGGGAGCTTCTGAACAAAACAGATTGTGTTCTACAACAATGTAAGATTGTAAAATTCCACACTATGGTCTAAGCCTTAGAACCTTAGAATCTAAGGACCTTGATGTCAAAGATCTTAGATTCTCCCTCAACACTGTCTGTTGATATTTTTTAGGAATGTTTATTTTCTCAGTATTTCCAGTTCCCCAGTTTGCCAGTGCTGGCTTTAGGCATAAAATAGACTCGTTAACAGGTTTACACAGAAAGATCCATAATATGTGGACACATTAACACAGAAACCAAGCTCATATAACTCACACAGTATACATGTATACTGTATGCAGACTGATTTTAAATTAAATTGCAGTTGATAGAGGTAGATGTGTTAGTTTGCCAAGCAAACTTACATTTTGTTTTGTCCTGAATTCCATGCTGTGCTCAAACTTTAAAAAGTATATGTGTGTGGGTTTGTATGTGTGTATTTCCAAATTTCTATTTCAAACCAGAAACTGACTGCCTGTAGGCCTAAGAGAAGTATAACTTAGAAAATATCATAAAATATAAAACCAGACAATGATGTAACCTGACATAAAGCATTGGTCTGAACTTGGCTGGGACAGTCCATACCCCAACAGTTGTTTGGAGGGGCATGATTGGTGGTGTTAGATGGAGCCATACACCTTTGAGTCACATGGAGGTTTGGGGATGTTGGGGATGGAGGGCCTGTGTTGAAATGGAGACAACAGCTGCCACATAATGAGGACAAAGCAGATGGGGAACATGGGAGGACTGGGGGAAAGGAAGCCTATCTCTGTCTCTTTCTGTCTCTCACACTCTCTCTTACTCTCCCTCTCTCTCTCTCTTGCTACTTCTTTCTTTTGCTCTCCCCCCCCCCCCCTTCCTCTGTGTGTGTGTGTGTGTGTGTGTGTGTGTGTGTGTGTGTGTGTGTGTGTGTGTGTGTGTGTGTGTGTGTGAGAAGTAAATCCTTTTTTCCATCATTACCTCTTCCCTGGCCCTGTGTTGGCTTTCTCCTCAGAACAGGGAAGGCTTCCTGCCCTTCACTTAATTAGTCTCTTAGCTGCACTCACCCTGCTTCTCTCCGTCTTTCTCTCGCTCACTCACTCTCTCCCTTCATCTGTCTACCTTTCCATCTCTTCCTCTCTCCCCTCATCTATCCACCTCAACATGGCCTTTTCTGTCTCATTTATGGCCCCTTTCCTCTCTTTCTCTCTCTCTCTCTCTCTCTCTCTCTCTCTCTCTCTCTCTCTCGCTCATACAGACAGACAGACACATACACACACAGGCATTACTAATCACACCTCAACATAGCCCTTTCTTTATGATTTATGCCCCTTTTCTCCCCTCTCTCTCTCTCTCCCTCACACACATACATGCACACAGGCTTTACTAATCATACCTGGTGTGCGAGCAGATTCTAAATGTCTGCTATATTTTTCTGTTGCTCTTCCAAACAAACAAAAACCCAGTGACTGAGCCATGTAGGGTGTGTGTCTCTGTGTACTCTCTTTCCCCCCCATACAGTCTCCTGCCTGCCTGCCTGCCTGCCTGCCTGCCTGCCTGCCTGCCTGCCTGCCTGCCTGCCTGCCTGCCTGCCTGCCTGCCTGCCTGCCTGCCTGCCTGCCTGTCTGCCTGGCCTCGGCCCTCCTGGTTGTCTGCTGCACGAAGACTCTTTGAATCCTTGCTTCCCTCCTTCTGCACTCAGCCTCCCTTGCTCCTGCTTTCCCCTGCTCTCTCAGTGTCTGTCCGTCCGTTCCCTTCTCTCTCTCCTTCCTTTCTCTTCCGTCTCATCCTTTCCTTCCTCTCCTAAAGCTCCTAGGTGTATTCCCATCTGGGGCCTGTATGTTGGAGCAATGTTAGACACCGAGAATCCGCTTTCAAAGGTACCATTATAATTGACAATGGCACATGGGATTGGAGTGTAGCAAAGAAAAAGTGCACCTAGTTATTTTAAAACTTTCCATAAGCCACTCTTTTTTTGCATAAAAAAAACGGGCAAACGTTCTACTAATATATTTCCCATCATTTGCGTAAACAGAGAGCTTTGAGACCCATCAGAACATTCTCATAACCCCAAACAGCCTGTGACAGCATAACACGATGAACGTTGACTTCCGTCAATTCTTTCTTTTTTTTCTTGTATTACCCCCCCCCCCCCTTTTTTTTTAGGGAATGAGGTGAACTGGTGTCAAAGAGTGAAAGAGTGTGAAAAGATTCACCAGCAGCTTCTTTGTGTGTTACACTGTGACTGACTGAATGGCACCCCCACCTCATCTCAGACTGTATCACATTAGACATGCCCTCAACACACACACACAAACATGGACATGCACAATAAACTTGTACTCAACCTTAAATTTGAAGTTCTTTGGCAGACTAAATTAGGTAATGCAGGCATCAGAAAAGCACTGTACTAGTAAAAGTACTAGTGTACTAGTTCACTAGTTCTTACTGTGCAAGTGATTTAGCTCATCTACCTGTGTGGCTAACAAGGTTGCGTGCTATTTAGAAGCAGCTTTCAGCGAACCAAGGAGCCACTTTGGACATGGCGTTTGTTAAAAGTACGTGTTCCATTATTTGATTATAAATCTGATGGGAAGTCTATTTTATATGACTTAATAAAACTGATCAAATTACGTTTGTTCATATTTTAAAAACCCCACAGACACTTCTTTATTTTAGGAATAAAGGTATTTTAGGAGTGGTTTGTCTGTGCTACGCGAGAAGACTGCAACTTACTTTATGTCAGAAGATGTCGCTGTGGTCACAGAAATGACTCGTGAAGCCATCAAATCTCAGTGCTCTCTCTAGTGCTAGATAGGAATTAAACACCCAAGGACATGGGGGCTCGGTAAACATGCTGTGAAGCGTAGAATAGAGGTTCACTGAGTACTTGGGTGTGGAAACAACAGTAATGAGCACGCGTGAGCACCTGTCGGAGTGAAGCGGAAAGCTTAGAGCCGCGAGAGCTTCGAGGTTAACCAAATAAAACAAGCCTTGACTTGTGGTTATCTCGGCCACTTCCGTGCCCTCCCTTTGGTTGTCTGCACGTCCGCGGTCTTGGTAGCTGCGGGGTTAATTATCCAGGCCATATCATCAAAACATTAAGCCACTAGGCGGCATTCTGCGTCACGAGCTGCACCACAGAACTTCATCTAGGGAGGGCTTCATCTACAGGCTCAGCACGGGGAGAGAAATATCTTAAGTTTCAGCCGGCGGCCGAAGTCACAAGTGTTGCGCCAGGCCAGACTTTCAAAGACACGGAGGCTATGAAGAGAAGTAACCTTGCTTGGCAATACAAAGAGTCCATGGTAAACCACCGGAAGGAATATAAAGCACAGTTAAAGGTGGACCAATGAAGACTATTGATTTAACGGCCGAGGCTGCGCATAGGTTGCTCTGTTAATTTGTGGGAACAGTCTATGGATAGGCTATCTCAGAGTATTTCGCAATTGAAAGGGAAAAAAATGCATCAGGCCGACCTGTGCAACCCACACTTAAAGGTAACACGCAAGCACAGTGTAGACTCGCAATCAAATGGCTCCAAGCAGAAGTGACCTCAATCATGAAACATTTTATGTGTTTGTCCTCATAGGAAGCTCTCCCTCTCTTCTCCTCTCTCTATCTCTTCATTATATTTGTATGAGTACACAATAAAATGCTCAGCCTGTGGGCCCTCTTGAACCTCTTAACCCACTCTCTCTTTCTCCCTTTTACTGATCTTACGAAAAAGAAAGTATGGCTCATCTCTGAGAGGACTGTATTCCAGGACTCCCTCACACCTCGTAGTTTTATTGCATAAAGGCTAAAGTGCTTCTCTGAACACAACCATAAATGTCCACAATTTAGTGGTTTGAGACCATGTAGCCTGTATTTGAAGACAACAGTGGTTAGTGGCAGAAGTAAACCTCTGTAGGCGGGAGGCCATGAAGCATTTGTCTGGGAAGAGATGTGTGTGTGTGTGTGTGTGTGTGTGTGTGTGTGTGTGTGTATGTGTATGCGCGTGTGTGTGTCTGTAAAAACTTGTACCC
>CM050219.1:4330000-4332500 GCA_027475355.1 Coilia nasus | reverse complement strand
CAGTTTTATCCCATGCGTCAAGTGAATATGTTAGTTTTATATATATGTAAAGTTTTATATAGAAATGTTAGTACATAGTTTTATATAGAAATGTTAGTATATAGTTTTATATAGAAATGTTATTATATAGTTTCATATAGAAATGTCAGTATATAGTTTTATATAAAAATGTTAGTATAAAGTTCATATAGAAATGTTTGTGTATAGCTTTATATAGAAATGTTAGTATAAAGTTTCATATAGAAATGTTAGTATAAAGTTTCATATCGAAATGTTAGTATAAAGTTTTACATTGAAATGTTCGTGTACAGTTTTATATAGAAATGTTCGTGTATAGTTTTATATAGAAATGTTCGTGTATAGTTTTATATAGAAATGTTCGTGTATAGCTTTATATAGAAATGTTCATGTAAAGCTTTATATAGAAATGTTAGTGTATAGTTTTATATAGAAATGTTCGTGTATAGTTTTATATAGAAATGTTCGTGTATAGTTTCATATAGAAATGTTCGTGTATAGTTTTATATAGAAATGTTCGTGTATAGTTTTATATAGAAATGTTCGTGTACAGTTTTATATAGAAAAGCCAAAAGCGGCAGCTGGGCTGCTAGTGCCTGCCAGGGTGGTAGTAAGCTGGCAGTAGTCTTTGTGGAAGATGCTGTGACTTGGAGGAAGTGCCAATGAGAGGCTTATCCTCGCTCTCTCTCTCTCTTTCTTTGCGCTCTCTCTTTCTATCTCTTTCTTTCTTTTTCACCCTTTCTCTGTGGACAGGTAGTGTGTGGGTTGTGATTTGTGTGTGTGGATGCTTGAATCTCTTAGGGAGTACTGCACATTTTGCCCAGTGTAAGTGCACATGTATGCCTGCAGTAGTGAGCAGGGGATTGTATGTGTGTGTGTGTGTGTGTGTGTGTGTATGCGTGTGTGTATGCGTGTGTGTATGTGTGTGGGTGTGCATTGGGCAGTAATTGGCTGTTCCTCTCTCACTCACAGACACACACAACACTCACACACACACACACACACACACACAGCTCCTCTGTCTCTATATATCACTGGTTATTAGCTCAATTAAAGAAGAGCTTGTCTCCAGCAGTAATCCCTATGGGATTATGGCCGATGACAGTTTCCACGGTGATGGGAGTGGTGGTGGCAGGCTGAGGAGTGAGAGGCAGCCAGGCCAGCCCAAGCCAGAGACTCATTAAGGACTGATTAAGAGCAATTAGCAATTAATGCAGCCAGAAGCTTCTAATCCCTATGCCAGACCTGCTTAATGAGTGTGTGTGACTGGCTGACATCCACACATGCACATGTGTGTGTATGTGTTGTGTTGTGTTGTGTGTGTATGTGTGCTTGCTGTGTTGCGTTGTGTTGTGTGTGTGCATGGTCTTGTGTTTATAGTGACACACTGAATTGTTTTAAAAGGTAATGATTACATGTGTTTCGTGCTGTGTCAAAGGGAAGGGTGACACTGTAGCAATCTGTAGTGCTTTTGCAGTTGTGTTATGTTCATTTTTGTATCAATGGTCTGGTGTGTTGTGTTGCATTGTGTTTGAAAATAAAAATAAAATTAAATACAATAGATACAGAGTTTTAACAAATGTACTCAAAATGATTTGTAAACCAACCAGGATTTGTTTGATGAGTGTTAATTGCTTGTCAGCTGTGTGTATGATGATATCTAGTGTCAACTGAGTGCTTGCTATGAGCTAATGGATACTGTGGGCCTATGTATTTACTTACCTGCTTACCTACTCTGTGTGAGCAGCTGATGACTAAGGTATTGAGTAAACAGTCAGCAAAATGATGCCTACAGGTGCATAGACACTGCATGGTAAAAGTGTATCGGTATTGATTGCACTGGTTTAGAATATAAATTGAGTGTCTTCCACAGAAGAAGAAAAAAAAACAATAAATGCCTAATTTATGTTTTTCTGCTCATGAACATAAGAATCTGTAGGCTATACATAAGTAGTTGTATAGTGTAAGCAGCTCAGTCGTAATTATTCATTATACTCACAATTAGGGTTTATCATTTTATTTGCATAGTGTGTGCCAAATGCTTATTGATGAAAAAGTTATTTTTAACTATGGTCTGTTTTCACTACTACGTAACTGTGCAAAAAGGTGTTAAGTGAGGTATTTCGTGTGTATTTAGAGGGGTATTTGTTGAACATTTAAAGAAGTGAGTGGCAAGTGGGGTATTTGTTAGGTGTTCAGAGGGAAATATGCAAAGTGTCCAGAGGGATATTTGTTGGGCAGTTAGAGAGGTGTTTGCTGGTAATTTAGAAGGGTATTGGTCATTTAGAGTGGTATTTGTTGAGTGTTAGGGAGTATTTATTGTGTGTTTAAATGGGTATTTGTTAAACATCGACAAAGGGGTGTTTGTTGGTCATTTACAGGGGTATCTGTTGTGCATTTAGAGGGGTATCTGTTGAGCATTTAGAGGGGTATGTGTTGGGCATTTAGAGTGGTATGTGTTGGGTATCTGGTAGGGTGGTGC
>CM050219.1:4317500-4325000 GCA_027475355.1 Coilia nasus | reverse complement strand
GTTGCTCTTTGCATCACCACAGGAGCAGAGGCCAAATTAGTATGCTAAGCGTAATTAACATTTTTCATTTCTTTAGGTGAGGAATCGCATTTGAATATTAATCTGACTGCATCTTTCGGCGGTGCAGCACTAACCAGCATTCCATAAATTAGCTTTTATGTGAGAGAGCTGCTGTATTAGCCCCAGAGCATGTGCTAACGTTAGCGTAGCGCAAGCAAGGCATCCTCTGGAGGGACACTCCTTTGGGTAGCTTCAGCAAAACCAAAAAAAAAAAAAAAAAAACGAAAGAGAGTAAAAAACAACATCAGCTCTACTGGAAGGAAGCTAGAGCCCCCATCTCCCATCATCCCATGCTTTTTCTCTCTCTGAAAAAGCAGCATTCAGCAACATTATTCATGCCAAGCCCCTTATGTGTAAAGAGTTAGAAGAATGCATAGCTACGGAACACACAGCAGCAGTAAGCCTGCATGTGCTGTGCTGGACCTCTTGTGTGGGTGTTGTGTTGCTCTACCCCCGAGAATGTACCACTTTGGGGGGCGACACCGATTGTTTATTATAAAGAAGCTTACAAGCCTGGACAGCCTGAGGGCCTATAAAGAATAATTGCCATTCACTTTCTACAGTGTTTTTTTTCTAACTATCAATAATCAATAATCAAATAAAGGGAGCGCCAAGTAAATTGTAAACAAAATGTGCATTATTACTTACATATGTAAGTCGCAGACATTTAGATTTGATGCTAGATGCTACTTGTCTAAAACAGGTATGTTTTAGCTGTCCAAAGCAGAGTGTGGTGATGTTTGTATTTCAACATTTTTTACAACATGTTTTTTAACATTCATAGCACAAGTATAGCACATTGCACTTGTTTACAGTATTATGTTTAATTGGGAAATGTAGTTTTTTTGCCCTCATTCCTACAGTCTTACCCTTTCCTTGTGTTTCAGATGGACTCCAGTACCACATAATTTGATTCAGCAACCCGTACTTACTGTGGAGTCCATCAGTGGACCCAAGTGGTTAAAAATCAGCTTCAACATCATCACTGTCAGCTCCTCACACTCCTCTCATACGTGAGCAACGCCGGCCAGAGTGCATCACACACACACCAGCACCCTCACACACACACACACACACACCCACACACACAAACACTAGCACCCTCACTCTCACACACACACACACACACACACACACACACACACACACACACACACACACACACAAACACTAGCACCCTCACTCACACACACACACACACACACACACACACACACACACACACACACACACACACACACACACATGCACACACAAACATGCATACTGACACACACACACACACACACACAGGCACACACACACACACACATACACACACACACACACACATACACACACACACACGCGGGCTGGATTTCATTAAGTATTCTCAGCGGAAAGTGGTGGAGATTATACATTCATATCTTGGACATCTGGAGTCAAGGTCTGCGTCCTGTTTGTGGCAAGCGGCTGCAGCCTGTGATGCATATTACCTCAGTAATGAGCCCTCAGCATAATTAGCCATTATTTTAAATGCAATTAAGAGATGCTCATAAATTATACATGCCATCGATTGTTTGGCCTCTGTAAATATGACTTACAGGTTTTTTTTTGCTCATAAGGTTTTTTTTTCATTTGTTTTTTGGTGAAAGGTTTGTGTAGACTGTCTAGTGTAAAGCTCTTCAGAACACGCACACACAGGTACACGCACACACACTCACACACTCTTAAAGACACACACAGACACACACTCACACTCTTACAGACACACAAACACACACACAGATACAAATACAGTCACACACTCATAAAGACATACACACACACACACACACACACATACACATTCTTAAAGACACAAACACACACACACACACACACACAAAGATACAAACACACTCACACACTCGTGAAGACACACACACACACACACACACCCACACACACACACACACACACACACACACACACACTTTTCATCTGCTTTCCAGCTTGTAGCATTAGGCATCCTGTCCATCTCTACTCCAGCCGCCCATCTGGAGTGAAGTCACAAAGAATTCAGCCGTACAAAAGAGGGCTCCAGCTAACGTGTCAAAGAGAGGGAACAAGCTGAAAAAACGATTTCTCATCAAATTAGACTGCTGCCCCGCTGTCCCTGAGCTCCAGAAAGCTGGAGTCGTCATCAATTATGGATATAAACTTGCGTTGCTGACTGTGTGTGAGTGCCTGTGTGTGTGTGTGTGTGTGTCTGGATGCACATGTCTATGTAAGAATGTCAAGGTGGGTGTGATGACAGTGTGTGCATTGTCTTTCACTAAACTTAAGTGTTTTTTTTATTGTTGGATGATGACATTCTTCTGGTTTGTGCCAATGCATGTGAGTTAGTATTGGGGCGTATTTGTGTTAGGTATACGTGTATAGGTATGACTGCATATGATTGCAAATGAGTGTGTTGTGTGAGTGTGTGTGAGTGACTGTAAGAATGTATATGATTGCAAATGAGTGTGTTGTGTGAGTGTGTGTGAGTGACTGTAAGAATGTATATGATTGCAAATGAGTGTGTGTGTGTGTGTGTGTGTGTGTGTGTGTGTGTGTGTGTGAGGGTGTCGGTTCCTGCAGTGGCGGGGCTGATGGAGAGGATTCTCTCTCGCATGCCATGCCAGCGTTCTGACTGACTGCCACATTAGCTGTGACTCCTCCCAGGTGTGTCCATCAACTTTTAATGACCTCCTCAGGGCAAAACACTCACTCACACACACACACACACATACACACATACAGACACATACACACACAGACACTCACACACACACTCACACACACACTCTCTCTCACACGGACACACACACAAATACACTTGATTATCATATAGGACAATATAGTCTTTTATATAGGCAGATATGGGCAGATATGATGCATAGGCATAGCAATATAAATACACACAGTTCACACTGTTCACACTGGTCAATTCCTGTTATCATCATCTGCAGCTGTGTAAACACTGTCAAATGCCCCATACACGCCTCCATCTCATCTGTCTCACACACATCCACTCATACACGCTTAGTCCGTTTGCCTCATGACAGATTTCAGAGGCCACTTCGTGTTAGCATTTTCACAACGACAATAGGACATGCTGTAGTGTGACAGGCACACACTGGGTCTCACGGATGAATATTTGTGTGTCATTCTCCCGTATTTCAGTCATCTCCCACCCCTTTCCCTTTTCCCAGTAATCTTTGGTAATTTACAAGGTCCAAACTTTAAATAATAATTCTAAAGACATGAAAAAATCTACCAAATTTTGCTACTCAAATGTTGGCAGGTATGTGTGTGTGTGTGTGTGTGTGGGGGGGGGGGGGGGGGGGGGGGGGGGATCTTTCAAAATTGAGGTTTATATGTTATGTTGAAAAAAGATAAATCCTCTGTGTGTCTGTGTACATTGGGTGCACGACTGGGTGGGACAGTCTGGTGTAGAAGGAAGGATCTTTGAGGCAACACAGTTCTGTGTTGCTACGGTGATCCTACATTTATACTATAACCTAGGTGATGTTTGTCACCACCCAAGAGTCCCAGCATGTTTCAAAATGTTGAACAGGAAACTGGAACGTTTCTTGACCTCATAATGCCAAGTAAGGATTATCCACCACTATGTAAGGTCCGATCCGTAGTATGCTGCCAAGAAAGGTCCACACACCCCAACAAGTATTTATACTGTAGGTTTCTATAGTAAATTAAAGGTCTTTTCTTTGCAAACATCGCCAAGTATGGTCCACACACTGCCAAGCAAGCTCAACACATGACCAAGTACAAGTAAGTAAAGTCAACACAATGCCAAGTAACATACATTCACCCTAACAAGTAACACCAACACACCCCAACAACTAACACCAACACACCCCAACAACTAACACCAACACACCCCAACAACTAACACCAACACACCCCAACAAGAAACACCAACACACCCCAACAAGAAACACCAACACACCCCAACAAGAAACACCAACACACCCCAACAACTAACACCAACACACCCCAACAAGAAACACCAACACACCCCAACAACTAACACCAACACACGTATTTATACTGTAGGTTTCTATAGTAAATTAAAGGTCTTTTCTTTGCAAACATCGCCAAGTATGGTCCACACACTGCCAAGCAAGCTCAACACAAGACCAAGTACAAGTAAGTAAAGTCAACACAATGCCAAGTAACATACATTCACCCAAACAAGTAACACCAACACACCCCAACAACTAACACCAACACACCCCAACAACTAACACCAACACACCCCAACAACTAACACCAACACACCCCAACAAGAAACACCAACACACCCCAACAAGAAACACCAACACACCCCAACAAGAAACACCAACACACCCCAACAACTAACACCAACACACGCCAACAAGAAACACCAACACACCCCAACAACTAACACCAACACACCACAACAAGAAACACCAACACACCCCAACAACTAACACCAACACACCCCAACAAGAAACACCAACACACCCCAACAACTAACACCAACACACCCCAACAAGTAACATCCACTCACCCAAACAAGTAGCATCCACTCCCCCAAACAAGTAAGGTATGCACATTGCCAAGTAAGGGTTGGCAGAAATACCCTGTGGTAAACAGCTGAGTGCAGGCAGTGGCTAATGGCATGAACAAATCGTGGGGTTGTAATGTCTAAAGCAGGGTTACCCAATGCCTGCTTGTAGTATTTAGACTGTGAACTTCAGTGTCCATTCAGCGAATGTTCAGCGGTTCATCTTCAGCGAATGTTCATCTTTAGCATGGCAGATTATGAGCGTTGGCTTTTCATGGGCTTAGCTCTGTGGATGTGTGAGTTCTGTATTCCTATTCCATCTACCTGTCAATCTGAAGTGGTGCAAAGACAGCAGAAAAACTTTTATGCACTTTTGTGCATTCACACACACACACACACACACACACACACACACACACACACACACACACACACACACGCACACACACATATGGCTAGGCACATACACACACTATCTATATGAATGTTATCTACTATGGAGTTTAGAGAAAATGTGAATGCTTTTTGTAAAAGAAAACAAGTAAATGGATAACCAACCACAGAAGTGTGAATTCCTGTAATCAACAGTTTGATTATTAGAAACATGTCTGTTGCCACAGTGTTTCCGTTTTACCATTCCAAACAGTGCGAAACATTTCGGAAGTAGTTAGGAAATTAAATCAAACGTTCTGGCCCTCTGTTTTGTTTTTACCTTGCGGAGGATCTATAAAATGTTTGTGCATAACTAATCAGGCTCTGATCTGGGTTTCAGGCTCCCCTCTCCTCCTCCCCACAGAAGCCCCACCCCACCCCCACAGACTCTGGAGCCCCACCCACAACCCCCTCCCCTTACCTCCCCTCCCCTCACTCTGGTCGTCATGGCAGCGGGCAGGCAGCCAATGGGAGCGGGCGATGCGGGGTGGGGCGGGGCGCAGTGCGGTGCGGAGGGCAGCGAGCAGAGCAGAGGCCTGGCAGCGCGGGGGAGTGTCTTTCTCTCTGACACAGACGCGGCCTGACACCCGCTCCCCCGGCCCGCACGTCAACAGGGGAGACCCCCGCAGGCGCTAAAGAGACAGACGCAGCCGCCCCACCCCCCCTTCTCTCTCTCTCGCTCCACACACACACACACACACACACACACACACACACACACACACACACACACACACACACACACATACACACACAGTCATGGCCCACACCTCCCAGGGAAAAACAGAGAAAAAAAGATAGAGAGAGAGAGAGACAGCGAAACAGAGGGAGGAAGTGAAAGTGCTTTAGTTGTAGGGAAGTGCAATATGTTAAATGTCGGCTGCCATCAGTTTTGTTCTCCTTCATACTTGTTCACAAATACACACACAAACACACACAGACACCAACTGCCATCCAGCAGCCTCAGGACTGCGTGTGTGGTGTGGTGCTGTGTGTGTGTGGTGTGGTGTGTGGTGTGGTGCTGTGTGTGTGTGTGGTGTGGTGTGTGTGGTGTGGTGCTGTGTGGTGTGGTGTGTTGTGGTGTGGTGCTGTGTGTGTGTGTGGTGTGGTGTGTGTGGTGTGGTGTGTTGTGGTGTGGTGCTGTGTGTGTGTGTGGTGTGGTGTGTGGTGTGGTGTGTGTGGTGTGGTGTGGTGTGAGTGATGTGGTGCTCTGTGATGTGGTGCTGTGTGTGCATGGTGTGGTGTGTGTGATGTGGCGTGGTGTGTTGTGGTGTGGTGCTGTGTGTGTGTGGTGTGGTGTGTGTGGTGTGGTGTGTGTGGTGTGTGTGTGTGTGGTGTACTACAGACCATTTCAATGGTAATAACGGATACCCTGTGGAAACAGTAGCTGTGACTGTCTTAAAATGGGCTGTAATGTAGTATAGGGTGGGGTGTGTGTGTGTGTGTGCGTGTGTGTGTGTGTGTGTGTGGTGTGGTGTAAAAATGTTGTGGTATGATGTGGTGCAGATGTGTGGTGTAGATATGAAGTGATCCTGGTTTGATGAGTGAAAGCTGGTGGTAAGAAAATGTCTCATGGCAAACAGACCCCTGTTCTCGTGTGTGTGCGAGTCTGTATGTGTGTGTGTGTGTGTGTGTGTGTGTGTGTGTGTGTGTGTGTGTGTGTGTATGTGGGTTGGTGGGTGAGGGAGGGCCTCAGGCATTCATCTCCAGTGGTTGCTGGAGGGTAGAGAGATAAACGTGTGTGTGTGTGTGTGTGTGTGTGTGTGTGTGTGTGTGTGTGTGTGTGTGTGTGTGTGTGTATGTGTGTGTCTATGTGTAATGCAGATAATGGTATTCCAGGTGAGATGACTGATCATCACACTACACTACTGATGAGGGAGACTGTCATCACACACACACACACACACAAATCACATGCTTAAACACACTTAACCTGCATGATCTCATGGAATGGCGTAGAATAGCATGCCATTTCTTCTTAAGCATTTTTGCGTGTCATAGAAACGCCTTTTTGTGAGTTTCTGCATGTCATGTTACATAGTATACGCTGCTATGAAATTGTACATACAGAAGAACAACATGCCTATAACTATGTTCAGACCGAACACGGAAAAGCAGCAAGAGCGCCGGAAATCATTCATTTTCTATTGAGACACAGCGTGATCGGCATTGAAAGCCTTTTGTGCGTCAGCGGAGCATTTTTGGGCATCTAGAGCGTCTGGAGAAAGTTCAACTTCCGTTAAGTTTATGGTAATGAGCTATGACACTAACCAATCAGAATGTGAACACCCGTAAAAACGCTGAGCTACTTCCCCTGATTGAACATTCGAATGTTTAAAAACATAGCCTACTTTACCACTTTACCACTGTATACCCAGCAGGGTGTCTTGGGCTTCTTCAGCTGCTTTAGTGCTTTTACTGCATTCGGTCCGAACGTACAGTAAGACTACAAA
>CM050219.1:4302500-4305000 GCA_027475355.1 Coilia nasus | reverse complement strand
CAACATATATATATATAGCCACAGTCATACCATGGGTAAAGTTTAGTATGATGTGTCACCTCCATCTACTATTGTGCTATCGTATTAGCACTGAGTAGCTCATGCAGTTTGTTGCCTGGAGTACAACAGGAAGTCCTGAACTGTTCAATGTCTTTAGCTTGAGGCAAGGTCCACCCCGCCTGCACACGCTCACAGGAAACCACGCGTTGTCACTGATCGCTGCTTCCGCGCCGCAGTCAAACAAAAGGAGAGGAGAGAGAAGAAAAGGCAGAGAAACAGTGTAGCTTTCTTTCCCCCTTTCCCCTCCTTGTTAAGGGCCTTTTAAATCAAACCGTTTTAATGTTAGCCCTCTCAGACAGGAAGCTTGTGAAGTGAGAGCTAGTTATCCGCATGTCAGGCCTAAAGCAAAGCCTGGCTGACGCTAGAGGCTAAGTTTAGTCTAGCTGTAGGCTAGGCTGGCTCTTATTATGATGCACTGTGCTGCCAGGCTGCTAGACAGCATGAAGGAATAATGGGGGATCATGCTAAGCTGCTAAGCTAGCTACGTGACAAACAACCCTGGTACACTTTTTTGCCCTGTTTACAAGATGCGTTTTATGCATTTGTAAGCATTTGTAAACTTGAAAAGCCTGAAAACGTGTCATTAATATCAATAACTGCTACCATGAATATTATCTGCATCGTTTGGCTGTGGAATGCATCTACTGTGATTTTTTATATTTTTTACAGACAATTTTTCTTATTTTTGTGTTAATAAACATGAGTAAACACCATTTTGGAAAGTAGATGAATGGTTTTTTTTTTTTTTTGAAAAATAGAGACTTCATGGAAAAAAAAAGATAAATTGAGACAAAAAAAAAGTAAATTGAGAAAGAGCAGTGGAGGTAAAGAGGAGATTGTTACTGAACAGAGAAATGGACGATGAAAAAACATGAGGAAAAAAGATAGATAGTAGCAAGTGTGTGTGTGAGAGAGAGAGAGAGAGAGTGTTTGTGTGTTTCTGTGGCCATGTGTTGGAGTGAGCCAAAGCGACAGACAGATAAAGAAAGGATGCAGAGACAGACGGAGAGAGAAGGCTCCAGAAAATGCGAGAGCGAGGGAGCTCACTCACTCACTAGCGAGGGAGAGGCAGAGGGAGAAGAATTAGGCTGGGGCGAGAGAGAGAGAGAGAGAGAGAGAGAGAGAGCACATTGACATTCTGGGGCTGTGCACTGATGGCTGTGTGGCTGTGGGCAGTGGCTCTGCTCGGCAGGATAATTGTGAAACCACAGGGACCGGAGCTCTGACCAGCCTGTCAAAACAAGTGTGACAAAATCTCCCAGCAGTCCTGGCAGCAGCGCAGACAGCTCAGCGAGGGATGGGGGTGGAGGCGCACAAGGGGGGGGTAGGGGGTGGGGGGGTGTGGATGGATGGATGGTGGGAGCGGGTGGGGGGGGGGGGGGGGGCGATGGAGGGACACAGTGGCGCAGCTCAGTGAGGGGTGGGGATGGGGACGCGGGGGGGCGGGTGTATGGATGGATGGATGGATGGTGGGAATGGGGAAGGGGATGGAGATGCATGGGGGGGGTGTATGGATGGATGGATGGTGGGTGGGTAGGGGGTGGATGGAGGGATACAGTGGCACAGAGAGAGGGGGGGTAGGGGTGGGGGAGAGAGAGGTAGAGGGAGAGGGAGAGACAGCGAGAGGGAGAACCAGAGAGCCAGAGCTCTGACTGATACACTGTCTGAGAAGTCATAATTATGATTCCTAACTGACATTCATAATCCTGTGTCTAGGTCCCTCTGCCCGTTTCTTTCACCAGCACACATACTTACACACACACACACACACACACACACACACACACACACACACACACACACACACACACACACATACACACACAGTAATACACTACATTTTGCACATACACACAGATACACACCGACACACCACACACACACACACAGATACACCGTTCTCTCCTTCTATCTCTCTCTCTCTCTCTGTTTCTCTCACTTACACACACACATGTATTAACACTCTCTCTCTCTCTCACACACACACATGCACACACACACACACACACACACACACACTTATACACACACAGTTTTGTGGCCTTCTCTCCTCCTGCTGGTGTATTTTCTCTGTGTCTGCGAGGGCTGTTGGCAGCAGGCTGGTTAGCGGTTTGTCTGCGCTGCTGTTTTGAGGCTAATTAGGTTGGATATTAGCGGGATGAACCGCAGCAGCTTCAAAATGTCACTGGGTTTCCCCCATGACCCACAACCCCTCCAACACACAAACACACACACAACCCCCCCCCCCCCCCCCCCCCCCCCCCAACACACACACACACACAAAATGCCTAAGGGGAAAGCAAGAAGGAAAAGCTATGAGTCATAAGGGTCAGTGAGCCCGGCGATAGCCCCAAACTGGACACAGTGGGATGGGTGAAGCTGGAAGCTATCTGTATTTATAGGTGCTAGGCCTGCCTTTAATAAAGGTTTACAGTCAGGG
>CM050219.1:4282500-4292500 GCA_027475355.1 Coilia nasus | reverse complement strand
ATGTATGTAAAAAATTTGAACACTGATGGCAATAAATACAAGACAGGTCATAATAGCACTACACTGTAAACGGTAATGACAAAATGGTTGGACCTAGATAAAATCTCAAAATAAAAGATTCTATATTTATGTTTTTGTTTTTTTGACACTTTAGGCCTGTGGTTCTATGGTTGTGGTTTTATGCTTCTTTTTTTAGTGTACCTACATGTAATATTATGTACTTAAACTGTACATACCTAACCCTAACCCTATGGCACAGTGTAAGTACATAGTGTTACATGTTGTTACACACTTTGTTACTCTGCACCTAATTGTTGTAACAGGGACAGTAAAATAAAGTGCATAAAGTAATAATAATAAAGTAACGTCCAATCACAGCAGCAGTACACCGTTGCTATGACAACATTATAGTCTATGATTGACTCCGATAGCAGGTGATTTGCCACAAGTGTTTGCAGGTCTGTCCTCTTTTAGCACAGGGTACAAATGGAGAGTAGGCTAAAAAATAAAAATGGGCATGCTTCAGAAGGAAGTTATCTAACCAGTATGCTTAGCTACATCAACTCCGCTGAGAAGGTTGTGTTTTCTGCAAGAGTTAATCAGTCTGTGTGCTGCTTCACGCAGAAGCTACCATCTACCTACTAATTTTCCCTCCACACTTTGACGCACTTTCACCGCAATGCCACATGACTTTAGGTTTGCTTACTTACTTTATCTCTCAAAATGTATTTATGTTCACACTGAGCTGATTGTAAGTATTTGTGCCTGACAAGAATATAGCTCAAAAAAAAAAAAAAAAAAAAACGACAGCTAAAGGATTGTGGGAAATGTAGTTTTTCTGCATGCAGCCATGTGAAAGGTGAACCCTCAGAGCATTGAAGTGCAGACTTTAAAGGGGTTTGTGTGAAGGGTGTTGTCTCTGAACATGGTGGCGGGTAGTTCTGGTTCTGGTTCCTGGGCCTTGGAGATGGACACCCTGCCTAAGGCAACGCCAGGTCTTACTCTTGTAAGTGTGTGTGAGATCTTGAGGCAGGGCTTGTCATGATGCACACCCACCCACACATACACACACACACAACACACACATACACACACACACACACATACACACAAACACACACACACACACACACAAACATCACTATGTATAGCAAACACAAACACACACACACACACACACACACACACACACACACACACACACACACACACAAACATAAACACAGACACACACAACCTCGCATACCTTGTCTGACAACACAGCTGCCAGGGTTGTGTAAGGTAAGGTGAGATGTGTATGACTGGGTTGTATAAGGTTTGTGTGTGTGTGTGTGTTTGTGTGTGTGTGTGTGTACATGAGGTAAGTGTGTTTGGCCAGCACAACAAAGGCTTGTGGAGTAGCCCCAAGTTTGACAGTGGCAGCGGGAGGCTTACCCTTCTGTCCAGCGTCTGACTGCAGCTCCCAGGGTTGTGTAAGGTTGGTGTGTGTGTGTGTGTGTTACGTGTCTGTGATGTAAATTCTGTGTGTGTGTGTGGGTAGCAGAGTGTGTGTTTGACAGTAGCAGCGGCAGGCTTACCCTTCTGTCCAGCGTCCAACTGCAGCTCCGCAGTGTGCCTGGCATTATCACCCTGACAGACACCTGTGTGTGTGTGTGTGTGTGTGTGTGTATGTGTGTGTGTTTGTCTGTCTGTGTTTGTGTCTCTGTGTGTGTCTGTGTTTGTGTCTGTGTGTGTGTGTGTGTGTGTGTGTGTGGTACTTCTTCTCTGTCATTTTCTGCTTTGGCACCAATGCATATGAACAATCATGCCAATGAATCTGCTATGAACATAGAGTGAACTATATACAGAGAGAGAGAGAGAGAGAGAGAGAGAGAGAGAGAGAGAGATAACAGAGGCAGAGGGGAAGAAAGAAGGGGAGAGACAGGAGAGAGAGAATGAGGGAGATAAACAAGAGAAAGGGAAAGAGGGTGAGAGAGAGATGAGAGAGAGATAGAAAGACAGAGGAAAAAACAAAGAAAGACAGAAATAAATTGAGAGAGAGAGAGTGAAAGAGAGAGAAGGTGATAGATAGATAGATAGATAGATAGATAGATAGATAGATAGATAGATAGATAGATAGATAGATAGATAGATAGATAGATAGATAGATAGATAGATAGATAGATAGATAGATAAAGGGAGAGGGAGAGATGAAAAGAAAGAGAGGAGGGGGTCCCATAGGCGAGGTAAGGAGCCAGGAGAGTCTGGCTGCAGTAACTCAGCCCAGATGGTTTGGCCTCCAGTTTAAAGTGGCTTTCATTCACATAAACACACACACACACACACACACACACACACACACACACACACACACACACACACACACACACACACACACACACACACACACACACACACACAATCACAGACACAAAAATGTACATCATTTCCTACTTCATACAGACCCATACATGTATGTACTAAAATACACTTACAGACAAATAAATGACAAACATACATAACATTCTCTCTCTGTCTCTCTCTGTCTCTCTCTGTCTCTCTCTGTCTCTCTTTTGCAATTCAATTCAATTCAACAATGCTTTACTGCCATTACAAATAATGTTTGTATAGCCAAAGCAGTAATACAAGTATGGGGGACACATGACACCTAGGCGTCTATGTCTAGACAATAGACATACATACAGGTGTACAATATATCACAGTAGAATAATAGAAAATAGATTTAAAAAATGTGCAGGTCAGTGTACAATACTCTGTCAGCAGAAGAGTACAATATATTTTGTATATTTGTCTATAGAAATACAATAACTGAATGAAAATAAAAAATATAACTGGGAAATGTATTTTGCTGCTAGCGGGGCCAAATGTCGTTCTCCTGAGAGGATAGCCAGTTTTTCATATATACCTGTGTTTTCAAAGTTAAGGTAATATGATCTAAAACTAGTGTAATACTCTTCTGTTATGTCTTTATATTTATCATAGTGAAGAAGGACGTGTTCCTCTGTCTCAGCCTTCCCTGTCTGGCAGTGACCACATATTCTTTCTTCTTTGGGCAGCCAGGTTTTTCAATGTCTACCTGTTTCCACTGCAATGTTGTGGTCACTGAGCCTGTACTTGGTCAGGATTTGCATCTGCTTCGTATCTCTGACAGAAGAGATACTCTGCCAATATAGGCTCGGTTTAAGGCCAGATAGAAATGGCTTCTGCTTTGACTGGTAGTTTGGCTTCCCCAGTGTTCCAAATAGTTTTCTTTTGCTTGTTTGATGACTTTGTTTGACACAAATTGCTGACTGGGGAGCAGGGCTGGTGTGAGCATGTTGTGTATCAGTGTTTGGTATGCAGTTAGTGAAAGCTGCAGTGGCATCTGGCACAAGGGACTCTTGTCTGGGTTTAGTTGCTGGCTTTATAGGGCCTCAAGATGGAGTGACTTGATAGAGGTGCAGAATTTTAGTGCTTACTTTTTGGATCGGTATTGCCAATGGGTAACGGCCTAATTCTGCCCTACATGCGTTGTTTGGAGTTTCTGTTTGAACTTTAAGTATAAATCAACAGAATTATGTATGTGGGTTGGATGCTTGTCCCATGCAGTCAGGGGCACCGGTAAGGGGGCATACTTCATTACGATTCAGGGTGTCTAGAGCTTCACTGGGGCACACAGTGGACTATGATATGGTTGACGATTGGGGCCCAATTATATGGTTGAGGCTATATAGTTGGGGTTGGGACCCAAAATGATTTACTTCCAGGGGGCCCACAGTTTCTAGCAGTCCCTGCAGTGTCATGCATGCTGAGTGGACCCCCCCATACTTCACTTCCATACAGCACAGTAGGCTGTATTATGCTGTCAAATAATTTGCACCAAATTGATATGGCTATATTTAAATTGTAAAATTATTTTTTTTATTGTGTGGAGGGCTCTTTGGGGTTTTCTTTGGGTACATTCACTGCCATGCTGAAACTTCCTGATGCAGTAATGGCCAGAATGAGGTCAGTATCGCATGCTCTAGAATGGTGCTGCCTAAAGTGAACGTATCTCTGTGTTCCTGATATCTGTGTTCTTTTGGAAAGTCATGATCTCATCATCTATCTCTTTCTTTCTCTCTATCACACTCTCTCTTTCTCTCTCTCTCTCTCGAACACACACACACACACACACACACACACACACACACACACACACACACACACACACACACACACACACACACACACACACAGACAATAAATGAATAAATTAACCTCTGGAATGAGGCCAATAGTAGTTTCCTGAGTGACATGAAGTGTATGAAGTGTGCTTTACGAGTGTGTGTATGTGTGTGTGTGTGTGTGTGTGTTTGTGTCCTGTGTTAGTTTTATATGTATGAGGATTCTTTCATTTGTGTTTTATTTGCTGGCTCTGTGGGCTGAGATGGGGCTATTAATATAGATGGGCCAGAGACTGTGGCTCTGTGGCATGCCTGCCAGCTAGAATACTAAAACTCAGCAGCATGTTAGCATCATACAGGCCCTCAGTCTAGCTCTCTCAGACACACACACACACACACACACACACACACACACACACACACACACACACACACACACACACACACACACACACACACACACACACACACTCCAAATTACTTATACAATACACTCACTTCCACCCAGATATTCCTACATACTAGTACAGACACACTCAGACAATAACATAAACAAACCACATACACACAAAGTCACATGCAAAAACACAAACCCACACCCACACATGCATGCATACACACACATACACACACACATAGACACACACACACATACATGTACACATGCACGTGCATACACACACACACACACACACACACACACACATCCACAGACCATTCAACACAATATTGCAGTCTTCATTAAATGGACAAGTGAGAGCTGAATAGGTTTCTCTCTCATCCCCTCCTAACCAGTCAACCTTTTTAACTGTCTGCCACACACAAACACACACACACACACACATACCGCGGTGCCGACACTATGAATTTAGATGAATTGAGCTGTTTATTGCTTTGCATGCTCTGCTGCGCTCTCTGATGCGCTGATGGAAATCACATTGATGCTCTCCTGTGTTTGTCATTTTCCTCTTGATCTTTTGTGCACCACAGTTTATCTGCCATTATGAGCCTCCGAATGTTATTTATTTATTTATTTATTTTATGAGTACATTTATGAGGGATTGAGAAGTGGAAGTTAGTGCGCCAAGTCATATTTTTTTTTCTCTCAAAAAAAATCCCATCAGAGAACTTGCAATTTATGCCACTAATTAATTACTGTATAAGAAATTGATTTAATGTTTTATTTTTAATCCCTATTCAGCCAAACAATTTTTTAACTTAAGAAAATCCACAAAAGAAAGAAACAAAGAAAAAAAGCATACACGGTTGAATATCTTCATTTTTATGTAATAGATAGCAATTCTATATTTTTTCAGAATTACTGTTTTAAAATATTATTTTTTTCAGTGCTGAATTTAAAATTCAGGCTCCTCCTTCCAAAACAGCTCATTGGATGAGCCAAAATATCAAAGACAGCCAATCGGAAAAGGCTGTGAACTCCGCCTTCTCATTGTCCATCAGTAATATTAATTGATGTAATTGAAAAATAATAAAATTACTGTATAAAACACACTGAAATAAAGTTTTGTTGTTGTATCATCATTACACATAATGATAAATTGTACCTTGCTGTCTAGAAACATGAGCATTGTGAAGTGACCTGGGTATGACACACTTAGGTGCAGTACATGGTAAATAGCTGCATAGTATGTACTGTACACAGTGTGCATGTATGTGTGTGTATGTGTGTGTGTGTGTATGAAGAATGTACATTATTTACTAGATCGTGGATAACCTAATGGTTGGCGTATGTATTTATTTGCCTATGTGTGTATTTGTGTGTGTATGTGCGTCCTTGTGTGTGTCTTTGTTGTGTGTGTACTGTATGTGTGTGCATAAGCATGTGTGTGTCTATGTTTTGTGTGTGTGTGTGTGTGTGTGTGTGTGTGTGTGCACGTGAGCATGTGTCTGTCTATGTTTTGTGTGTGTGTGTGTGTGTGTGTGTGTGTGCGCACATGCATGTGTGTGTCTATGTTTGGTGCGTGTCTGTGTGTGTGTAAGTGTGTGTGTGTGTGTGTGCGAGAGAGAGAGAGAGGGGGGTGTGGTCAGGGGGCTGCCATGTGTCAGTGCGGGCGGATTAATGTTTTAATGAGGGGGAGGAGCCACGGCTGCTGGGGTCAGCCACTGCCTCAGGCAAAGAGCAGGGGGTCAGCCCCCCTACCCTCACACACACACACACACCATACACACACACACACACACACACACCATACACACACACACATGCATACACACACACCACACACACACACATGCATACACACACATACACACACACACACACACACACACACACACACACACACACACACACACACACACACAGACATACACACACACATATACACACACAGACATACATGTACACACACACACACACACACACACACACACACACACACAGTGCGGGAAAGCTCAATTAGGGGCTGAGGGATAATTCTGCTGGTGCACCTGATACCTTTCCTCAGCCGAACTCTACCATCGTTCTCTTTCTCTCTTCCTTTCTCTCTCTTTATCTCTCTCTGTCTCTCTCCTTCTCTTTCCTTTCTCACTCACATAAACAGAATTTTAATGTTGACACACAGTCTAAAACTGATGCCCACATAAATTGCACCTCAGACAAAAAAGTATTCACCTTCAATGAAGGCTGAACAGACATAAATGTATCCAAATGACACACACACACGCACACACACACAACATATAGACACACAAACACACACACACACACAAAACATAGACACACGCACACACACACAAGCCACTGCTTTGTCCAATTTAAAGCAACGCATGCATCCATTACCAACAAGGAATACATTTGTGTGTTTGTAACGCATTGTTATTGCATTATAGGATCCAAAATAAGGCCTCAGAATGATTCATCAAAATATAAGACTGCACACAGGGATGACGTTGTGGCTGAAGAGTGCTGCACAGCGTTTATAACAGATGCCTAAATAAGGTCAGGAGTGGTTCACAAAAGTTAAGAGGTGAAGGAAGAAGTGTTGGGATTAATACATTCAGATGCACCGGGCTCTGAAAGCCTGTACTATCTTTCTAACTGCTTTTTGGAGTTATTGCTATTGGGTGTTAGTAGTTGAGTTACTCACTAACGTACTCACTGTCATTGAAAGATAGTAAAAATGTAGACTTTTGTAAGGCAACTGTCACTGTAAACCCTTTATTAATTTGTGTAGGACGATTCATGGGAACTGGGTTTCAGTTAAGAGTTTCCTCCTAACAACTCCTATCAAGTTTCCTCCTAACACACACACACAGGCAGAAAGCATTTCACTAAATGAAAATGCCAAATAATCCAGAAAGATCTTAATTTATTATGACCATAACATCTTACATCGTACCCCAAAGCCCAACAAGCAAATATGGTGTACTTACAATATGTTTCAGTCTTACAGTTTTTCTCAATTGTTTAAACACAATTCCTTGTACTTCAGACACAATGACCACAACATGTAACTCATGCACCAACCCCATGAACCGATTCTGCTAAACTATAAACACAATTCCTGCTTTACACTCAAATTGCAGTTCTAAAACACACTTTTTTCAAAACACTATAGACAATTCTCAGCGTTTGGCACAATTTTCATGACAAAAATCTCTTGTTTTCACAAGGAACACACAGTGATTCAAAATTCTAAAGTCAATTGCCCTACTATGCACACTGACTCATCACATTGGCAAACACCTGTCACACAGCTTTACAATTAGCTATCAGAGCTTTGGAAGAGGCAGAGCCACAGCTAGAGGAGTGAGAGTAAGAGGAGAAGGACGGGGAGGACCCGAACAAGGATGAGAAAGGACCGTAATCTCTGATGAGATCAGAGCCATTTTGGTTGACCATTTGGTCAACGAAATTATTTTACAGTAGTTGTTTAGTTGTTTACGTATCTCTCTCCATATTCTGCAATCCTCAACCCAATTGAGGATTTTGTTTTGACTGGAGATGAAAGTGTATGACCAAAATCCACAAATGCGTGTACCCTTTCTCTAAGCTATGGAAGACGCATGTAAAAAATATAGCAACTGATGCTTTTCATGGATGGATTCGCTGCTAGGCCAGGAAAAACATTGCATGTGATGTGGATGAGGTGCTGTGGCCACGCCAAAACAGAAGAAAGGATGCAGCGTAACTTTTTTTGTAACTGTATAGGCTACAGTAAACTCTTCTGTTGTGTTTTATGTAGACCACTGTAGGTGCAGCTTTGTGTTGATTGGGATGCACAGTGTGTACACTGTTTTTGTGGGGAAAAATAAAATATATTTGTATCGATGTTTATGTGCATTCTGAGCATAAAAACAATATTCTAAAATATAGCACACTATAATGTAATGTCTGTAGCAAGTGTAACACTGAACAAAAAAAGGCCTAAATAATTATCATGAATGGAGAAGAAGTGTTTTCCATTTATCATAGTGTTTTACATTAAGCACATCAGTGTTCAACTGGTTGTTATAAATGTCTATTCATATGATGGTTTGTGTTTGTCATTTGACAACAAAATAGCATTTTGAGAAGAAATAATGCTGTTTTGAATGCAAAGTTTCATTTTGCAAGAGAAGTGAGGGGTTTTGCCCATTGTGTGTGTGTTTTTTGACTTGTGTGTAGAGTTCTGAGAGTATGAGGCATGTTTTCAGAAAATGTGTTTAAGCAATTGAGAAAAACTGTAAAACTCAAGTTACAGATGGTTAATAATGTAACTACTTTCCCTTTAGAGATCAGGCAACAGTAGTTAAGGCTGTAACAATACTGTTGCTTTATTATTTATATGCAACCAATGATGCACCTATACTTTAACTAATGTTATTTGCATGAATATAAATTCTTCAGGGTAGTTCAATTTCATAAGCAGCAGGCCTAGTTTTCTCTCTCAAGAGACACTAGCCTCTCCTCATTACTGGTAGGCAGAAATGGAGGCGTAATTTCAAGAATGTCTGGAGATATTTTGCCTGTGCATATAATGTGGATATTTTATATGTCCAGTTAGGAGATGAGGCGCTGCCCCACGGTTTCCTGCACTTCTTTTCTCCTCTCTGGGTAGAACGACCCCTGTCTACATATTATCAGAGTTGGTTTTAGTGGGGTTTTTGTTGGTATGATTTCTGTTTAGAGCCAAATAGCACTTATTATTTTGTTACATTTTTCCAGTGGGTAATCACACTGTCATGCACCGTTCTGTGATTCAAAATAGCCACACTCTCTCTCTCTCTCTCTCTCTCCCTCTCTCTCTCTCTCTCTCTCTCTCTCTCTAATCTCTGTCTCTCTTTTTTCTCTCTCTTTCTCTCTCTCAGTCAGACTTTGTGTCTGACATTAAAAGCACCATAACTTGACTGTACAAATAGTAATAATAATAATAATAATAATAATAATAATAATAATAATAATAATAATAATAATAAGAAGAAGAAGAAGAAGAAGAAGAAGAAGAAGAAGAAGAAGAAGAAGAATTCCACACAATGGAAACAACACAACTGTACTACTAATAATGCTACACCTGTAATTTCACTGAACCTCAAACTTACACATGTAAACTCCAAAAAAAAAAAAAAAAAAAAAAATTTTCAAGCAGGCAGACTAACAACATTATTAATATTAGCATTATTATGATTCAACACTATCTGCAACATTTAACCACATTCAAACATTATCCCATTTAGTAGCCTATTTCTAAAACATAGCATTCACAGCAGATGTTATGTATAGGAACAGTATATATTATATTGCCAACATTACAAAAAACATGTTTTAGTCAACACATTTTCTAGTATCCAAAGCATGAAGCTTATAAATTATAATGTAAATGTATGTAAAGCACTGTCAATAATATAGATTA
>CM050219.1:4265000-4270000 GCA_027475355.1 Coilia nasus | reverse complement strand
GATTTACATACATATACATATACATACATATACATATACATATATATATAACACACAGGGTACAGTTATTCCACACAGCGTACACCGCCCACAGCCTACTCAACACTGTGACCTTCTTTTTCTAAAATTGGGGTTTGTTGTTCATTTTTTTGTTAAGCGTGAAAGGCCTCATTGACTTTTGCCCAATCATTACCAGGGAGCCTAAATTCATGGTGCCGTAGTTCATTTCTGATTTGCCACTATCTGTGAGCTTATCCAGCCAATGTTATTCAATGACCCGCCTTTGTGAAAGCACATACACTATATTGGCAAACTTGGAGTCGTCGTACTAATGACTTGTGGATGTTTGCTCCTTGCATCACACTTTGAATGGTAAATAAATGGTAATAAAAACAAAGACTATGCCTGAATGTTCCCAACCTACTTCCATTATGTTCCACGTTGTTGGGAATGTTATAACGGAAATCCTGTGGAACAGATATGACGCTAATAATCGTACTCTGTTAAAATGGTGCATATCAGAAAGCTTTAATCACTAATACATCATTGATATATACTGCATCTTTCCCTATGAAACACACAATCCATTTTAATGAAACCATCAATTAATAAAATAATGGCATTCGCTGGTCTTCAGAGACTATGGCTTGGTGGTGGCTTGGTAAAGATTGGTGTGATGTTCAAATGCCATATGTGTTGTGTGGAGGAGGAAGTGTGGAGTGTTGTGTTACAGGAAAGTAAATTACAGTCATATGCATAGAAGACCAGTGTGCAAGTGTTCTTAAATGTATGATGTCTGCCTGTGTGTGTGTGTTTGTGTGTGTGTGTGTGTGTGTGTGTGTGTGTGTGTGTGTGTGTGTGCATAGGCACTAAACAAGTGCATTTGTATTTGTGTGTTTTAGTCATGATTGTCCCTCAGTGTTAATGTGTGTGTGCATATGCATATGCGTATGTGTGTGTGCATGTGTGTTTTTGTGTGTGTGTGTGTGTGTGTGTTTGTGTGTGTGCGCGTGTGTGTGTGTGTGTGTGTGTGTGTATTTATATGTACTTGTATATGTATGCATGCTCTAGCTCTGACACGGTAAGTAGATTTGACATGTGCTGGTTTATTCACAAGTAGAGATGTTCAGGTCAACAGGAAGTCTCTATCAAGTAAAGAGAACAAGGTAACATCGCAAGCAAAACATGATATAGCCAGGTAAACAAAGTGTAGACAGAGAAATGGGGAGAGAGAGAAAGACAGAGAGATATATATGGAGAAAATGGGAGAGAGATAGATAAAGAGACAAAAGGAGAGAGAGATATAGAGAGATGGAGAGAGAGATTCTGTGGAGGGGTTCTGCTCTTCAAATTATTACATCACCTATTTGATTTTCCCTGTGTTCAAAAGCCACTTTGTGTTCTTGTCGTTTGTAAGTAGACTTCCAGTCCCTATCTCTCACACTTCCATTCTATCTATCTGTCTCTCTTTCTCTCTCTCTCTCTATCTCTCTCTCTCTCTCTCTCTCTCTCTCTCCCTTTCCCTCTCTGTGAAAAATCTAGGGAGAAGAGAAGTGTCTTTTTCTCCATGTCTGTGTGTAATTGACATCAAACACAGGCCGTCAGGCACCTACCCACACACAGTCACTCTACACTGATTCTCTCTCTCTCTCTCTCTCTCTCTCTTTCTGTTTGTTTCTCTGACTCTCTGTTTTTCTCTCTCTCTCTCCACCTCTCTCTCTCTCCACCTCTCTCTCTATCTCTCTTCTTCCATCCCTGTCTCTCTGTTTCTTTCTCTCCCTCTCTACCTCTCTCTCTCTCTGCAACTCTCTCTCTCTCTCCCCCTCTCCCCTTCCAATCCCTCTCCACCTCCCTCCCTTTCTTCCCTATTCTCTTGCTTCCACACACTGCGCCTTCAATTAGTGCTTATGCCACACAATGCATTGTGGGCCGCCGCCGAGTTCAGTGCTGTCATTTTCCATGAGCTGTTTGTGTTGCTACACCCAAGCAGGCTCCCTTTAGATAAATCAGCTCCCAGCACATTTGTGTGTGTGTGTGTGTGTGCGTGAGTGTTCGTGCAAGTGTGTGTGTGTGTGTGTTTGGAAGTGTGTTTTCCTATGCGTTCCTTTGTGTGTATGTTTTCGTGTAAGTCTGTATGTGCGTGTGTACACCCTCTTGGTGCAGAGGGAAAGAGAGAGAGAAGAGAGAGAGAGGGAAAGACAGAGAGAGAGGGAAAGAGAGAAATGTTTTCTGTGCGTTCTTTTCCTCTTGTCTGGCCTTTTCGCTTGCTGACAACTCATTATGTCGCCTTTGAAGCGAGTCAACAGGCGCTCACAGGGAGAAGTGTCTGGGTGTGTGTAGTCTTTCTAGGTGCTCTGCCTATATCTAAGGGCTACCACATGTACTCCTGCCATCTCGCCGACAGCACAGCTCTCAGGGAATGAGATATAATTGGTGCGTGGCGTCAGTTTCGTACACATATACTCACAGTGTGTGTGTGTGTAAGGTGTATGCGTGCATGCGTGTGAGTGTGTGTTTGTGTGCTTGTGTATTTGCGTCTGTGGGTTTCTGTGTGTTTACGTGGGTGTGTGTGTGTGTGTGTCTGTGTCTGGGGGTGTTTGTGTGTGTGTGTGTGCATCCATGTGTGTGTGCAGGTATATGTGTCTGTTATATGTGTCTGGGTGTGTGTGTGTGTGTGTGTGTGTGTGTGTGTGTGTGCAGGTATATGTGTCTGTTATATGTGTCTGGGTGTGTGTGTGTGTGTGTGTGTGTGTGTCTGTGTCTGGGGGTGTTTGTGTGTGTGTGTGCATCCATGTGTGTGTGCAGGTATATGTGTCCGTTATATGTGTCTGGGTGTGTGTGTGTGTGTGTGTGTGTGTGTGTGTTTGTGTGTGTGTGTGTGTGCGTGTGTGTGTGTGTGTGCGTGTGTGTGTGTGTGTGTGTAATCACATCAGGAGAGCAGGGATTTGAACAATGAATAGGAATCATGTAGAACACATGGAAGCAAAGGTGTTTTATTTTTTATTTTTGTCTGCTGTGTATAAGGATGTGCGTGGGCGAGTGTTTGTGTTTCCATCTGTGCCTGTGCGCATTTGTGTCTTTGGGAGTTAAGGGGGTTTCATATGCTATCTCTCATATGCATATCTGAAGAGTACTGCATGCAGTTTGTGTGTCAGTGTTAATGTGTCCTTCTGTTATGCATATGATGTGTGGGTGTGTATGTATGTGTGCATGTGTGTATGTATGTGTGCATGTGTGTGCCTGTGTATGTATGCAGGTGCAGGTGTGTGTGTGTGTGTGTTTTTAGTTTTTGTGTATGTATGCAGGTGCAGGTGTGTGTGTGTGTGTGTGTTTAGTTTTCGTGTATATATATGTGTGTGTTAATGTGTGTGTGTATATATATGTGTGTGTGCGCTAATGTGTGTGTGTGTATACATACGTGTGTGTGTTTGTGCATGTGTGTGTGTGTGTTTGTGTGTGTGCATGTGTGTGTGTGTGTGTGTGTGTGTGTGTGTGTGTGTGTGTGTGCATGTGTGTGCGTGTATGTGTGTGTGTGTGTGTCTGGGCGCGCTCACTCACCTGTGTGCTGAGGGTCATTTGCATGCTCATGCATCTTAATGGCGGGCACGGGCACAGCAGGGCCTGCCGCTGCCGCCGGGCATCATGGGAGATTACTTGCATGGCTAATCACAAGCACTGGAGCCAGGCCAGAACTTCATCCCCCCTCTATACACACACACATATGCACACACACACACACATACACACCCCACCCACACACACATACGCAAACACACACACACACCCTCACACACATATACACACACTCATACACACACACACACCACACATGCATATAGACACACATAGGCCCGCCGGGGGGGCAAACAAGTCTCTTGTCCCGGGCCCTGGGAAAGCCAAGACTGTCAGCAGGCCTGGACACACACACACACACACACACATACACACACACATACACTTGCATACACACACACACACAAACACACACGCACTCACACACAAACCATGCTTTCTGTTAAACACCAAGGAGGATATACAATAGCTGAAGGAAAATGCAGAGGTGGGACGGAATGGGTTTGGCCTGGGAAATTTCAGGAAGTTACTGACCAAGAGCTGAGTTGGCAAGAGTGATCCACTGTAGCTTATCTGCACCTTAACAACCATTTGAATGATTGGATGAAAGAAGGCATTACTCCTGATGTGCGACACTTTCTTAGAAAATATTTACATTTAGCAATAAACCTAAGTTTAGTTCGCTGAGAGACAGCAGTAAATCGTGGATTGTTAATAAGAAGTGAGTAAAATAATTGATGTTTCAGGAAGAAACAGGAAACACTTGCAGACACACCATCAGAGGCGTGGCTACGTGGGGGCTGGGGGGGGGGGGGGGGGTGTGGGCATGGCCACCACTGGTCAGAGGATGGCCACCCTGCTGGCCCCCCCTACAGACCCACCCTTAGCCTACATAATTGTTGAACTTAATATTTTGCACTCACAATGGACGCTTACTAGCTCGACAGATAATTAAACAAAGTCAGCCAACAAAAAGAACTCAATTTTCCTTATTTGGTCTTTACTTTTTAGTGAAACCGAAGCACAATAAAACACGAAATACAAATGAGCATCTGTCATTCAATGGTTAGCATAAGCCTAGCTTAACATTAGAAACTCCATAGCGATTAGCATTGCTATATTTAACATTTACTTTTAACACATTAGAATCGTGTTTTTATAAAATAGTCAGTAGGAATTTCAAAAATAATACAAAGTTAAAAATAGTATAGGTAACCAGTATAGGTAAGTTACAGATATGAATTATCTGCGTCTTAAAAAAGAAACTGATTTATTGAAACTCTTTCTCTTGATGAAAACGTGTATAGTGAACAAATATGGATAAAAGACGATTTTGTGAAGCATTGTAACAGTAGGCTACCCCTGCTGCTAATATAAGTAATATGCTAAAACTTCACGTTTTCAGGTTAACTCACCCACGTTTTGGT
>CM050219.1:4240000-4260000 GCA_027475355.1 Coilia nasus | reverse complement strand
ATCTATCTATCTATCTATCTATCTATCTATCTATCTATCTATCTATCTATCTATCTATCTATCTATCTATCTATCTATCTATCTATCTGTCTGTCTGTCTGTCTGTCTGTCTGTCTGTCTGTCTGTCTACCTTCAGAATCACCTTATAAGATCTCATCTATTATTGTTAAGTCTTCCTCCTGTGTTATATACTGTGAGACTTTGAGTACTGTCTGTCTGTCTGTCTGTCTGTCTGTGTGCTCTCAGTATAAGAGCTTATCAGTTACAGCTGTGTTCTTCTTTCTGTGTGATATGCTGCTCTCCCCCTCCTGTATCATATGTGGACAGCGAGAGGCCACTGGGCCTAAACTCCTTGCGGAGTGCATTGGCAGACACAAACACACACGCAAACACACACACACACATGCAAACACACACACACACATGCACACCCCACACACACACACACACACACACACACACGAATGGACAGCGTCTAAGAAGTGGAGACGACCTCAAAACTTTGTCAGCCTCACCTCGTCTTCATGACTGCACTCAGAGCTTCTCTTGCTGTTGACGGCAAAAGACAGAAAAACACACACACACACACACACACTCGGTGAGAAAAAAGCAGGTGGAGGCTATGAAGGAGAGAGAGGGAGAGGGAGAGGGAGAGAGAGAGAGAGAGAGAGAGAGAGAGAGAGAGAGAGAGAGAGAGAGAGAGAGGATGAGTGGCAGAGGGGAAGATGGAGAGAGGAGTTTTTACCTCTCGGGCTGGTTTTAGGCAGGAGCATGTGTTAATAGCTCAATGGGCAAACGATTTTAGTCAAGCCCAAGAGTGTTGACTGCATATCTATTTGTATAGGTGTGTATGCCTGTGTGTATGTGATTGAGAATGTGCCAGAAACTAAGAGGTAAAGTAAAGGTTAAGGCTATGGATGTATATACATTTGGATGTATGGTATGTGTATGTGTTAGTGTGTGTAAGCTGTAACTGTGTGTGTGTGTGTGTGTGTGTGTGTGTGTGTGTGTGTGTGTGTGTGTGTGTGTGTGTGTGTGTGTGTGTGTCTATATGTGAAATAGAGAGAGATAGATATGGTTGTGCAGTTTGACTGACAGGTGGAGAGTGTTTCTGTGCTGTGGGCTTCATAATCAGATGCTTTATGCGCACAAGGCACAAAGGATGCTGGGAGCAGGGAGGGAAGAGAGGGAAGAGAAGGGAGAAGTGCAGAATAGCAAAACTCCCAGAGGAGCGCAGGGGTTGTGTTCTTGCCTTTGTTTATTTCCCTGCTTTCATTTGAAAGGGTTTGGGAGTGTCTGTGTGTGTGTGTGTGTATGTGTGTGTGTGTGTGAGTGTGCGCGCGCCTGTATTTGGTATATTTGTATTAGTGTGTGTGAGTTTGAGACTGTGTATGTATGGGTAAGTGAGAGTATTTTTGAGTGCATAAATTGATGTTAACCAGTCAGCTAACTCTATTATTACAATCACAACAAATATGAACAGATTTGTTGAACAGAAATCCAGAATAATTACCGGACTTCAAAGAGCTACATAAGAACATGTAGTTGTGAATATGTGAGTGTGTATATGAGTGTCTCTCTCTCTTTCTCTGTCTCTGTCTCTGTCTCTGTCTGTATTTTGGCCTTGTAGCTTCTGAAACTCACTCTTTCCTCACCTTTGGGGCTCTCTTTCATCATCTTCCAGGCAATTCTTTGCTCCGAGCCCATCTAAACATTTTTATTCTATGTTGTGCAAGATAGACAACTATTTCTTTAGACTATGTGTATGTGTAACAGAATTTGACAAAAACAGATGACACAATCATATACAAACACCCAAACAAATGAGCAAAGTTACTCTTTTAGGAAATGCTGGGCTAAATTGAAATTGAAATATTATCAATTTTTGTCTGCGATTGAAAATGTGGATCTATCCATATCTAAATCTGTTCTACTGTTGATAGCATAAAGCTAGTTTTGGTGAACTTGACTGTTTCCATATCCGTATGACTTGATTACAGTAATGGTTGTTGGCTGTGGTATCTGTCCTATTAAATTAATGCCCAAGATGTTTTGATTTTGGATGAAGAGGTTCTTCAACATACTTTAAATATTTCTTATCCTCTTCTGAAAATGGCACGAATAGCAGCCATGACCAGAATATGTTTTGCTACTAGTTCTGCATATTCTTCTCACCAATTAGTACAGGCAGTATTTTCAATATTGGCTCTCATCTTAGGGTAAAATTTTTTTTTTTTTCAGAAACATCATCTAAAACAAAACAAACATGCATCCCACAATCGCCATATGTAGTGTAGTATAGTATGTTATAGTATACTGTAGCATACTATAGTTTAATACAGTTTAATATAGTGTAGTGTAGTATAGTATAGTTTAGTAGAGTTTAGTACAGTTTAGTATAGTATAGTATAGTATATTATAGTATAGTATAGTATAGTTAAGTATACTATAATATAGTATAGTGTAGTATAGTATAGTTTAGTAGAGTTTAGTACAGTTTAGTATAGTATAGTATAGTATATTATAGTATAGTATAGTTAAGTATACTATAATATAGTATAGTGTAGTATAGTATAGTGTAGTGTAGTACAGTATAGTATAGTATAGTATAGTATAGAATAGTATAGTATAGTATAGTATAGAATAGTATAGTATAGAATCGTATAGTATAGTATAGTATAGAATCGTATAGTATAGTATAGAATAGTATAGTATAGTATAGTATAGAATAGTATAGTATAGTATAGTATAGAATCGTATAGTATAGTATAGAATAGTATAGTATAGTATAGTATAGTATGGAATAGTATAGTATAGTATAGTATAGTATGGTATAGTATAGTATAGTATAGCATAGTACAGTATCGTGAAGTAATGTTAAAAGAGAGCTCTTTATGTAAAGGTGTCTCGATAAACATTCATTGTTCTTCTTCATTGCTCTTCTTAAAGGCGTGAAACATCCTCCAGGAAACATGAGGAATAGGCTGCTGAGTGCTGTGTTATGAATGACAGGGCGTCATTGTTTGTCTGATCATCCAGCCTCACTCCTCTGATCCTCTGAAGATGCTGTGTTAAACAAGCTGCTATAGCCAAGCCCTCACTCCACTCCAGCACTGACGGCTGTCAGGCCTGACCCCTCTGTTTGTAATTCTGCTTTATTTGTTGTTCTGAAGTACAGCTAAATATCCTGAAGCATCGTGAGGGAAACATAATATAATACTGACTGTGTGTGTGCGGTATGAATGGATGTAAGATGTTTTCATATTAAAAGACAGAACTGCAAAAAAGGATTCTGGTGCTGTGCAGCAAATGGACTGCAATGCCCTGATGTGTTTAAGTTAAAAGTGTGCTAATTGTTGGAATGGCTGTATCATGAACTGTCATGTGAAACGTCGTATGGTACTAAAAAAGTTGTTGTCTGTGGTATTAGGTAAAAAAAATAATAATAATTTTAACTGTTCAGTAGTAGCCCACACAGTACAGTTTTGTCAAACTAGCTGTCAAACTACTGTGTCTGCAATATACTGGACATTATACTAATATGTGTGTGTGTGTGTGTGTGTGTGTGTGTGTGTGTTTGCATAAATGTGTCCGCACACGTGTGTGTCTGTGTTTATGTGTGTGTACACTTTGTATGGGCATTGCTATTACTGTAAAGCAGCCCTGCGCTGTCCATTTTGATATTACCTGAGGGATTTTCAAGTGACAGCTGTATATGTAATTGATGTATGCATGTCTATATTTGTATGAAGCATTGTGTATATTTACACTGATTTGCCTAGCTGTTTATTTTAGTGTTCCTGTCTGCCAGTCAGTGCTTTGTGTGGAATTATGTTATTGACACCAAACCCTGATGAATGAAACCACTGCAACCATCAGCTGTTTATAGGCAATCTTTATTCACAACTCGTTTATTTTTTTCACATTAGTATACAGATTTATTCCAAAACTGATACATATCATTTCATTGCACAGTCGGCTTGTGGGAGTCAGTTGCAAGTGAATAGCAAGTTAACAAATGAATACGTTGAAAGAAATCATTTTCGATACGTATCATCTTTTTTGACCTCATGTCTTCATTGCAGCATCAGTTGCTTTAATTCCGTTTCACACAGATTCACATCATCTTCATTTACACTGTCTGCAAAATCAATTTCCTGTCTTTTTAAATTTACATTACTTAAACACATACTATTTCCATCTTGTGTGTGTGTGTGTGTGTGTGTTTTAATAGTTTCAGGTTACTGTCATGTCAAGTCATCCCCTAATACCATATACACAGACACACACAGACACAGACACACACACACACACACACACACACACACACACACACACACACACACACACACACCGCATTACTATGTAAAAACCTTGGACAAACAGAAATGTGATACTTTTATACCAGTATGCAAAGAGATGTGATATTATAGATAAACCAAAGAAATATTACAGATATAACAGATTATTTTGATACCTGTCCTGTTCAGAAACTACAAAGAAACAACAAAACTGCTTGTATTTTTTCCTCAGTGGTCTGACAAGCGAGTCTTTCTCTGCGTCAGCGAGAAGCTGATGAGTCTGTCGATGGGTTAATCTGCCCATCAACCCGTGTCGACACCCCTCACCTGCCTGCCCGCCTGTCTGCTTTACTCTCTCTGTCAGGCAATTTACATAGAAACAAGCAATGAGTGATTGGCACACACACACACACAAGCACACACACACACACACACACATACAAACATGCATGTACGCTTGCGCGCGCGCGCACACACACACACACACACACACACACACACACAATAAAACACAAACATGCATACAAGACACATTCTTACAGACACACACACACACACACACACAGTGGGTAAGTACTTACTTAAAGGAGCTTTGTCTATATCAACTTATCTTACTTTGCAAACTGTCTGTTTCCTGTACGTTCACCAAAATGACAAACACACACAAACACACACACACACACACAAACACACACACACACACACACACACAAACACACACACACACACAAACAAGAAAAAGGGGAATGATACAAAAATAGGTTGGGGAGAAAAGCAATTAAAGGCATGGTGCAGTTTGGTGCAAGCTTTTTACATGTCCTATTGTTGTGTCTACCAGTGCAAAGGTAAACTATGGTGCTAACGGTCATTTCAACAACACAGTGCAGACCAGGCGATTACAGCAGACATCTGTCCAGCATCGCGCTGAATTCAGGTGCGTCTGAACCATGACAAACCAAACTGCCATGCATTTTAATCTCGAACTCGCTTTCACCAATCACTGCCTCATGCTCACCTCACACACACACACCACACACACATATCCATAAACAAAACGTCCTCATTAAGCAGATTACAAAGGAATTACATGATCAAAGTCTTCCTGTGTGTGTGTGTGTGTGTGTGTGTGTGTGTGTGTGTGTGGGTGTGTGTGTGTTGAGTGTATGTGTGTGTGTGTGTTAGTGTAAGGTCTCTCTGCCCACTGCATCTAATATTGGAATCCATTTTGTGCTGTACGAATATGGTGTCTAATCCCAGCCTCCGGTAGAGGCCTGAGGGGGCTTGCTGACACACACACACACCAGACACACACACACACACACACACACACACACACAGTTCTACTGCATGTAATACTCTCACACATGACACCATCCTTTGCATACCTATGGCTGTGTTGTGCATGAGCATGCTCTGTGTGGGGAGAGGAGTGGGATAGTTCACACTAAGTGGAGCCATGGAAGAGAAGAGAAGAGAAGAGAAGAGAAGAGAAGAGAAGAGAAGAGAAGAGAAGAGAAGAGAAGAGAAGAGAAGAGAAGAGAAGAGAAGTGAGAATCTGATTTCCTTAGGGGCCCAAATCAAAACAAAGAACACACACACACACAGAAAAATAAAGACAAAAGACAGAGAGAAAGTAAGAGAGAGGGAAAAAGAGAACGAGATATGGGGAGAAATAAGGAAGAAAATGAGAGAGAGACAGAGAGAGAAAAAGGAAGAGAGAAGAAGAGAGAGAGTAGGTGGGCAGGTATTGCGTCACATGTTTGTGGGGACCAAATTATGGTCCCCACTAATTTAACACTGCTTTTCTTGGTTAATTTGTTGTTAATGATAAATCTAAAAGTAGCAAAACATTGCTTTACTGACAGGTTAGGGTTTGGTCTGGGCACAGTTTAGCATTCTTTAGTTGTACTACATTGGGAGTGAATGGGAGATGTCATTGGGATGGAATGGGATGGGAATGAAAACGTGTGTGTGTGTGTGTGTGTGTGTGTGTGTGTGTGTGTGTGTGTGTATGTGTGTGTGTGTGTGTGTGTGTGTGTGGTGAGGTAGGATGGCTGCACAGCGAAGGAATGAGAAGGGAGACAGACGAACAGAAGAAAAGAGAGACGAGGCTGAGTTTCTATCAGGGAGCTTGCTAGCCTAGCTAGAGCACCACCCTGACCTCCAGCACGGGGCCTGAGTGTTTTGGCCGATGCCACTCTACGCTGGGCTGGATTAGGCACTGGCACTGGGATTACTGGGATTACAGATCGCGTCCTCTGCCTGTCCGCGGGTGCGGTTAAATGGACTGGAGAAGATTAACACTTGTGTCTCAGCCTGGGGCCAGATTATTCTAAGACAAGACACAAAACACAGCTCCCTCCACCCCGGTGGCCACTTACAGTGGGAGGGATTAATGAAATTAGCCCTTATTAACAGCAGCATACTGTAATCTATATCCCTAAACGCGCTAACATTTACTCACTAGTTTTTTTTGTTAATGGGTTCTGTGTGTTACATTTATATGGGGCAACTCATTGATATACAAATGAAGCAGTTGCTTGAATAAGGTTTAAATGCGGGCAGGTCTGAACAATGGCACTTCTCAAATAAAGCAGCTGAAGAGAGGTTTTGGCCAAATCTCTGGCTTGCTGCTGGTGAAAGTAACTGAAGATTAGGATAGATTTAAGCGTAAGTACTAAAGCCTGACTTCCAGCTGGATAATTAACTTTAAACTACACTGGTGAGAGTGGTCAGGTGCCTGTGTGTGTGTGCGTGTATATGCCTGTGTGTGTGTGCGTGTGTATATGTGTGCATATGCCTATGTGTGTATGCCTGTGTGTGTGTGTGTGTGTGTGTGTGTGTCTGTCTGTCTGTCTATCCCTGCGTGTGTGCCTATTTGATTGTATATGAGCATATGCACAAAAAAGTGAATGTGAATATGTGAATATTTTTGTGTACCAAAGCAAGTGTATAAAGGTATGTTTAACAATTTCAGCAGGCTATAAATGTCAGGCATAAGTACACAAAACGCTTAAAGAGCCAGTTTAATACAGTGCGCCATGGATACGGTGGTAAACAGTATTTGAGTGACAGTTGGTCATATTTGCATATTTATTTCGTGCTGCATTCTAATGAGGCGGGCTTAGAACACGCAGACAGGGTGGCTCTGCTGCACATAGGAAATAATGAACTTCATAAAGCCTGCTTCAGTCACAGCGCGCGCACCTCTGCGTGTGATCTATGAAGCTTATTGACCACGGGCTTACAACACAACAGCACCAGTATGCTGTAAAACAGTGTAGCGAGGCTAGGAAGACTGGACATGAGAATATTGATCCGTTTAAGTGTTGGTGCTAAGTCTCCAAACTATGAGGCGCTCCCGCCAGCTGTCCATTCCAACCTCCAGACATCTTTCAAGCCAGTGCATCTCAAATGGGAGTATGTTTGCACGAAATGTAAATAACTCATAATGTGTCCACATCAATATTTTTTTACAAACCTAAAATTTAAACCGGTTTGGAAGGCAGGTGTGGTGTTACTTAGGCTGGTAATATACTGTAGCCCTGAGATTAATTAATTAATTTGAAAATAAAAATAAATCTCTTTTGAAATTCCTTTTTGATATTCGTTGTACACAGCCTGTTGTAAATATGTATTTAACTATAATTCAGTCGATTTAAACAAGCTTTTTCCATTTCAGTTTGCTACTTCAATTTGCTCTGAAGAGGTATTCTTCACCGGATTTCCCCCCCCCCCCCCCCCCCCCCCCCCCCCCTTTATCCTGGGGACACTAACAAGGTAGATTTTCTGATATAACCACTTCCAGTATCCCAAAGCCTACCTCTGTAGGTTATTTCATGAAGACGCAGCTTTTCCTGATATGACATATAGACGACGGTGATGACAGTTGTTAGCTGTATGACTTGTCAATATTCACGTGGACCAACGATGGGAGTGAGTTTCGTGCGACTGGATTCAGTTTCGTGAGTTCATCAGAGCGAATGCTCAATTGAAGGCTCCGTTAATAACGGCTGAGTGCTGGTCCTTAGATGTTTGACTCTGCGCTAATGAACAAATGGAAAGGAAGAAGTTAAAGACTATCGATCAGAGGAACTCCATCACCCAAACAGATGCTGTCTTTTAATTTTTCATCCTTGATATTCTTTATAAAAGTTGGTTGAGCGCACGTTTCTCCATGGCAAACAATGCAGACTTTGCTTGAAAATTGATTTTAAATCCATTGTTTCACCTGAAGGCAGCCCAAGAGCTATGAGTAGTCTATCTAAAATGTACAGACTAAACGACAAAGTCTAATGGACTGTGACAATTGGTCCCACAGAGGCCTATTTTATAATTGTCGCCCAACACATTGTCGCCAAAACTTAGCTACGGTTTTAATTACAAACACCTAAAATTGAGCTAAAACAGCAGCTAAATTTTGGATCTGACTCCAGTTTTTGTAGACAGAAACAATTGTCCTCCTAATTCCTTTCAAATGCGCACTGGGGTTGTTTAATTTAAGTAGAGAATATGGATGCACATCGGGCGCCTTGCTGATTTTATCATAATTAATAACTGCGAGATGACAACGGGTAGGCCTAATTGGAAAACTATCTGTTACCGTTTAGTTGCATCCGCTAGTGTGTATCAGCAAGCATTCTTTCCGTTAGTCTGTCTGCGTAAGCAAGCAGCAGATTGCTTTTTTTAATTAACGCGACGTTTAAGCACTTTTGTTTTTGGTGGGCAGCTGGCACGTGTCTGGTCTTGCATTCACGTCTTAATTTAAGTTCAGGTCACTAACGAGAGGAGAATAAGAACGAATTAAAGGAAGAAAACGAGACAGAAAGAAAACAAATGAAGAAACAGGCAGCTGATTATGTCCTACTTGAGTTCATTACAATAGCTTACGCCCCCGAATAGGCGGGCGCTAGACTTGACATGGGGTCGCGCTAATTATGGGCTAGCTACCCAGGATTAGCCTGCAATACAGGGACTGTGCAGGAGTGGTCATTTTAACGGACAGTGCCCTGTCCCTTGCGGACAGACTGAGGTGAACTGATGTCCTTAGCTTTTGGGTGACGGGCGTTTCAAGGGAACGTCACAGGTTTCATTTCGACCGTTTATCGATTGCAGCCACAACTAAATTAATAATGCCCAATCTTACACTCTGAGCATGGCGTGGGCATAATCCCAAAAATTAATTTGAACCCCAGAGAGCATATGTAGCCTACCGTTACGTATAGGCCCAGTCGTTTTGAATGAAAGGGTTTGCGAAATAAACTAATGCGAAATGTAGGCTACTTGTGGACTCCAAGTGTAGACACAAGATTTCCTTAATTTTTAAAAATCTGAATTGGACTTTTTCGCCATACAGGCTGTCATATATTGAAACACATATAGTGTAAACAAGTCCCATCTTGTCCATATTAACTATTTAATTTTGCCACTTAAGTTCCTTCTTCGACACAGACCTCATAGGGTCCACAGTACGTTCGTGAATTTAATATGCATATTTATAGACCACCTGTTCACTGTTGTACACCTCCAGCGCTGAGAAATTAATTTGGTGCAAATCTTTAAATACACCACGCGGGATGGTGATGACTGACGCATCCCCCTCCCCCCTTTCACGATTAGAATATAAAACTCTGCCTCAGTCTGTGTGTGTGTGTGACAGAAGAAAACACAGGCCACGCTATCCTAAATATAGGTCACGGTTACAGGGCGACTGTATTTTTTAATTACAAACTGTTTGTTAGAATAACAAACATTTAGCCTACCGCTTGTTCAAGATTTAAGACGCATCATCACCAACTGCCACCAACAGCGCGTGCTTGGTGAAGGTGACAGACAAGTTTACGTTGAACAGCTCTAGCAACTGATCAGATATCTTAAACTTTTCTGAAAATGCTATCGAATGATTAATAGTTACCTACTAAGGTCACACATTACAAACGGAGAAGTCTGCTTGAGAAACAATTGGTGACACTAAGAGGGGGTCTAATAAAGTCCTTGCTTATTCACATATTTAACTTTGAAAGCTTGGTATGGTAAAGCAACTGAATATAAGGCAAAGTATAATTATGAAGTTGTATCTCCAGCAAGGGCGTGATGCCTCTGTCAGACTATCAGTCTGACGTCAGGAATCAGTGCCCACCACTCCTCCTGCAGGAAAAAGTCGTTAACTTCCGTGTGCTATAGCCTACTTTAATTCAAATGGCACAGACAACTTCCGGGTTCAAGGACAGCGTTTAATCCGCTTGGGTTTTTGATTAAGACGCTATTTTTCTCCTGATTTTCATACACATTTAATTGTTAGGTAAACATGGTGGAAACCATCCTCCTTAAAAGGTTAAATTGGAGGTGACAGCTAGTGACGGATCCAAATGGTTTAGAGCGTCCTTTAATCTGCCACGGCACTCAACAGCTGTGTGTTGTTGTGCCACACTGAAGCGTCACTGCAGGCGATTTAAGAGAGTGTAGGCTACATGGTCCATACTCGGTTTGCTGAAACAACAGTTTTCATTGGAAGTAGTTAGTTGGGTGAGAGAGTTGGATTTTGTGGTGGTGCATCCTCGCGGACAAGGAGAACAGATGGAGCCAGCCCTAGCCGGTACTGCGTGCATATGGCATCGCGAGGTGTTCGCTAAGCCCTATTAGGACCGTCTACCGTGCAACTGGTGCCCCCGCTACATCCATGCGAGCTCACAGACTACAGGCGAAAGCTTAATCCCTCACGTGAGCCAAAACAACTCATCTCGCTCTCGGCCTTTCTTTCTCGTCTGATTTCTTTCTCTCTGTAACACAGGCTATAGCCTACTCATCATACTCATTTGGCCTATGTCTGCCAGTCAGTCAGTCTGTCCGTCTTTCACACAAGGCCCTCATAGCCTACAGATAATTAAGATAAAAATTAGCTATATTACAAATCATTAGCTATCCACAAATATAAGCACAATCACACATCAGCCATATTGATTTGGCCTGTAGGCTTGGCGCACCTTGAAGACACGCCATAACCGCAACCCAGTGAGTTCGTAGTTTTTAGTTCTTTCTCCGGTTATTTTAATATGTTGTGAATATGCTTTTTGATGAATAAATGTAGCCCCGAAAAGGGAGTCCCATTCCCCACATTGTGCTGTTTTCTTGCTATTGTACGTAACGCGCACGCGTGTGTGAAGGGTAAGTGGGTGTGTGCTTATGTGCGTGCGTGCTAAGACCCTCCCTACATGTGAGCAACCAGGCGCTTACGGCTGCATCGTCCGCCCATCCCTTTAACGTGTGTGAGCGAGCCTGAGGTAATGGCAATAATTTGGGTTAAATAAGAGGAGCATGAGCTTTTAAAAACACTTAGAAACTGCCAAAGTCTCGCTCACCGAGTTCATGCATTAAGATAGGGGGCGGGGACGCGCGGGACAAATGATGATAAAACTGACACTCGAGAGGGACAGGCAAGACTCTGTAGGCTCTCACACACAGGCCACACGCGCTTTTAAACCCACAACATTTAAGCACTGTTCAAGTGCTATTCGCACAAGCAATTTTTTAGCCAACGTCTGACGCGCCTAGGCTATATTATTATACAGATATACTAGATTATTATGCAGATGATATAGCCTAGATCATATGATTATCAGCTGGGCCTATTTTTTCTTTTTGCTGAAACTGCTGTTCAATATATATTTAAATTCGTCAAACAAATTAAGTGTAGGTAATTCTTAAAAAAAAAAAAGAAAATCGCAAAAATATGTGAAACGTTCTCGTTGTTGATATTTCATATGTATCACTGTGCCATTGCATTCTCACCTTAAGCGTGCAGTTCTAAGGTGCAGCCGATGACAAATCAATGATAAAGCGACATTCCCCTTTATGTTCAACAAGCACATTGCAATCCAAACAGCTCCTGACCAGGCCCAGAACGACAGTGCTACACAACAAATACACAATATAGAGAACACGAAGACATGTGCAATAAAACTGCAGAAAAATACAAAAAATAAAGAGCCAAATAATGTGTTCCATAATTACCATTATCAAGTTGCAATATCTAGCAACACAATCATCAGAAAAACAGTAAATACACCTGCTGGAGTCTCAAGAATATCACTCTCTTATGATAGTGCCGTTAAATTAGGCTACATAAGGAATTGGAAGATTATTGGAACAAAAACAGTAAGAAAATGTTCATTCGTTCATCTAAACATCAAACAAAGAATTCAAGGCTAACTCTTGGGGTAGGAATATTGCTGGTTCAATGCCGCAAAAGAGCTAAACTGATTTAATACCATTCAAGTTCATGTAACAATTCGATCATTAAATTACTCTACGTTGCTAAGAAATGTGCACGAAAATGCAACAAAAAAACTCATTATTATTCTTAGTATTATTGTCATTTGTTAAAATTCGGTTGTAATTTCATGCCAGCATCACTCACTTGGCAAAAGGCACACGGTTTCAGAGAGAAATGAATGCGATAGAAAAATGCATTACCAAAACATTAATCATATTATATCAGCCAAACATGTATTTATTAAATTCGCCCAAATAAGAAATTAACAGCATAATTCGGAAAAGAAAACTTACATTTCTGTTGAAAATAAAAATCCCCAAATGCACCATAAATCATGAAGTCGCTGGCATACACGCCTAAAAAGCAATGGTCGGCGGCAGAAAAACACAAACGCCCATAAAGAAATGTCCACAAAAAAAATCATCAAAAATGTTGAAAGCGCACTTGGTTCCTTATTAGGCGAAGATACAATATTTATTCCTCGTCTCCTGGGGATGAGGCTCCTCCGTCTATTGTCCTCCCATTCCTCAATGCTGATGCTTAATTTTCAAAACTTCTATATTACCAAGGGACCTACGACATCAGCCGGAGAAATACCCTGCAAGTACAAAATCCGAGCCAGGGAGCGCCTTTTGTGCAGAGGGAAACACGTTACAGCCAGCTTTTACCCACTCCGCGAGGCCGCGTTTCATTTTCACGCGCTATATTTGGGATTTTTAAGGCATTTTATTCGGTAGCGAGAGGAAAGCGGGGGTTCCTGGATTCGCGAGAATGTCAGCCACCTTTCCGGGACTGGTTCACGATGCCGAGGTATTTTTAATTCATTTCTATTCTCACCTCACAAAAACGTTTCATTTAATTAAATTCCTCACCCTAGAAAAGTAGAGAAAGAATGAAATGGGTTATGACATCTGTCGCGAACTAGGACTTTACTACACTGATATGGTAGGACAAGGATATAAATTGTACAAGCAGTTGCTGAGTACTGCAGACTTGGTGTAACTACTGTTTGTCTCTGGTTCTTTAAAAAATCATAGCACTTTATTGTATCTGGGGGAAATTTTGAGGCTCGGTTGAATGAGGTTCCAGCTCACCGTGATTAGAAGTTTTGTTGTGTAAGACCCGGGTGGCACGGATGCTTACCTGCACTTATGTGAGTGCACCGTATAGGGACACAAATTCTTTGCAGCCGAGACAATAATGATAATAATATTCTCTTTAGGAGCGAGCGTGGCGAATGATAGACACGTAGGGAGGGAAAAAAATCTCAGCCGCTAACACGAGCTGCCTCACGCGCTCCCCTCCCAGGCATGGGGAGATGACATCGCCGTCAGGTACTTTTCTGAGGCCACTTTGAGCTCGTGTATGTTTGTGTGTTTGGGAGGCAGAGTTTCCGTCTAGCTCGCTCTAGCGCGTGAGAAATGCCACGCTCACAGAGCGCCCTGTGCTGCGGTGTAGCTGCAAGCGCGTGTAAATGACATCCCTCATATTTTCTCCCTTTTTTCTCCCCGGTACAGATACGTCACGACGGATCAAACAGCTACCGTTTGATGCAGCTCGGATGCTTGGAATCTGTGGCCAACTCCTCTGTCGCATACTCTTCCTCTTCTCCTCTCACATACCCGGCAACCGGAACCGAGTTTGCCTCCCCATATTTTCCTACGAACCACCAATACACGCCCTTACACCACCAGTCCTTTCATTATGAGTTCCAGCACAGTCACCCGGCCGTGAACCCGGACGCCTACTCCCTTAATACGCTACACCACTCCCAGCAATACTACCAGCAGCTGCACCACGGCGAGCCAGCAGACTTCATCAACCTACACAACGCCCGGGCGCTCAAGTCGTCGTGTCTGGACGAGCAGCGGCGGGAGCTGGGCTGTCTGGACGCTTACCGGCGACATGACCTCTCCCTGATGAGCCACGGCTCCCAGTATGGCATGCACCCCGAGCAGAGACTACTGCCCGGAGCCGGGTTGGGGCTCCCGCCTCCAGGGGCCGAGGACCTACAGGTACCACCAGTGAGCTCCCACTGTTAAAGCATCGAATACAAATCTGACAAGTTCTTTCTCTTTTTCCGTCTCTCTCTCTCTTTTTTTTACACACGCTCTACACACACACAGACACCCAACCTGAAAAAGTCTCACTGATTTTCTCAGAGTGATAGCAACCGTCAAACACAATAAATATCCACTTCATATTGAAGAGATCTGTCTTCACTGGGGCTCGTCGACAGAGATTAATGGGGGATTGCAAGAAGACTCGATGTTTTGTCTTGTTACCTTGAACGTGTAGGGTAAATATATGCAGAAATTCGATGGAAAAATACATTGATCGTTAAACATAATACTTACAAAATAATATACATATTTAGCACGAAAACATATTATTTTGCAGCATTTTCTGCTAAAATATGTACCTGATTTAAATCTATTTTTCCCGGGGCTTAATTTCCACCTACGTTAACCAGCTCCATATTTAAAATGTTTCTTTTCATGGGGTATTTACATATACTAGACCCATAGCTCGCCCATATTGTTCTTAGGGCTCAGGAATAACCGCGCCGGCTGGAGAGCCGCTGTTGCTCTTTTCTCCAGTAAAAGACCGGATTAAGGGATTGTGAACGCGGGGACAAAAGGAAAATCCTACACAGTAGAGCACCGTAGTTTATCCAATTTGGGACTTAATGTCAATCAACTGGCTCTTTATGCACTGACATCTGAGCGCTGAAGGCAGTTCAAGTTTAACTAGCAAGTTAACAAAAAACACGTTAAGCCAAAAACTAGTGCCAGAAGACCTCTACATTATGTTGTGCCATAATGAAGTGGAGCCATAATATTTGGCGTATATGGGTCAGCAATACAGTGTGTATTTGACATTTTTTCAGGGAATTAAAATTAACTCTTAATAGACACAGGCCTACACTGCAATACACTTGGCCTACAGGCCCTCTATTCCACAATGTACCACTAACAAAGAAGTGTTAAAGAAATTAACTTTTCGAATTTCGAATTTTGAAATTATAATGTGCGTCATAAATATTATTTTATTTTTAGGACAATTAAATGTTTAAATATGAAAACAAAAACATTATTATTATTATTATTATTATTATTATTATTATTATTATTATTCAGCTGATTTAGCTTTGTTTAGCTTTGAAATAATTTGCAACACACACACACACACACACACACACACACACACACACACACACACACACACACACACACACATATACACACACAACAAAACAGACAGCTCGCGTGAAAAGGTTTTCGACTTTTCTCTCGAGCTGAATTAAACGTGCACCCAGTAAAGGCTCGGAACAGATGCGGCCAGTCTCGTGCGCACAGGCGCATCTTTGAGCTGCTAAAAAGATTTGGCACGCAGGACAAAAGGAGCTGCCATACCTTTAGCCCACGAGCCCGTAATTTATGCCTGATCTGGCGTGTTTGTATATTGATTTTATAATCACTTTAGCTGCGGAAAAGAGAAAAAATGAAGCAGGAGTTTGTTAAAAAGGCTTACAAGGCCGCTTCAGTATGGTGTTAGAGCACATCGCGGTGTGTGTGTGTATGTGTGTGTGGGTGGGGTGCAACTCGGGCTAGACTGGTCATGGCTCGTCGCGAGACGGATTAACTCTTTTGATAAAGTCTCGTGTTCCTCATGCTGATGACATCACTGATAAATGCACAAGTCTGGCGAGCATAAAGTAGCTTGCGGCCTTATGTAACAGTTTAGGTCCACACACACACACACACACACACACACACACACACACACACACACACACACACACACACACACACACACACACACACACACACGCGGCTTTCCCTCACCTTTACCATGTATTGATTGTTTATCAGAATAAATGTGTCAAATGCAGCTGTGTTAGTATCTCATGTAAGTGTATGCCTGTGTGTGTCTTGTGTGGATGTGTTTAGGGCTCTGTGGATGCACAATGTGGACTTGTTCTTAATGGTCAAGGAGGAGTGATCCGTAGAGGTAAGAACTTTTTTCTCTCTGGTTCACAACACCCCAATCACATCAACTGTCACACAACAACATACCTTTTGCCTTTAGATTCTTTCCACTGAATATTACACTAATTATTATTATTATTATTAATATTATTATTAATATTAATAATAATAATAACAATAATAATAATAATAATAATAATAATAATAATAATAATAATAATAATAATAACAATAACAATAACAATAATAATAATAATAATAATACAAGCGCGCTCTAGGCTATGTCAGTGGTTTTTAATGAAATCCTTTCTATGTGTGTTGCTTGTGTGTTCTATGTGTTCCTTTTATCCCCGTTTGTTTAATAAACAAACAAAAAATGTAATCAATAAATGTCCTTGACATTCGACATTCAGCATTTCTAATTGTCTACACATGCAGGCATGGACATTTGATTTCATTGTCATTTTATATCGAATTTTGTGGATATATTAAAATCAAAACTTAAAAAATACATGCATATAAATACATTTATATGGAATAACTTATTTTATTTCTACTGAGAAATTCCTTGACATTAATTGAAATTTATTTTCTTACATGCAACATGTTTTTTAAAATGGTTCCATGTCTGCTACATGTTAGGTTGATGCTTGACTGCATGTTGAACTGGGGTTTAAATCAGGAAAATATAGGGTAAACAATCATTTCAAATTACAGAGGGACAGAACAGGCTCTTGTCATTAACCTGTTTACACGAATATTTACACAACTATATTCTATTCTATTCTATTCTATTCTATTCTATTATTCCCTTTGAAATCGCAAGGGGTTGATGTGTTTTTTATAATGAGTTTGTTTTATTTCAAGCATTTTTATAAAAAAAATATGAAAGTATGAAAATATGAAAAGGCATATAAACTTGGTTGTAATTTAGTAGACAGTGTTATAGCAAAATAAAAAAATTAAAAAAAAGAAGTTTTTATGGGAGGAAGCAAAGCAACATTTGGACAACAATACTAATTCTGGTCGCATTTAATGCACCCTGGAATTGTCAGTTTTAGGTGTTTGTGTAGTCATACTGCCTGTATAGGTAGCAGTTCTGTGCAGTTTCGCCTCGGTCTCTTTGTCTGTTGCTTCAAAGTAGCCGCTTGCACAAGGCTTCTACACACATGTGGAGTTTACCATAAAGCGCGTGGCGTCTCGGGTTCTTAATTTTTAATAAACTCTGTCTAGGTGTTGGGCTCGCGGCTCACGGGCGCATAGGCGCGCGGATCCCAGCGCGATCACTTCCAGTTAATGGTGTGCAGGATTTAGCCGGGAGCTCCGCCGCTCCAACCATCACAACCAATAATCTTTGCTTTACCTCGTGCTCCTGTATCGATAGCTTCTCTCGCCTCCGGCGGCTGCTTTGATATGTTAATGCTTCGCGGGTCCAAATTCAGTAGAGATCATATTAATGTTGTTCACACTGACTGCAGCTTTGGCTTCATTGAATATTCAGATAACCTTTTTCACAAGAAATCACTCAAGAAACGAGGATACTACTTAGAAAAGTCGTCTGTGTTTTAATCATTAGTATCATTCTTAGCTTTCAGGAATTTGATCAAGCTTACCCCCGCCTAGCCAAGCTTTTGCAATGTCGTTCGAGCGCGCTCAGTGGTTTTGTGTGTGCTGACAGAAAGAAGCAAGAGGCGCGCGTTGTAAACACAGTAATTGTTGAAATAGAAACGGAATGACATTTGGCCTATGTCTTTTTTTCTTTAATTTTCGTGGCAAACCCGTAAAAAGCATTTGATTCGCTTTGTGATAGCTGGCGCGCTGCCTCAGGCTACTCTCCGTGCTTAAATACAGCTATCGCCTCTGGGCCCGACGCTCGCGACCAGACTACCGGCAATAGCTCTTTTTCAATTGCCCTTGGCAACTTAAAATACAAACTACTTTGAATCAAAACATTTTGGGGGGAATTAATATGATGTTGAACTTGCTAGCTCTTGGAGATCTTGGGTTTGTCAGACCGTTTTAAGGTGACTGACGTTACACAGAGCAGGGAAAACCCCACATGTAGGGAATATCAGGTGCACACACACACACACACACACACACATACATACACACCTGAATACACATAAACATGAATGCTTTATCCAATGACTTCTGTAAACCTAATGAATGCAATCAATTTTATCAGAAAGCTTTTCTACATGCATGCTGAGTGATTTTAATTATCAGATATTTTTGTAGGGTTTTGAGTGCTATTTGGACTGTTTAGATCAAAGAGACAATTTTATGCTGAATAACACATCGATGGGCGATGGGTTAATGTTTGATGATGTGATGTGTGCCAGGAGGGCTTGTATGTTGGAGGAAATGTCTCATATCAGGACTACTGCTAAGCATGTCAGGGCCTTATAGAAGATTAGAACAGCACATCCCCAGCAATAATAATGTTGGTCATTATGTTCTGTGAGGGCCCAGAGTCAGTACAAGGCTCTTGAAATGATCCTAAGCTTCCCCTGATTCATAGTGATGCATTCTGAGATGGTGTTAGTGTGGGTATCAAGTGTGTTCCCAGGTTGTATCAGTGTGTTAACCATGTCATATTTGTACTCTGTGTGCGTACGTGTGGTGTGTGTGCGTGACTACAGGTGGCACGTGTGTCGTCAACCCCACAGACCTGTTCTGCTCGGTGCCAGGCAGACTGTCCCTTCTCAGCTCCACGTCCAAGTACAAGGTGACGATAGCCGAGGTCAAGAGACGCCTGTCGCCGCCCGAGTGCCTCAACGCCTCTCTGCTGGGGGGCATCTTGAGAAGGTAGCCTACCTGATCTCATCCACATCTGCACCGCCCTACACTAGCTAGCTCGCCAGTCTCACCTGCCTATTCACATTATTTATTCCACACTCACCACACTCTGAGAAAGCAGTGTAGGGTGCACTCATCCAGGGGAACTGTAAAAGGTGCCAAGTTAAAAAAAATAAACTGAGGAAGAATGAAAGAGATGTGTTGCATGTGATGTGTTGCTTTTCTTTCAGTGCCTGGTAAAGATCTCACAAACTCTTGCTTGTTTTCTAAGGAAATCTTTTGATTGAGCCATTTTTTACCAGTGTCCAGATCTCCTTGACTCTTTCTTATTTTGAAAAGATACACAAGGTCATTCACATCTGCAAGGTCATACACCTACAGTGGCCATTTGGGGGGGGGGGGGGGGTTCAGAGAGAGGCACTGAGGAATTCAGGGGTGGCCAGAGGTAAAGTGCTAGCCTGGGCCCGCCGATACTGCATTTTAGTCAGCCTGGCCAGCCTGCCTATTCTCAGTTCTTCCTAGTCCAGAAAAATCTGAAACCAATTAGGAACAAACACTATGCATATGTCATCTGAATCAGTGGTCTGATTGGTTGTAGCTCTGTCCAGTAGACAGAGGCATTTGAAAGATGCC
>CM050219.1:4182500-4232500 GCA_027475355.1 Coilia nasus | reverse complement strand
CTCTCTCTATCCCTCTCTTCCTCTCTCCACCTCACACACACACAAAGTTGCCCTGTGTATCATCACCTTTACATGAAGTCTTTAATAAAGGTTTGCCAACCGCCCTGATGGGACTCAGTCTGTCTGGCCTCAGTCTGCAACCCGAGTGCTTACACACACACACACACACACACACACACACACACACACAGACAGAAGCATACACACTCTCACACACGGACACAAACACACACTCATAGCTCATATACACACACACACCAGCGATATCAGTCAAAAACTGCTAGAAGTCCTGATAACTCATAACTCAAGGACTTCTGTAACAGCTGATCACAAGAACATCCGATCTTATCTCCTCCACTGAAGAGGAGTATTCTATTTCTAATGGGAAAATCGTATCCATCTGCCTGTATGTGTCATCATAGTGGTGCGTCTATGAGGGCTCCGGCAGAGCCTTATTATGGACTGTAGTGCAGACGGAGGGGTGGGAGGGGTGGGGAGGGGGGGGGTTCTTTTCAGGGGATGGAGTCAGACAGTGCTGCTGCTCCTGCTGCCTCTGCTGAGACTGACACTGAGACTAAGACTGACTGCAGACAGACTGCCAGGGATCCTGTGCTATAAGTCGCGGGCTTTTGATGCACCACTGTGCTGTGTGTTCGTGTGTGTGTGTGTGTGTGCGCGTGCGTGTGTGTGTGTGTGTTTGTGTGTGTGTGTGCTTTGGGATTTCCAGAACATGGTGTAACTTCAGTGACTTTTCTGTCTCTCTCTCTGTCTTTTCCCACTTCACTCGCTCCCTGTCTCTTATTCCCTTTTTGAGTGTGTGTGTGTGTGCTTATGTGAAACTTATTCAGTTAATTTTTTACAGGTTCCTGAACAGCAGGGATATTAAAGTGCTGAGTTATGTCATGTTTTTCAAAAAAGGTCCACTTTTGTAACACACACTCTCTCTCTTTCTCCCCGTGTGTGTGTGTGTGTGTGTGTCGGTGTGTGTCGGTGTGTGCGTGTGTGTGTGTGTGTCGGTGTCTGTGTGTGTGTGTGCGTGTGTGTGTGCAGGCAGATCTGTAAGGAGTTTCAGGATCTGTTGAGTCAGGACCGCTCTCCTCTGGGCTCCTCCAGACCGACACCCATACTGGATGTGGACATCCAGAGACATCTCACACACTTCAGGTACACTCCATATATGTCACACACACACACACACACACTGGATGTGGACATCCAGAGATACCTAACACACTTCAGGTACACTCCATATATGTCACACACACACACACACACACTGGATGTGGACATCCAGAGATACCTAACACACTTCAGTTACAGTCCAGATGTCACACACACAAAAACACAAATACACATATGCACGCACACACACGCTCACACATTCAGACCGACACACGCGCGCGCACACAGACATATACACACTCACACACACACTGTCTCTCTCTCTCTCTCTCTCACACATACACATACACACACATACACACACACACACACACACACACACTCCACCTGTAAACGACAGATACCTCTGCAAATTAGCAAACTTTGTATATAACTGTGGACAAACAGCCATGAATTATTGAAAAGCTCTTTTTCTCTATTTTCTCTCTCAGACACAAAGCTGGCAATGTATGCAATAGCAGAGTCTTGCCTGTGAGCAGGGTGGAGGGTAGACTAGACTACATATAGAGTCTGCACTCCTAACAAGCATGGCTTCCTCAAGGAAACTATTGACAATTCTTTGTTTTATTGTTCCAGTAAGAATGCTTAAAACACCTACTGGTTTACCTCGGCTCCCAGCCTCACAAACACACACACACACACACAGATACACGCGTGCACGCGCGCACACACACACACAGAAATACCATCAACCACCAAGCAATAATACCAACAGAATCACACTATACTTTCATGAAATAATAACACAGACACTCACTTTCCTTTCTAACCTTTCTAGTCTCGTAACTAACAGATTTGGCATGCTGGTCTGTTCTGTGGCTCACACACACACACCTACAAATGCACACACACACACAAAATATGTTTTTTCTCTCTCTCTCTCGCACACACACACACACATACACACACACACGTGCACACGGACTGACTCCCCAATGTCCCCTGTGTCCCCAGTCTAATCACCCATGGCTTCGGCACGCCGGCCATCTGCGCGGCCCTCAGCACCTTCCAGACCATCCTGAGCGAGACGCTCAACTACCTGGACAAGCACTCAGCCAGCAAGGGCTCGGGCACGCCGGACGCCAGCCAGATCAGCGCCGGCACCGACAAAACGCCGCTACGCAAGTCCAGCGACGCCCCAGCCAAAGACGGCAAGCTGGAGAAAACGGAATGACTGTATTGACTTCCTGCTTCCTGTTGTTGTGGGGAGGGGGAGTGGGACACTTCCTGTTGGTGTGTTTGTGTGGTGGGGGGAGTACCATAGATATTACTGTAGGTTTGTGTATCTATGGTGGGAATGAGTGGGCGGGGTTTCACTTGTGCTGGTGGGTGGAGCTGGAACTGCCAAGAGGGTGTGGCCGAGACGTTTTTATTTTTTTCCTTTTTCTCCTCAGATGTTTCTTGCTGTCTTTTTTAGGTTAACTGTTGCACATGTGCCTCTCAACCGTTCCATTTCCCCTCCGTGTCTTGCCCCCCCCCCAACCCCCCTCTTTTTAGTTTGAAAAAATGACTGTAGTCTCTCTGCCACTCACAAAAATCAGCCACACAAAGAGTACATTATTTATATGCTTTTTTTTCTACGAATTAAGTTATTGATTAATTATTTATATTGCTCAAAAAGAAATGTTTTGTTTGTCCCTTTACGTAAATGTAATATCTTTTTGATTAAAAGATAAACATTCCATCTCTGTGTAGGCCTCAGTGCGTCTGTATGGAACTAACTGTAAAGTCCTCCAGGTGACTCCTGGTTGCCATTAGTAACTGTATATTGTGCATGTTAACGTTTGTACACACGTCCAGAAGAAACATTCCACACACTCCTTTTAAAGAACACAAGACCTGATTCGACGAAAAAGGGGAGACCATTGGTTGCATATGTAAGAAATTATATATAAATATTATAAAAGACAACTTTTTCTCATAGGCTTTGAAGTACATATATGAAATATCCTTACTTGCAGAAATACCGTGTTTCAATAAAGCATATTGCTGAAAGTGTTATATTTACCTTACGGATCATTTCTGTATTTATTTGTTGTATTTTTTCAAACGTCAATTACAAAATGAAAAGACATTTTCACAATGCGCTGGGTAATATGTGTTATTTCTAATGACATCCAGTACATGGCCAAGAAACTTCAGTGTATTATGGCAGACACACATCCACACACTCACTTTGAGCAAGGACAAAATCACATACAAACCCATGTTTTGATCAAGTATTTAACTCAAGTTTTTACGTAAACACATGCGTGCACACACACACACTCTCTCACTCACATAGACACACGCGCGTGCACACGCACACACACACAGTCTCTCTCACACATACACTCTCGCACACACACACACACACAAACACTCTCTCTCTGTCTCTCTCTCTCTCTCTCACACATGCACACACACGCACACACACACAGGTGTTACTAGATAGCTTAGGAGCACCTCACTATTGGGCCACTCCACGGTGTGGTTCACTGGGGATATTTGTTGATACCTTCTGACAGAACTGAACTCAAAGCAGCGATCAATGTGCTGCATCTCCTGGAATATTGTCAAAAACTTCTTCCTGCTGATGAAACTGAGAACATGGCCACATTACGAGTCAATAGGTGTCACCATGAAGCCCAAACGCCCTGCACGTGTTGCAGCATAATTCATGTGGTCATTGATCCTCATTTTTTTGCAGTTCAACACTTATTAATGCAACATGAAGATATAATGGCACAATACAATAATGTTGCTCTGACATAAACCACGCACAAACACACACACATTCTCCCACTTTTTCTCTATTTCTTTCTCTCTCTCTCTCTCTCTCTCTCTCTCTCTCTCTCCCATTCTCTCACTCACTCACTCTCTCACTCACTCACTCACTCACACACACACAAAGTAACCAGTTCAGATTTTTTCCAGATATGTGACCAAAACATGTACCAAACATGTGAAAAACACCACCAAAGAGTTCCCAAAAAACACCAAGGGGCGTCTGAACAATGCCGTTTCACAGCATGCACATGGTACGTGTCCTCCACGTCCTCTATGGATCTCCGAGTATGGCATCGTCCAAGCCTCGCGTATAAAGATTTGGGCCGTAAAGCCTACAGGCTACGGGCAACAATGATGACTTTTGACGCCCGAGCAGCATATGAAACTCCCATCCAACATTCCATGTGGTCACAGGGAATTCTCCTGCCCTCATGCAGTATGCAGCACCATCAGTGTGATTAAAATATGAATTCATATGGATAGTCCTGATGGCGGGGGGTGGGTGGATGGGTGCTGGCTATGAGCTGTGCTCTACTGTCCTCAGTTGCGTGGGGAATATGTATATATACAGTATATATATATATATATATATATATATATATATATATATATATATATATATATTAGAGGCGGGCCGTTATCGGCGTTAACGTGCTGCGTTAACGCGAGACTCTTATCGCGCGATAAAAAAAATATCGCCGTTAATCTATTCTCAAAGTTGGGTTGGGAGCTGGGTCTATACTACACAAACTATGATGACTTTCACCAAAGATCTTAGATTCTACAAAGATAAGCCAACATAATACGTTACTATGGGACCAAAATGCCAACAAATTCCTATTTCGAACTCTTAGAAAATAATTTAGTGTGTCTGTAAAGCGAGCTAGCAAGCTAACGAACTAGCTCTAGCTCATTCAAGTGAATAGTAGTAACTATAACAACATCATGTGCTAAACGCTAACAGCGATTGGGCTCACCTTGAATTTAATACATTGCTGTAGCCCTATAACTTTATATTACTTTGTCTGCTTACACTATAACCAGTAACAGTATCTAGGTGGGTGTTAGTGACAGCTTTCAATTCAAAACATTACGTTAGCGTAGTTCGCTAGCGTTAGCGCGCTAACAACCACATAGTAAGTGGTTGCTGCCTGACCTGAAATAAAGCTAATTTTCTCAAAATCCAAACAGTAACAACTTACACTATTAGGCTTGAAATTATTACAAATAGTTGCAGATTGTGACACATGATTCCAAAAAACCCTTAACAACTCCAGAAAAACGTAATGACCAATTTATTAGTTAAACTCCACATGTGTCCCGTTCATTTCAGTAAAACGAACCTAGAATCTGCTCTGCACTGCATAAAGGGGGATTCCCCCCTCCCCCTTGCGAAAATAGAACACGGAAGCAAACGGCTCCCTTCCTCAACACTTTCTGCTTTCACCTTGATATTTTAGCGCGGATGTATACCCTACCTCTATATTTTAATGCGGATGTATACTTAGCCGAATTGCACTGAAGGGGACTCCTGCCACAACTGTCCCATGCGAGAGACTTTTTTCTTTAGCAGGCCATATTGTGCAGAAAAGGAGATCTACTTTGCCACCAGAAAATGTGAACAAGCTGGTCTGCCTAAGTGACTGGTGGAAGAAGGAGAAATAGAGCTTGGACTGATTGACACAAAGCTACTGACTGTAAACAGTTCATCACAACTTCTTATGTAGGCTTACAGTTCAAAATCCACGTTTCATGTTTCATTTAGTTCATGTTTAACTAAATAAACAGCTAGTAAACACAAGTACATTTTATTGAACATGATTTATTTCCATCACCAAGTATCAAAGTAGAACAGCTTTTTCAAGCAGTTAGTGATGCATTTTGGAAACAGGAGATGAGCCCCTGGTCTACTGTGCCACCTGGCTTAAGAAACCCGTTCTCAAAGACTTACTTTATTTAGGTAGCACACATATTCTGAATGCCTTCGGCAGAATTCAAATGAGCCATTTTAATCTAGATTAATCTAGATTAATTTTATGATTAATCTAGATTAATCTAGATTAAAAAAAATAATCTATGCCCACCACTAATATATATATATAGTTTGTGTTTAAAGTAGGTCTGCACGGCCTGATGAGCAAGATACTATGTAAATGGTTGTTTTGAATTTTGATAAAGATTGCTTTGTGTGTACATGTATTCTTTAGTACTTCTTATGGATAAGGCACACTGTATTTAAATGAATTACTTTAATCTAATGTAAATGTACCCATTTGTATTCATGCACCCCCTACAATATCTTCATTACATTACACTTAGCAGACGCTTTTATCCAAAGCTTTTTTGCTAAGCGAGATCTAAAATGTAAAGGGACAATAAACAAACTAACTTTACAGTTAAAATTTTATGAAATCAAAATCCAAGGAGGGACATATGTAGATACCCCACAGTGGAGGTAAAATCTATTTTGCTGTGTACAAAAAAATATATACCAAAAATCACTGCTTTGGGGACATTTTTTGTTTCTTTTTCTTTTTTGATCGTACAAGGTAAACGTCTCTGAAGATAAAGCTGATAGATTGAGAAGTCCAATTGCACATAAGGCAGAACAATAGATTTTCTTCTCAGAATTCAGGGGCCAACCTGTTGTTTTGACGTTTTAAACGTTATTCCCGATGTTACTCGAGCACCATCTTGTGGTGTAGTTTGCTACTGCTGATGCGGCGTTTAACTGAGACCTATTCTAAGGTGACTGAGAATTGAATTGAAAATGCCTTATATGCACAGACGGGTGTACACACACAGGCTACTTATAGGTGATATCGTTTCATAGGTAAACAGACGCACACTGATATACCAAAAAGCCAAATCAGCTTTCATATGACATGTACTTCAAACCGTAGCTCACAGCAAGTGAAGATGAAAGGACTAGGCTATATAAAAATGTAGCCTACAAAATCAGAACAGTCTGCTCTCTTCCCAGACTGCCAGGACATCTGTCATTGCTGCAAGACATGCCCTAAAAGAAGGCTGTGTGTGTGTGTGTGTGTGTGCGCGCGCATGAGGGTGGAGTTGGAGGATGGGGGCTGCAGTGTCTATCTGTATAGGGTGTGTTGGTTTCTGTCTGGCTAAACAGTGCAAGCAGCATGGCCGATCAAACATTTATGCTGCTCTGTTAAAATGGTTCCAGAACACCGCGCCATAGTCAGCTAATGACGGCGCGGCGACAGATTGTTTCATTCATACCAAAGCCTCGTGGTTGGTTCAGACTGCGTGGACCTCCTGGTCTGCCGGAGGGGGCATGCGGGACACCTCTCCGGTTTGCACAGACATTTGTCTTTCACACGGTTAGACAAAACACGTAAAACAAATTATATATGGGGGAATTCAGACTAAAATGACCCCATCTTGATTTCTTGTCACGAAGAAGCTACTTAACAAGTGTGCAGTAGGTCTGAATGCGGTGAATGAAATCAGTGTGTGCACTAAGTTTATTAATATTCAAACTTTATGCATTTTCAATGTTGCTATGAGACTCGAGATGCCCAAAACCTGAATGAGTGAATGAGACTGGGATCTCGAGGACCGGATGGTTCGGATAGACTTCTGTGTGCGTGCACCTCGGGCGCTCTTGTTGGCACGTTTCATTGGCACTCACCGTGGTGATGTCGTCAGCCCATCTGCTTTAGTACAAACGTGCTCCTTGTGAGACACATCATTGCCATTTCTGAAGACCATTTCAACAGTAGGGGAGACCGGGGCTGGTAGGATCACTTTTCACACTCCGTTATATTTCTCCGTCTTACAGTGCGTTATAGCTGTCAAAGTGTGATTGACTGAAAGCTCAATATCTCATCTATAAAACAGGTATATACAATGTCAACAAAATATTTCTTGTTTCGAGTAATGTATGATATAACTGGCTTTGAGAAATTGTGCCAACCTGCCCCAGCACGGGGTTGGTTGGCTCAGGTAGGCGGGGTTGGTTGGCTCACATATAAGCTAATGTAAAATAAATACAGTTCACTCAATAAATGACTGAAAACGTGTAGCCTAATCATATGGTTACCTGAAAAGTCAACTCTAGAACCTGTGATTATATATTTTTTGGATGTACGTGCCTCTTTTCTTCTTTTATACTGACAAACAGCCAACAGAGAAGCAGACAGAATATAAATATGTTTATAACTGATTTATGGATGACAAATAATGTGAAAATAATGGTTAAAAATGATGAACAAAGGGTTAATTCAGTGTTTGCAAATACATTATACATGATTTATAGGGAGTAGTTATTATAAAGTGTTACCAAATAGGGTTGTATTTGAATTATAATTGAAAATTTATAATAATAATTACAATTATGCCTAATCCACTTTTTTAATATTCTCATTTCAAATTATGTCATTTTTTTAAACATCCTGTATAAAATGCTAATTTTTATGAGTACCAATGGGCCTTTCTCATGTAAACTGTTGAGCCAACCAGCCCCAAAATTAGTGTGCCAACCAACCCCGCCCACAATGAGGTACAGATTTTACCACAAACACTGTTAGCCTGCTACCATTAGTCATCTCAGGATCTCAAACTTTATTTTACATTATAGCTGAGTCCCTTGACAATCATTTAAAACAAGTTTTTAAAAAAAAATCCCTAACTGTTACCCTTCTGGGAGTTGTTAAGTGGAAGGTATAAAATCCAGGAATTGACCCCCCAAAACTAAAACGTTTTACTCACCTAAAGGGTTAATGACCTTGAGACTTCTTACATAACTTGACTTACTCTGGTCCTAATGGGCATCATTTTAGTGTTGGAATTGTGTCTCAGCACCCTATAGTGGCTTGGAAATTAACACTGATTCAACCTGCCCCTGATCCAACCAGCCCCGGTCTCCCCTACACCGAAGTTAACGTTAATTTGGATAACGGAGCTGAAATTTGAGTGTGTAATTTGACAAAAATAAGTTATAGTGAGTTTGTGGACAGATAATTAATTCCTCTTCCTAGTAATCCTGTTGCCTATGAACTTAAACCCATTAAAGACACACCATTAGACCGTCATCTTCAAGGCCTTGACAGCCGTCGGGACAATCAGGGCATTTTTCCACACTATCCATGAGACAATGGATCATATATTCAATCATATATACAATCATATATTTCCTCCTTTTTCCCAATTACTTCATCCTTTTGTAAGTTGCTTTGGAAAACGCGTCTGCTAAATGTAATGTAATGTGATTTATGCTGTATGTGTAATGCTCTCTAATCATTTTAATTCCCTGACAGGGAAGATATAGGCCTACATAAGAGGCACAGCAAAAAAAAAAAAAAACTCCGTGCACCAATACAATATTTCCATACTAGCATACATGAATAAGTTGAAACTTGTGGGGACAATATGCATGAAGTTATTAAATAAAAGTAATAGGCCTATTTTTTATACATATCTTTAAAAAGTGTATACAATCACTGATGTAATGTTGAGAAAAAGCAAAGTGTGTGTTTATTAAAAATGGGTGAATCTCTTAAAGGGCCCCCCGAAACATCATGTTATGATGTAAATATACAGTACAGACAGACACAGTAATTATGTAATGATGTAAATATACAGTACAGACATACAGACAGTAAATATAACCTACCAAAGACGTAACAAACAATAGGCTTATTGCAATAACAACAACAATATTGTGACCACTTGTAACAAGACAGATGTCACAACATGTATGTACGTTTTTACATTGTAATGTTTGATTCACTATTAGTTAGCATACAAAAAACATCCTCTGTTATTTCAAGCTGACAGGCTATCCCAAAGAGAGTATTGCTAAAAGACAGTCTTTGTCTCTCAGAAGTAAATCAGGACTTCCAATCTGTTTCTCATAGGGAAAAAAAACTTAGGGAAAAAAAGAAAAGTTTAAAACCATCTCAAGATCCTAAATTGAACTTAGATGGATGTATGAGACAAAGGCCAGTAGAAGACAATGGCCAGATCTCAATGACTTTTGAACTGGTTTTCCTAAAACCTCCTTAGTCTTACCATCTTGTATAGAATTCAATTTTGTTTCTTTTGTGAAGCTCTTTGAGGGTGGCATACTCAAAGGTCCCCCCGTGTTCGCCTGTTCTGTAGAATTGTGGTGTCTTCTCAAAATAGTGATCCCAGTTACCATTCTTGTCTGCTCCAAACCCAAACACTCGGACCTGTCACAAGAAAGTCCTTTATTTACTTTTATGTACCGACATATTATAATTGTGCACCTTCCTGACTGAATTAAGGTGCCCTTTGAGTGATGATGGTCCAAACAGCTTGCTGCCTGTTAACACTGCTTTGTTGAAAACATGATTTTCCCCTTACAATGAAGAGATCCAAAAATTAAGAGGTTTATAGAAAACACAAGATACTTGTCAGGAAGAGTACCTTTGGGAGAAGAGATTTAAGCCTTCCTGACTGCAAACCTTATTCTAACATACGACTGTTTGGGAGAAAGCTTAGCATTTTAGGTTGTATTATTAGTTTTTCCATACTATTATTTCCTGAGTACTGAGTCAGCCGTGCTATTGTTTGGTTTGTTTGTTAAATCACATGGTCCAGTTGGTCTGCAAAATGTCCAGGACACCCCATCAGCAATGCACCTCAGGATCTACAAGTGTTTCAGGCCTTTAATCATTATACACCCTCCACTCAGGCGGCCCCACTTAAGGTGATCAATCCTTAGCGTGTGTCCAGTATCTAATTAGTCGATATTGTCTTCTGAGATGTCCTCATGTGGTGAAAGTTCATTTGGGTAATAGTCTGTACACTAAAGCTAATGCTAAAGCTAATGCTACCTGGTGGTTTCATACTTCTTGCTATCTAACCCTATTGCACTTTTTTACAACTCTCCGCTTTCCCATGTTCCATACAGCGCACATCTCCAGGAAGCAGAGCTAGCTTGACTAGTTGCCTACCTGTGTCTGTAAGAGAATAATAGTATGACAAAAAAATGCAAAAACTCAGATGTGTGGCCTATTCCATTGTCTGTTTGCTCCTACTTTAGGCAAATTGCAAAAAAATGTATTGCTAAATTCTAGAACTTTTTCATTTTTTAAAGTTTTCAGTTTAAAGGGTTAGCCTACTGCACATACTTGTAAAATTGTAATGTTCACATTGCAGACAGGTGTAACATACCAGCTACTGTTCTGCACTAGAGATAGATGTGGGGGTGGGGTGAAGCCCTGTCTGCCTTTCATGACCTCACATCCTGTCACAGTCAATGACCGTCATATTTGGCTAGCTCACCAGCTTAATGAACTAGACTCATTCTAACGGGGTCTAAAAAACTCTCCGGGATGTTCACTACTTTACTCTAACCTGCATCCCATTATATTTTATCCACACCAAAAAGAGTTTTTTTTTCTGCTTCAGGTGCCCATACAGTGTACAGCTCTGTCAGCTCTGTCAAGGATCTTAGAGAAGCATTTCTTAGCTATCAAATATCATATCCTAAATATTCTTGATTCTCAAGGAAGAACTTCTCGAATTCTTCCTGCTCAGAAGTTCACCCTTTTTTGAAGGCTTGGTGTGGAATGTTGATTAGGAAGCTATGCAAATATGTCTGTGTATGTTTGTTCATCCACGTCATGGTAGTCAAAAGAGCTAAGTTGTGTGCAGCAGGACGTCTTTTTGTAGCTTGAAGACATTTCACCTTTCATCCAAAAGGCTTCTTCAGTTCTGGCCTGATGATGATGAGAAACTATGCAAACACTTTAATCCTCTCACCTGCCTCTAGCTCTGGTCACCTGAGTACTTAACGGTGTACGTTTTTGAACATTCTGTTATAGAATGTGTTGTATAACAATATGAGATTCTAAAATTCAACATTTTATTCTATATAGCCCAACATTCTTTAGAACTTTCCTTGGCCCAACACTAAAGGGTAAAATGGTGGCAAGCTCACCTTGTCACAGATGTGAAGAGCCATAACAATAGTCATAAATCCAGTGGATGGATAAAGACCATGGTTTTGCAGCCACTGGTAATGGACATACTTCATGAAACTGGGACTTACAACCGACACCTACAGAGAGACGGTAGAAATCAAACTCTCTGGCAAATGTCAGGAGTGGCCTTCCTAATTGTCTTCTGCTCAAACACATTGACTTATTTTATGATCGTATGCAACTTGTGATTTAAATCGATCGATCATTAGATTTCAGCATCTTCTACCATCAACATCAATAAACATCCTGATGTCACATTTGTACTGTCATCATTTTAAGTGTAGTGTTAAACTTAACATAATTGCTTTCTCAAGTTTTAAAAAGTAATGCAACACATTTGCAGTTGTAATAATTAAGTAATAATTAATTAATAGAGATAATTAATAGAGAAATTACGTATTTAAGTTATAATGAACGGGCAAACAAATGACTAAATATGACTAAATATGCTTAATCCTGCTGTCATAGAAACCATGGCTGTTGGTGCAAATTCAGTTCAATTCAATTCCTTTGTTATCATTGCACAGTGTATAAAGAAATTTCAGCTAAAAAGAGAAAAACTTAACAGTAATATCTAATTTTGTTACTGACAGAAAAGAAATGCCCATGTCAGCATGTATGTGGTTTCCATTGGCAGTCATGAAAAGGATACATCATTCTGTTATACCAGAACCACTAATGAATGTAAGTGCTTATATTTATCTGTTTATGTGTTTAATTTAAAGCAGCCCTCATAGTACCATTCTCATTATGTTGGATTATTATAATGACGTTGTTATTTACTTATACAGGAGGTGCCAAAACCAAAAGCTTGTGGGAAATACTGGGAATGAAAATGAAAACTGAATTTAACTCACCAAGCTCAGATTTGCTTTTATTGTTGATTTCACAGGTGTGTTTGCACTGTGGTATTTAAGAAAGTGAAACCGTCAGTCATGTGTTATGTTCAATTCTTCAAACTTTGTCAGCTCCAGCATAAATGCATGAACAAAAACGTCATCTTTTAAAATTCTCAAGATAAAAAAGATGGATTTTTGCACACCTCTAATGAACCGGTGCATTGGAGGCCAACAAAACGTTATTAATAAAACATTGTTTGCGGAATGGCCAGTGTGTGAGAATATATTTATTCTAAAGTAAGCATTAATGAATAACTACAAGGACCCAAGTCATTATAGAGACCCAAGGCACCACAGAGTCCAGCTGGTGATGTATGAAGTATGTGATAAAGTCAGATGTTAGAGATGCTTTTGGCTTATAGGAAAATCAATGACACAATAAATGTTTGCCAGTATTTACCTTTTCACAGTGTGTGTGGTGAACACACTATTCAACCATTCCAGATCGAGGACCTTGAAGGGAAACATCACCAGGTGAGTGGAGTTATCCACATCAACAGCACTTTCAGGGTAAATGATGCGATGAGTAGTTTTTGATCCAACATCCCTCTCATACCCTTTGGTGGGACCACGGTTTATTCTGTATGTACGGAGATGTGTGAAAGATGTGTGAAAAGTTAAAGACAAAGGATTTTTTTAAGACCCAATGTGCTTAATCAAGCAATTACAAGTAATAATGTTGTTTTTTAAACATAGTTTGGGAGGAGCCTGTAGGATGATTGACAGCCATCAACCTACCCGTCTCCTGCCTTCTAGGAGATTTAATCTTAAATGCTTATTCGTACGACATGCGCCTCAGCGTTGCAAATTATCCCTCCCCCTCCCCTTATTCCTCCTTTTCACTACTGGCTCTACTCTCACCTCCCTCTATATACTGTATCTTTATAGGGTGCAAGCAGACATCGTTCTCTACAATCTCCGCTTCAATCATTTCAGGACCAAGGCCAGCTACCAAGCCGTACAGGCGTATCAAGCATTATTACCATTAATGTAACTTGGAGAACAGCTACGCAGTGTGAAGGTAATCGTGCAGGTGAATCTACTTCAAACTTAAAACTCATCCTAAAGAGTGCTGAATAAAAGATGGATTTAGGGTGCTTTCAGACTTATAGTTCGATTGCTTTGGTCCGCACTAGTCAGAAAAATGTTACAATGTAGCAAACAGACGTGGGTACGGTTTGCTTTCACATATGCATATAAACTAACCAAAATAGACAGCGAAGATCATCGCCACCGCAACCGGACTAAAACGCGCCACTTTCGATAATAATAATGCACTAAACTCTATACTGTTCCGGCCAATTTGGTTTGGATGCTTTCACACCAGAGGAACCTTACCAAAATAGGGCAGATAAAGCGGTCCGAGACCACCCATTTTTAGCGGTCTCGGACCGGTTGATTTGGTGCGCACCAAAGTACCGAGATTGCATTCACACCAACGAAAACGAACCGTACAAAGAACTTTTGGTTCGAATGGGACGTTTGGTGCGCACCAAATGCTGTCAGTGTGAAAGCACCCTTAAGCACCACTTTAGACCACTTTAGGCCTGACTACCGTGTGCTGCTGTATGGATTGGCAAATACCAATTTATCGATGATGTAATGAGGGCTATCATCCTACTGCAGATCCAGGCTGTTCCTGTGTAATTATTTGTAGTCTTATCCAGTGTCTTTATTTGTGTATCTCCCCCTTGTTCTGTGGACGTTTTCCCCATGAGGTCTGAAGTGTTTTTGTTCCCTATTTTCTCTACAAAATGGCATCCACCATATCCTGGTGTCCTTCACTTGATGCATCATGACAGATGTACATTTTAAAGCACCATACTAATATTTATTTACCACTTCATCAGGTGTTACTTTGATCCAAACATAATTAAATACCTTTTTATTTAGTTTTAGTTTACTAGTTTTTCAACCACTTACCTGAGGATAAAATCACTGAAATCTATGAGAGGTCCATATCTAGAGTTTTTGAGGTTCCCAGAGTTGCCAACCACAGAACACACCCTACAGCAGTCAGGACACCCATCCATATAGAGCTCTTTGTCAGGGATGATTTGGAATAACTTATCCACAGCGTTTCTATACTCATTCCATCCAGCAGTACGAAGCTGTATGTGCTGTTAAAAGACACATACATAAACTGTCTTGGTCAAGGAAACACAAAATCTCTAAAACAAAAATCAAAGACACATAAAATATTCTTCAATTACACATTTTGATTTCTTCTTTACTCAATTTCATTTAATTTCTCATGCTTTTATAGATGTATATTGTGCCATGACTGGTGGTCGAAAAGGTTCTTGGTATGAAATACTGTGTTTATAGCTTTAGTGGGCTGTCATGTATATATTAAATAGGCATTATGTGTATTAACATGCCATAGAGAAAATTAGCCAGCTCATAAAGGTCTGACTGGACTGCCAACAGGAAAAATCAGAATCAGAACAGCTAATGTGTACAGAAAGTTGACCAGAGTTAAAATATGCTGTAGGTTGGTGGTGCTGTTCTGTTGCTTGCTTAGATCTATTTTATAAACATTTCAGAAACCTAGCTTGAGGCAATAGGTATTGGAGATGTCCTCGCAAGACTATAAGCTGTATCTCAATATAAGTTCTACACACTTCAAAGAACCAATTTGTCAGCTAAATTCTAGATACTACATACTATTCATCAACTACATTCTAGAAACCAAATGTTTTTTTGTAGTGGCACTGTAGTGGCACATCGATGCATGAGAACATAAAAACACAGCCACCATGCACACATGTGCAGGTTAGTAATTAGACAACCATATCATGCTGTAAACTCATAACTGCACATTAGCCCAAGACCAACTCCCTAACCATTCGGCCACAGCTGCACAACAAAAGGCTACAAAAATTGGTGCCTTACCTGCCACCACAGAAATGTCTCAGTGCTGACATGACTACTGTTTCTTGTCATTAGAGGGTGATAAGATGCATTAAAGCGTTCAGAAAACCAGGCATCATGGTGTTTCTCCACGTGGCAATGTCCACAAGTGCAATGTGGTACTTTATGGGTAAAGGTTATGTGCAGATAGAGAAGTCCACAAGAAATGCTCATCAGCATTATAAACTTTATTTGTCTGATATTTGCCCATGACATTTTCCCCTGCTTCTCCTGCAGATAAACAACAGTCAAAAGTAGCATATTTGTCTAAAGGGAATTTTTTTGTAAGAAAATCAATGATATAAATGAATCATATAAAACGTAAATTGCACATTAACATAAAAATTACCTGCTTGTGGTAATGAAAGGACAGGATGGTATCAAAACTGTACTGTTTTATCTTCAGCTATAAAAAATGAGAAAAGGTGATTCACACGTGGATAATTCATTCAGTCAATAAAATTACTTTTATTTAGCTTATTCCTACATGGACACAATGCAATGTCAACAGATTCTAACCTGTTATACATGCACTCCCTTCTTAACTGCATTCCAGCAAGAACAAGCATTGTAGCCATTGAGTGTGTGGGACAGGTTATGTTATACCCTTAACCCTTTCAGACCTAAAACGTAAGTTTTTTTCCTGTCTTAAAGGTCAGTGGCGGTTCTACATTGAATTACTCCCTGGGCGAAACCCCCTCCGAGTGCCCGAAACTACCATAATAACATTCTGTTGGCTAATAACAGGGCTCAACGTTAACCCACATTATGGAAATCAATAATAACTGAACTTGTAACAGTTTTGTTGCAAAGCCAAATCTTATGGTGAAACTACATCTTGTGTTTGTTGAGCTAAGACCAAATTATTGTTGAGTGTAGCAATCGTAGCATCATAGCTAGAAGGCTAACAAATGTAAGAGTTATGCCATGATTAACATTAGCCCTTCATTCATGGCATGGATAACGTAATCATGCAGAGAGAAAAGTTGCATACCTTCATCTTTTGCTCGTTTCTACTCTTCTACTGGCTTTGATCTTTTTCTGTCCATCTCCTTCTGTTTGTCACTTGACAGTCAACATACTGTATTTCCAATCCCCGAACACCTTCACTGCCGACCAGGAATTAGGACTAACTCACCTTGGTGACCGCATACTCGTTTTGTATTGCCCTTTTTTATTAGCCCTTTCACACAATTAAAAAACGTGCAGGAATTATAAACCTGTAAATATAATATTATGAATGAAATGTGCGTTATTGGGAAGGAAGCTTATGTGTGACTGACATTGCTCACTAATTGCACAGTATTGCCCACTTGTGCATTGCATATGACAGACCCAGAGGTGAACTGTCCCCCGCACCCCGTCCCCTTTCCCCTTTCTCACACAGCTTCTGTGCACTGGGCCTTTTCAGCAGGGGCGCCTGCAGCCAGGGGGACCGCCAATTTGGCAATTTGTGATATGATAGATAATAAAAAAAAAATTAGATGATTTTTTTTTCAAGCGCTTGTGAAGCCAAAGGCACGGCGCCCTTCACGAAATTGTGCCCTGGGCAATGGCCCCACTCGCCCCCCCCAAGAATCGCTACTGTTAAAGGTATGGTAAAAATGCTTTAGTGCTCCTGTTGTTCTAGTTTGGTAGAGGACATGGGGCGGGGAGAATGGCAGGCTCTCGGCTATGCTAGTCACAAGCTACCATAATTCAAAGCTCATTCAGTCATATCACACCAAATAGACCATTTAAACGTTCTAAACAAACACACCTACTTACTTATATTTTACTAAGTGAATGTGTGCTGCAACGAGATTCCTCCTGTAATCACAGCTATGGCTTTTTCTAATTCACACAACTTATGTCACTTCGCATGTCCTTTTCTAATTTGCTTGCTATTTTGTCTGTTTTCTTTCATTGACTGATGGACGCAATCGGGGTAGAAGAACATTATCAAGTGCAGCATGCATATGCAACTCGTATTTCATAAGGAGCAAGTATTAAACGGCTCCTTGGCAATGACGCCTTAAAGCGCTATGCAACTTTGTGATCTGTTGTGCTTTTTCTCAACGAAGGTCCCCCTAGTGTCTCCAAGTAAATGGACACACTCATAAAAATGTTTTTCCTTCCCCTCAATATTTGCATGTGTTCTCAACTCAACTGGTTAGAGAGAAATGTGAATACGAAAGTAGTCATGTCCACCAAGATAAGTCAGAAATTCTTCAGAATTTAATGTGATCCTGAGAAAACGTGAGAAAAAAATCATCATCTTGTCAACTCTCCGGATCTGGACACAAGATTTCATCAACATAACATGCAACGTCTTCTATTCATTGCTAAGGCACCCATGAAAATATTTCCTGGAGTGCTGTAATCAAATCTTGGCCTGACATGATGCCTCATCAATATCCTCACATGTGTTGATGGGGATGATGGTCATAGACCTTCCAACACCAGGCAGGGGAGAACTCCTACAGTAAATCGAATTCAAGCATGGGAAGGGGGGAGGTTGAGTACAGGGAAGAGTGGCTGATCTGTAAACCAGTTGCAGACCAAAGCAACCGTATGAAAACTACTATTGCCCCATATGATGAGGTACCTGGTCTGCTTTGGTCTCTGAAGTTACTACTTACTGTTAGTAAGTATGTAATGTAGAGGAATATCCAGGAATGTAATAATAAAAACAACAATCATAATAATAATCTTTACTTGTGGCGGAGTTTATCAATAGTATTGACAGATGACGTCAAAACACTATTAAAAGTTATGGATTTATAAGAATATTATTTCCTTTACTACATGTATCTGCTTTGCCATATGGCCACATTTCGTAGATACTTCGGTAGAACTGTGGTAGTACAATGGTAACCTAGGAAGTTGTTTGAGAAACGCACCCCAGGTTAGGCTGAACCCGTTGGCCAGCTTCCCTCAGGGTCATTCCATGTCTGATTACATGTTCCACTACCATAGCTCTGATAGCGATGTTAGCGGGCAGAGCCAGTTGTTTTAAACTTCAGCAGAGCCTGCACCTCCAGGAAGAAATCGTTTCTCAACGGAGCGACTCCATATAGAAAATGGAGTACGAGGGACTGGTTTACCAGGCTAAACTCCCCGCCCAGACTGGAAAACAAGCACTGCCAGAAAACTCGTAACAGGACCAGGGAAGCTTGACAACAATCACTCATTCATCAAACAAAACCAGAGAAAGGCTTAACAGAGTTAACGAAACTGGACAGTAGACACTTGTTGAACATAAAATCAACAGGGTAAAAGGTTATGACTGAGAGATAGTAAAATAAAGAGCCATCAGGACAGCAGTATCACCTCCCCTCTGTACTCCCTTACTCAAGTTGAGGTCAGAGGCCTAAGGGCGATCAAGAGAGGAAGAGAGGGAAAGGGCAAACGATTATAAAAACAGACAAAAACAATGGCAAGTGAAATTAAAGAGCCTCTATTCTCAGACTAGCTAAAATACAGAACCTCCCCTCAGGACACTGTGGGTGATCCGAGGCAAATAATTACACTCAGTTAAAAAAAAGGCAAAACAGCACCACAAATTTGCGCAATACAAAAAGGAGATATCCCGTAACCCTTCTACCAAGAAAGTGCCCTCCTGAGTCCCACTCAGGTGTGGCAACACATTAAGACAGTAGCCTGTGACCCAGAGCTGACAGACCAAGTGTGCGGGCTAGGGGAGCGCTGGCAGTAGGACAGACAATACAAAAATAGAAAATTCAAAACAAAATACAGTGCAATGCTGGTCAGCAGTATTATTTAGTCAGCTCTAAATGACACAGCTTTGCAAAGATAAAGTGAAATGTTTAAACCCTATGGTTTCGTTACTTTGTTATAGGGTGCTTTAGTCAGAGAGAGATAGAAACCAAGATACCTTGTGAGAGGCACAGAGGTCACTTCTTCACTCTCGTCAGCTGCCAGAGCTCGGTGATCAGTCAGGGAATTGTTCAAGAAACTTCCACGTCCACACAACTACGATGGTACAACAGCTATATGGTAGGACGTCGCAATGACGAATTTGACTGAAGGTGTTGTTTTAGGAACACGGCTTCCCCGTCGGGCACAAATGGTGATTGCCCTGTCCAGCATTTATCGGCCCGCGCGTCAAACGCGGCGCCTATATGAGCAGGGGCGGATCTGAGAAAAAGATTTATGGGGTGGCAAGAGGGGTGGAGGGGCGTCGCCAGACATATTTTACTGGGGCACGTGCCCCAGTACTGGTCTGTAGTGCCCCAGTATAAATTTCACCAGTAAAAAAAATCACTTTAGAGTTTTAGGTCTACATGGAATAATCTACAGAATGCGCACATAGCTACTCAATATGCAAACGTATTGCTACTTTATTTACTCCATACACAATGCGCATTGCGCACATGGCTAATTAATATGGCAATTTATTCACGCGACTTTGGCTGTGATTGGGGTCCTGTGCTCACTTCAGAAACAACTTCGGGACGTAAGGTCTAACAACTGTGTCTGAGCGCTATTTCTTTCCACCTGTCTCACGGGTAAACTGCTCATCATTGTTGTTTGTTTTCACCTCTGTGTCGCCATTGCCATTTAAATGTTAGAACTTTTTACCTTCAGTGTATGAGGCAGCTGTCATGCAAGCTAGTTCTGGCTGTAAATTCAAGTAGCCAACTGGAGACGTTAGCTGCTGTCTTTTAGCTAACTGGCATATGTCTATTATCGTTGTTGATTCATGTAACTGACCTCCCACACATTTCTGGAGATTGCTATCTTACATCTACGATGTTTGATGAGCATATCAACATAATCTGATATGATTGTATAGAATTTATGTTTTTTTTATGATAAATAGCTGCTAAAAATGTTTTGCTTGTGCGCTCGCATTAATTCTCTGTGCCCCAGTACAGTAATAGGTCTAGTGACGCCCCTGTTTCTGTGTCTGTTTGCTTTCGCATAGCAGTGATGGTGTAGCCTGGTAAACCCGCCCTCAAAATGAAATGAGGTACGAGGGGCTGGTACCAGGCTAGTGGTGGTGCTCCCACGCGACACACATGCCATTAAGCCTGAATTCCACGCAATTTACAACATATTGTAAATATTGTATACTTCTATGAGCTTAATATATATTTGAGGATTGTATTATTTTCGGACGCACATGTCATGACTTATTTCTAAAGGCTTTTCCCCACTTACTGCCTGTTTTAACCACTAGTTTGCACGAGGCTATCTGTCTACCTGTATCTATCGATATAGCAAGCCAGCAAACCATATAACTGACGACTCTGCCCTGACCAAACTTTGCACATGTGTTTTCTTACATGCATACACACATAAAACCCACCAGACGTGTCTAACATGAACCCTCTGTAAAATGACAAGTTAAAGGTTGAAAATCAAGTATGCATTTGCAACCTGTGAAAACACAACACAAATGGCAAGTGAGGGTGATGACCCATGTGGAATGCATCCCAAACTCAAGTATTTTACCTCTTAGAGTGTCTTGCCCTTATTCTGACCAACTCAACGTGAGCACACTTTATGCTGTAATACTAATAGTACTTTTGGGAAATACATTATATTGATATGATCTGATATAAAATTAAGTGTAGTGTGGTGGTTAGAGAACAGAGTCTTCTGTATAATGTTTACATGATGATGAGTTACGAAGCACTTGCCCTCTTCATTTTGCGCAGGAATGTATGGCACCTACCATTGTTTTTATTTGTATTTTAGCACAATCTAGCTAGTTTAGCTGGTGAAGCAGCTGAAGGTGTCATGGTCTTAAAATAATGAATTGACTGACAAAGCCTTAGTTTGTGCTCTGAAAATGTTTTCGGCGCGCATAGCGCGCAGGCAACACCTTTTGTCCTCAGGGGGCTAAGCAACCCCTGTTTCTCAAACCTAGTGACGTCCCTGCATTGCAGTCAGTGAAAGTGTTGCATTTAACATTGTTCAACGTGATTTTTTATAAGCTTCACTTTCTCTTTTAGGCCTGTGCCTTCATTATTCTTCTATTTTTGACAGATTTCAGTTTATATATTTTTAACTTAGTCTGACTATGTTGCTTGTCTCTTTGCTCATTACTCCAGTTTTAAGGTCCCTGCACTGGCTCCCAGTAAGTAATAGAATTGACTTTAAGGCATTGCTTCTTGTGTTTAAATCATTAAATGGGATGAGGCCTAATTACCCATTGGATGTGTTTCAGTTATATGCACCAACTAGGTCTCTGAGATCACATCAGAAAAATCTGTTGGTAGAACCTGCTGTTAGAACAAAATGTGGTTAAGCTCTGGAACCAACTTCCAGAAGACATTAAAAATGCTCCTACTGTTGGCAGTTTCAAATTAAGACTTAAAACCAAACTGTTTTCAGATGCTTTCTGTTAATGATTTCTACTGATTTTATGCTTATTTTGTGTTTTTTATACTTTTATATCTTTTATCTACCACATACCTATTTTACTTTTATGCGTTTACACTTATTTTATGTTTTTATGCTTTTACACTTTATTTTTTATGCTTTTACATACTGTGCTTTGCTTTTATTTTTGTAAAGCACCTTGAATTGCCTTTGTATATGAAATGTGCTATGCAAATAAACTTGCCTTGCCTTCGCTGTGTTCATATCTTTAAATGAATTCGGACAGGGTTGGGAAATATCTTGATAAAAATAAGCGACCGGTAGGCTACTCTGAAAACAAGCCCAAAACAAGCGACCCAAGTAAAGTCGGTTATATTAAGTCTATTTGGCAACCCTGTCCTCAGGGTGAGGGGGAGGGTAATGTCTTGTCAACTTGTGCTGCATTCACTGCAGTCGGTAATTCACAGATGTGTTCGATCATGCTGCATAACTTTTCTTTTACAGTTTTTCTCAGTTGCTTAAACACATTTTCTAAAAACATGCCTCATACTCTCAGAACTCTACACACAAGTCAAAAAAACACACACACAATGGGCAAAACCCCTCACTTCTCTTGCAAACTGAAACTTTGCATTCAAAACAGCATTATTTCTTCTCAAAATGCTATTTTGTTGTCAAATGACAAACACAAACCATCATATGAATAGACATTTATAACAACCAGTTAAACACTGATGTGCAAAATGTAAAACACTATGATAAATGGAAAACACTTCTTTTCGATTCATGATAATGATTTAGGCCTTTTTTGTTCAGTGTTACACTTGCTACAGACAGTACATACATAAGTGTGCTATATTTTAGAATATTGTTTTTATACTCAGAACGCACATAAACATTGTTACAAATATATTTTATTTTTCCCACACAAACACTGTACACACTTTGCATCCCAATCAACACAAAGCTGCACCTACAGTGGTCTACATGCAACACAACAGAAGAATTTACTGTAGCCTATACAGTTACAAAAAAAATTACGCTGCATCCTTTCTTCTGTTTTTGTGTGGCCACAGCACCTCATCCACATCACATGCAATGTTTTTCCTGGCCTAGCAGCGAATCCATCCATGAAAAGCATCAATTGCTATATTTCCACATGCGTCTTCCATAGCTTAGAGAAAGGGTACACGCATTTGTGGATTTTGGTCATACACTTTCATCTCCAGTCAAAAAAATCCTCAATTGTGTTGAGGATTGTAGAATATGGAGAGAGATAAGTAAACAACTAAACAACTACTGTAAAATAATTTCGTTGACCAAATGGTCAACCAAAATGACTGATCTCATCAGAAATTACTGTCCTTTTTCGTCCTCGTCGGTGTCCTCTTACTCTCACTCCTCTAGCTGTGGCTCTGCCTCTTCCAAAGCTCTGATAGCTAATTGTAAACCTGTGTGACAGGTGCTTGCCGATGTGATGAGTCAGTGTACTTACAGTTTTTGCCCATTGCTTAAACACATTTAGCAAAATATGGCTCGCTGTGCCAAAACTCTACACCCAAGCACATAGGACACAACACTTGGAAATAAACCATTCACATCTATGTCAAATTGAAACTCTGCAATCAAAACCTAACAATTCTTCGCCAAAATGTCACTCTCATGACAAAATTGACACACTTGTATCTTATGAAAACACTGTCACATCAGCACCAACACACTAGTCTACTTTATATAAAACACTGTTTTTTGTATTTTGAATAGATGTGTTTTGCCAATGATACATCGGTATTTCATTTTTGAACGAAGTGTCTTATGTATGAAATAGTGTGTAGTGTGCAGGAGCAAGTGTTTTGCAAAAAGGAGCAAGTGTGTTGCAGAATTGCAACTAAAGTGTAAAGCAGCATTTGTGTTTAAGGTATGGTTACACTGTGTTTAAGGCATGGTAGCACAACTTCAAGTTATGTTACTTCGGTTTAAGCATATGTCTGTTGCGTTCAAGCAGTGGGCAAAAACTGTAATAGGGCAATTGACTTTAGAATTTTGAATCACTGTGTGTTCCTTGTGAAAACAAGAGATTTCTGTCAAATTGTGCCAAACGCAGAGAATTGTGTTTTGTGTCTTGAAAAAAGTGTGTTTTAGAACTGCAATTTGAGTGTAAAGCAGGAATTGTGTTTATAGTTTAGCAGAATTGGTTCATGGGGTTGGTGCATGAGTTACATGTTGTGGTCATTGTGTCTGAAGTACAAGGAATTGTGTTTAAACAATTGAGAAAAACTGTAATTAAATCCTTCCAAGTGGGGTGGCCACAGGGCAGGCAAGGCTGTGTTTTAGGGTGGCACTTGCCACCCTATGCCACTCTGGTAGATCTGCCCCTGCACAGGGGCGGTCCTAGCCTGTTTGTTGCCCGGGGCGAGCAACCACTCTGGCGTCCCCCCTCCCCCCCGTCATGGAATGAAACAACTCCGGTCTGCCTCCCTTGAGGGTTGTGCGTGACAGCATCATCAACGCGCATCCAGGCAACACCCGTAAATTTGAAATGCTTCACTGACATGCGTTGATAATTGTCATGCACAACCCTCAAGGGAGGGAGACCTGGGGGGGTGCGTTTCTCAAACAACTTCCTACTGTAGGTTAGCATTCTACTACCGTAGTTCTACCGAAGTCACTACTACCGTAGTGGTGAAACCCGACCGTTTCTCGAAGCACTCGTACTTTGGTAGAACTATCATTGTTTTTACTTCCATAGCGGGTACTACCGTTGTTCTCACTTCAGTGTGTGAAGCATGGAAGCAACGGAGGAAAAACAGGGGAAAGCCATTTTGATTGGATGGCTATCTTTTTTGTTGACATGCCATGAGAATCCTTGTTGAAATTATACGATGGTGACAATAATGATTAAGCTATGGCAAACATCTGGTTAAACCAAATACCACGTTAAAATGTGGCCACAAGGCAAAGCCAATGCATGTAGTGAAAGAAATTATATTCTTATAAGTCCATAACTTTTAATAGCATTTTGACGTTATCTGTCAATACTATTGATAAACTTCGCCACAAGACTAATTTACCGCTGGCAGGTATAGCTCAGTGGCAAAGTGATGTGCCCCTGACACTGTTCCATTTAGTCACGAGTTCAAATCCTTTGCACACTTATGTTAACATTTAGCCTACTTTCCACAATCACCACTCACGACAACATTTTAAGCTGAGTAACAGTGGCGCTTTCAGTAACGGATCACTGACCTGTTATACTGATACAATGCATTTCTTCTACATGTAGTCGTTTAACATCCAACCAAATTACAGAGTAGAGCAATATAAATCCACATTAATGTACTTTTGAGGCCACACACATTTTAGATTTGTATAATGTGACTCTTGCCGGTCTGGAGCCTGCGCATGTCTTTTCTAATTTCAATAGAGTACGACCACTCATCCAGTTGCACCACTGATAATCACGTTGACTTATATATTCAGCTCATAACAGTTTTCAACCAAATGGTTGTGTAGCCATCAGCAAACCCTTCAATTGAAGGCCAACTTCTAATACAAATATCTGATAATCCTGCTGTCCAAACTTAGTGAAACTCAATCGGTTTGTGCAGGTGATCATAATACTGCTGTACAAACCATTACATATTTAAGGTTTTGGTGCGGTACTTCGGAAGTAACAACAACGGTAGTGGCTAAAAAGTTAGCAACTTTGCGTTCGAGAAACGCACCCCAGAGTTGTTTCATTCCATGACAGCTAATGACACAAAATTGAAAACCAGGACTGTCCCCACAAACCGAGGCGCCAGTTTGCCAATTCCCCACACAATTATATAATATGATAGATTATCATAGATTTTCAAGTGCTCGTGCCACGGCTACTGCCCCCCATGAAATGCCACCTCCGGCTGGCTGCCCTGTTCGCCCGTGCCTAAAACCACTACTGCCTATACAGGACACAAGGTGCACGCACGAGGTGTGGTGCGCGAATGCTATAGCTGCCTTGTGACGATAGCAGATGATGGTTAGTGCGCCTTGGGACCATTTAGCTGAAAATGAGCCACACCAATGCAACCTTGGGGTTGGAACATTAAGTCAAGATATAGCAAAACAAACGGTGTGTGATGCCAAACATTCCATCTCATCAGTACACACACACACATTCTCTACAACAGTTACACAGACCCAGTACAGACACTGGGGTGCGTTTCTCAAACGCAAAGTTGCTAACTTCCTAGCCACTACCATTGTTGTTACTTCCAAAGTACCGCACCAAAGGCTACCTTGCGTTTCTCGAAGCTCACTACGGTAGTACTTTACTTTGGAAGTAACAACTATGGTAGTGAGAACTTAGGTAGAAGAGACCCTCCTACACGTTTCTCGAAACCTTCGTAGCAGAGAACCTTCCGAAGTAAAGCCAAAACTTCGAAGTAAAGTTGTGAAGTTCTCACTACAGCTCTCGAGGTGAAGTAAGGGCCTTACTACAAAGGTTGACCCAACCCACTGCAAAACTTGCAGTAGATCTTTGACTGTAAAGTGCCAATATCTCGTAATCCTACAGCACAAACACAGTGAAATACAATCGGTGTGTAGAGGTTACTATAATACTGCATTAGAAGAGGTTACTATAATACTGCATTATTTGCATTAGAAGTTGGCCTTCAATTGGAAGGTTTGTCGATGGCTACATAATGTACGTGTGGTTGGAACCTGTTGTGAGCCGAAAAAACGAGTGGACGTGATTATCAGTGGTACAAATGGATCAGTGATCGCACACTGTTGAAATTTGAAAAGACATGCGCAGGTTCGAGATCGACATTAGTCATATTATAGAAATCTAAAATGTGCGTGGCCTCACATGTACATTTATGTGGATTTACATTGCTCTACTCTGTAATTTGGTTGAATATTAAACGACTACATGTAGAAGAAATGCATTGTATCGGTATAACAGGTCAGTGATCCGTGACTGAAAGCGCCACCGTTACTCAGCTTAAAATGTTGTTGTGACTGGTGATTGTGCAACATGGGCTAAATGCTACCATAGGTGTGCAAAGGATTTGAACTCGTGACAAAATGGAACAATGTCAGGGGCACATCACTTTGCCACTGAGCTATACCTGCCAGTACAGTCTCGTGGCGGAGTTTATCAATAGTATTGGCAGATGACGTCAAAACGTTATTAAAAGTTATGAATTTATAAGAATGTATATGCACTACATGCAACGACTTTGCCATATGGCCATGTTTTAACGCAGTAATTGGTCTAACCAGATGCTTGCCATAGCTTAATCATTATTATCACCATCGTATAACTTCAACAAGGATTCTCCATCATGGTATGTCCACAAAAAAGATAGCCATCCAATCAAACGGCTTTCCTCTGCTTTTCCTCCATTGCTTCCATGCTTCACACACTGAAGTGAGAACAACGGTAGTGCCCGCTATGGACGTAACAACAATGATAGTTCTACCGAAATACGAGTGCTTCGATAAACGGTCGGGTTTCGCCACTACGGTAGTAGTAACTTCGGTAGAACTACGGTAGTAGAATGCTAACCTAGGAAGTTGTTCCAGAAACGCACCCCTGGTTACTATAATAAATGGTTATAAATGAAGTTAGCCTTATACAAGAGCCTCATAATTGTACGCGTATTAGGGGAGACCGGGGTTGGTTGTCACACGGGTTGTTTGTCACACTCATCATATCTCGGCCACTAAAGGGTGCTGATCAACGTCGCTGACATAGAAATGTTCAGAATTAATGTTAGGGATCATCTACATTGACAGTTTAAGTGTTTGACACAAAGTTTTGAGGTGAGATCAATATTAAAGTTTTTCATGTCAAAATGTAAATTTTCAGAACTTTAAGTTTTCTTTTCTAGTTTTGTAACTAATGGGTTGACTTTATACTTTTTAATGGTAATAGTTTTTCTAAAGACAGAGCTATATTTTCAATATGTTTTTTTTTACAACTTGTGGCTGCTAGCATCAATGGTTGTCACACTCTGTTTGGGGTTGGTTGTCACATGTGCCACTAATGGCCATATTCACTCTCTGACACACACACACACACACACACACACACAGACACAAATAGTAATAGTACTATCTAAATAGTAACAATAGGCCTACTTATCTAATTGTTCTAATCTATCTTGTGCATAACATGTTTATTTAAATAAAATGTTATAAAATAGTATGTATCAGCAAGTCTATGTTTTATTTCACATTGCCCCCTCCTCTCCTCCCCCCCCCCCCCCCCTCCCCACACAGCATGCAGCATATAGCCTTGGTCCTTGTGCTATGCTCCCCTCCCCACACACCCACAGCACACAGCCCTCGTTGTTCAAGCCCCCCCACACACACACACAGTGCTGCATAGCCTTGCTCCTTGTGTTATGCCCTTCCCACACACCCACAGCACACAGACCCTCACACCCTCGTTGTTCAAGCCCCCCCCCCCCCCCCCCATGCCCCTTCACATTGCCCCCTCCTCTCCTCACACACAGCCCTCATCCCCCCAGCATGCAGCATATAGCCTTGGTCTTTGTGCTATGCTCCCCTCCCCACACACCCACAGCACACAGCCCTCGTTGTTCAAGCCCCCACACATACAGCCCCCCCCCCCCACATCACGCAGCATATGCCCCCCCAATACATACAGAGGACACACAGCCAACCCCCCCCCAACACACACACGACACAGCCCCCCACCCCCACCATTATTTGTTTTATTGTTATTTTAAAGGCAGTTCAATGTGCTTAACAAAAATAAGGAAAGAACAATATGTAAAAGCACAAAAGATAAAATAAGTGTAAAAGGATAAAAGTAAAATACGTATGTGTTAAATAAGACATAAAAGAGTAAGAACACATCAAATAAGTATAAATGAGTAATTAAAGGTAAATCATTAGCAGAAATCATCTGATTTAGCAGAAATTATTTGATATAATTGTACATCTGTAAATTCATATAAATAATTAACACACAAAGCAGGACCTATTTTGCTATGCTGCATGTATGTTTTCCCCAACATAAGTCTGTGAATACTTAATGAAGAGATCAATAAAGGTTTACTCCGGTGTCCTGCTTTATTTTTCCCATGTGGAAGACCAGGTCCCCCTGTAGGTTGGTCACAGGACAAGCGCATTACTTACTCTGCGCTGCCATTGGTGTCACCTACATCACCCTTACTAACAAAGGCATTTTCACTAATCATTCCATCAGGCACAAGATAAAGCTTCACTTCCCACACACACACTGTCTTTGATACTCTCTCTCTCTCACACACACACATGCACTCTCTCTCTCTCACTCTCTCTCTCTCTCTCTCTCTCTCTCTCTCTTACACACACACACACTCTCTCTCCCCTCTTCTCTCTCTTTCTCTCTCTCTCTCTATGCCTCTGTCTCTCTCTCTCCCTCACACACACACAGACACACTGTTGGATGAGCAGAAGACTCTGCCTGTGGGCTTCACAGAGCACAGGCGACTTCAATTCATTTTAAGCAGACAGGCTTTCTGTGTAGGGAGACAAAAGAAGTCTGGCATTGGTTCTGCATGGGGGTTTTGCATTGCAACAGACAGAGGGTGCACAATCAATGAAGATGCTCGATGAAAGACACTGAGCCCAACAATTTTCGGCCTACTTTTGAAATCAGCCAGCTCAAAGCTGTTACTGTCGAGAGAAAAATAAACAAGGCTGTGTTTGATTGAGAAGTCATCCAATCACTTTCCACACAGAAGCAAACATCACCAGATTAAATATAACTTACACTGTGTTACATGCGTTTAGCAGTTTAGAAAATAATTAAGTTTTTGTCAAATATCAATCGGTTAGTTCATCTAGAAATACATATTTGGATCACCAAGTGTCGCAAGTTCGCCAATTTGACGGCAGATGGCGCAAAGACTCCACACTACGATATTGTTCACTGAAGGCTGCTGGTGCACCCCTCAAGTGTAAGGCAGGTCCTGGATCAGTATTTCACTTTTTCACTATCGGAGTCCTCCTTCTGTGCTGACGTATTTGAGGGATACACAGTGCCTGCTGACAGGGCCCTTGTCAACGGGACAGAAACAGTGCTCGCTACCTGCTGGGTAACGAAAGTAAGGAAAATGAATTTCTTATACTGTACATGAATGATAATTAGGAAAGCCGAATGACATCAACAGCCATACTAAAAAAATGAGTTTGCGAGTTATTTGAATTAAAACATGCTTAGGCTACCTATCATCTTTTTCACGTTATTATTTTTGTATTCAACATCGTACCCCCACTGATATGTATATCATAGACCGAGTGGACACATCTGTTTTTTGTTGTTGTTTTTTTTGTTGATTACACCGTTTTAGTCTAAACAGTAGTAGTTTCACAAATTACACTGTTAAGTCTTCCAGTAGAAACAGTATTGCCTGTAGAGTATTTCTTCAGTGTCATGTTTGTATCAAATTGAGTAATTTATTGCTTATTAGTTTTAGTATTATCAGTAAAATAACAGAAACCACCACTGCTGTTTGTCCACCGACAACAACAATAATAGCGCACAAGGAACAAGTTAAGCAGCCTTGGCATTGCATCAAATATGCCACTGTCGTAAAATCAGTCCCCTAACTTTCCTGTAGTCAACCCACTCACTCTGAACGGGGCTATCAGCCCGCAGTGATGGGAAACAGCCGAAGCCAGCGGACTTTACTCCATCTGTCAGTATCCATTCTTACGAAGGAGCTTTCCACACAAACACAGACACACACACCCACACAGTCTCTCTCTCTCTCTCTCTCTCTCTCTCTCTCTCTCTCTCTCACTCACTCACAAACACACACACACACACACACACACACACACACACACACACACACACACACACACACACACACACACACACGGGATAGTGCTACTACCACTGTATCACGTTAGGCAGACCTTAATAAAGGTATGGGAGAATCTCTGATAATTTCACTGTGTATGTGTGTCATAAGGGGGTGTGGGGTGGTAGAGCAAGTGAGGGAGAGCGGGAGAGAGAGGGAGTGTGTGTGTGTGAGAGAGAGTTCCGACCCTCACTCCTCACATGAATGCACTCGGTTTACAGGGATCAGCGAGCGAACATGCTGTGGAAACTGGTGGAAAATGTCAAGTATGAAGATATATATGAGGTAATGTGCTCGTCTCCGTGGACAATCTGGCGCGCCTTGTCTGTATGCAACCGGATCACCTTCTGTTCAGACTAAAATAGCCTATCGGGGATTTTTATTAACATTTTAATTTGGCTTTGCGAGGATGGGGCTGATAACAGTAGTTACAGTATGTGATAACAAGGGTCATATCCGATGCTGAGATTGCACAGCTGACACTAAACAGGGAAATATCGTAACCTTTTCACATAGCGAGTTTATTTCAATGCAACAAAACAAATTAGCTATTTACTGAGTAAAGCATCTGTGATGAATCAACTTATTCTAAGATGGCTTCAAAGCACGGTAACCCTGAAAATGTATTGCATTTAAAGAATGTGCATATGGCTATGATACGCCAAATTGTATTACTTTGTAAAGTAAAACAAAAAAGTAAAATTTTAGTTATTTTTAATTCGTTTCAGATTTATTAACGCTGCAGTCTTTTACATCATTCAAATATTTTAATATCATGGCGTAGGCTATTATTTTGTACAGAAATGGTTGACAGTCCAATAATGGAATCGAATGCGAAAATATCTGAATGTACTGGAGTATTTATTTTTAGCAGGGATGTGCCTTCCACTTAACATTTACTAAAATATAGTCTGATGATGTGTGTTATGGATGGTCCAAAGGTATTTGGACTAAAATTAAAGAAAAAAATGGATGGAAGATGTAAACCCTAAAAAGAGGCTGAGAATATGAGTACAGAACTGCATTACAGGCATGCAGAACTGAATTACACCAAACAAGACTGCGCAGACAGCCTCGGATGGGGCTAGAGAATAAAAGAGCAGAATGATGCGCGCATGTGGGAAGAACGAGGGGCTCACGAGGGTTCTCGAGGTCTCTTTTCAAAGGCCCCTTTAGTTCATCCTCGCGGGAAGTCGCTTTCACGAGCCCCACATGGCTTTTCTCTCACAGTCGCATGCAGGTAATTAAACGTCCTGACCCCGGCGCGTGAAATTTCTGACAATGCGCGCTGTTTATAGCGAAGAGCTGATTAAATGCCTCTAAAGACGACAGTCTTCCACGGTCTAGGCAGCAGGCCTGGAAGGAAAGGCACAGCAGGTCGTTTCTCATTTTTGGCAGGGAATTGCATTCTGCCGAATAGTTTTTTTTCTCAGATAATAAACTCAGATGGCCTGTTTGAGTGAACTGCTGTCTTAGATTTGGATTTGTGCACAGTTGAGTGGTGGCTTTGTGTTACAGCGAGAGGTAGGCTACTTTTTCCTGTTTGCCTTTTTATAGGCCTATTTGGTATTTTAGCCAACTGTGTGTTATGTTGGAGTGAGTATGATGGTTTTGACTCAGGCTGTTTTAATGTGTTTGAGATGAGGCTTGAGGTCAGTCTCTCTGTCTGGGTGTGCGTGGCCTTCGATGGGACTACTGTTGTGAGTCTGACTGCCTTGTGGTCCCAGTTTCAGCTGCTCCCCAAAAACGGCTGACTGTGGCGTTTGTTTGTTCCTACTAGGGAGATGCACGGGGCCACAAAACAATAGCACACAAAACAGACAATAGGGGACGTCAGAAGATCAGGCCTGAGCACAGGACACTTCAAGCTGCGAGACGTAGCTCTGAAGAGAGAGGGCAAGAGAAAGTCTGGACGAGGTGGGCTCAGTACGTAAAAAAGAGCAGCTCTCCGTCCACGCGGGTTTCCCTGTTTGACTGGAGTCCTCCTCCCTCTCCTCTCCTCCTCCTCCTCTTCCATTTCTCCGCTGACTGAACGTCACTTACACCAGCAGGAAGCACGAGAGCCGACTGCGCCTTCACGCGCCGCTGCCCCTCCGTGCTTTAAGTAGTCCTGCAATATTAGGAGTCATGAATAACAATTATTCCGGGGAGGTATACTGAAGCAAAGACGCGGTGGGCGCACACTCACTCACTCTGGCAACAGAGGAAGAAGACAGAATCGGCAGGGCCTAACCCATACCTGCCTGGATTGCCACCGCAGAAAGTGTTTTTTTTTATTTAATGTCTTTTCTGGATAAGTTTTTATCTGCCATTATAATGAGGAGCTAGACGTCGATAAAACGGGAGTCTCTGATTTTTTTCCGGCTGACCTCAACAGTCTGAGCGTTTGCTTGTTTGTGTGCGCGTGTGTGTATGTGTGTGATTTTGGCTGAAAAGACCCCCTCGCGCAGATGTTAGTCCATACATACTCAGCTACGGTGAGTCGCGTATGTAGCGCTGGAGCTTTTCGTTTGGAAAGAATGTTTGAAAAGTTTGTCTTACAAGAGCGCAGTGTCGTTCAGTGTTTTGAGTCATTTGACTTGGACAGATGCCAACGACAGCCTATTTGACACTCTGAAAACTGCTTTGAGCAATTTGTTCCAACCTGGATTTGGCTTTTTCTGTGTTAGCGTCTAATGAGATAACTCATTTTAACAAAGAAACATGTATTGTTTAAAAGGATAATATTAGGCTAAGTCATGCAGTCTAATATTTTTCTTTTTATATAAAATTGCTAAAACTGTCCAATGTCAATTGTTTTTGTAGACTAAGCAAATATTTGCATTATTTGTGTTTAAATTGTAAAATTGTTTTGACTATCACTCCTTTGCTTCATCCACACAAAAATGCCACTGTAAAACCCATCCTGTGTACGTAAGTCAATCTAGCCAACATTTTTTGCCCTGGTCTGACACTATTTTCTGTCTCGTCTGAAGGACCGTCACGACGGTGTATCGAGCCACAGCTCCAGACTGTCCCAGCTGGGCTCGGTTGCGCAGGGACCCTACTCCAGCGCGCCCCCGTTGTCTCACACGCCCTCCTCGGACTTCCAGCCACCATATTTCCCGCCACCCTATCAGCCCCTTCCGTACCACCAGAGTCAGGACCCGTACTCGCACGTGAATGACCCCTACTCTCTCAACGCGCTACACCAGCCACAGCAGCACCCATGGGGCTCGCGCCAGCGGCAGGAGGTGGGCGGGGAGAGCGGTTCTCTCCTGCCTCAGCCTCGCGCCTCGCTGCCCCAGCTCTCCGGGCTCGACCCGCGCCGGGACTACTCGTCTGTGCGACGGCCGGACGTGCTGCTCCATTCGGCTCACCATGGCCTCGAGGCGGGGATGGGAGACAGCCTGTCGCTGCACGGGCTGGCGCACGGAATGGAGGACGTGCAGGTGAGTTAGAAGTTTGTAATCTCGTGCCTTCAGGGAGTTAGCCAAGGGTTTTTTAGTACACAGCAATGTGAATGTTCTAAACTGAATTCAGAACTATGACAGAATGTAATGAGTTCCCGTACTCTATTCCACCTGTCATTATTTTTCAAAGAAACTATTACAACACATGAAAAAAGACTGTCAGTGGAACTACAGTTAATGGTGGCCTAATATTCCTAGATTCTGCTGAGCAAAGCAAGTTATCGGAAGGATTTTAATAAATGGAGTGTTATCTGAAATATTCTGTTACACTCGGTATAACTTTGGCTTTCAGCCTGTTCACCATGAATAATTTCCTTATATCTTCGGTAGTGTGGATGGTTATTATTTGACAGGAAGTATGCATAATATACAGTCAGAGATCAGGAAAGAATATATTACATTTTTATTTAAAGATTTTTTTTGGCATTTCGACCTTAGGGACGTCGTTTGCTTCACAAATGGTTAGAATTATGTAGCCTTATAAGTAAACCCCCAACACCACAGAAAGCGTAACTGAAGTTCTTTATCACCTAAAAAATAAAAAAAAAATCTTTGATGTCACATTTCAGAATAAAAAGTGAATTTTTAACGGAACCTTGTTTAGGCTATTTGGTGGAAATATATAACTACTATACTAGTTCTATATTACTACTATATTCCCTAACGGACGTCTGGAAAAATAAATAAGGTTCACTGAAAACATTCAAAATCATCAAGAAATTAAGACAGTAAATGTTGTGAATGATATATGTTATCCTAATATTTAAATTACACTGCCTGGCTTAATGGCTGTGCCCTCTGCCCTAGGAACTCTTCCAGTTACAGGGAGCAGTTCACAGAGTAACATCCAGTCAGTGACATTTGGTAAAAGCCATTAGGGAGTACCCACTCTGACTGTACATTGAAAAAAATATAAATTTTCTATAATTAAACTTTAACATATATTATAAGCAAATGTCACATGTTTCAGGATATAGCTTTTTATGTGATGATGTATCATTTTACCGAGAAAAGGCGCATTAAGTTTCATAAATGTAGGACCATGGAGGTATTGTATAAAGCTTTCAGCTTGCTTTAGCCAGACGCGCAAGGTGAGGGGTATTCGAAAATAATTTAGAGAACAATAAAGAACTTTAAATATTCAATTCACCCTTCCCCAAGGTAACAAAAAAGGTTACTGTCACAGGCAATAATAATATCTTTAATTTGTTATAGTATAGCTCTTTAGCAAAGACGTGAGTTGGAATTTTCTTTATCTATTTAGGTATATTTTTTGTTTTACCATGACAGAATAAATAATTTCCCATAAATTGACAGGCAGTCAATTGAACGTCGAGCATAGGCCAAAAACTATAGCTCATGGTGGAGATATTCCATGTAACACCTACAGCTATTTCTGTAAGTTGGCCTACAGTTTTGAATAAAACACTCTGAGCTGGCCGAGATTTCAATTTACCGACTTAAAATTCGCTCAGAGATCTGTCACATTGCGCGCCCTGTTGATGCAGATGATGGTCGCTCTATGTTCTTCGCATAACGGAAGTATTGCATCTCACTGTTGTTGCTTGACTTTTCAGACTGTCGAGGACGCCAACAACAGCGGGATGAACATACTGGACCAATCTGTCATTAAGAAAGGTGAAGAATTACAGTGACACATGCATGCATACATTCACATTACAGTGATACAGTCATACATACATTGTATTGGATAATATACACATATTGATAGGGTAGTTCTTGATATTTTAGCAGTGTTTAGCCTCCCTCAGATTGTGCTGGTATTTGTGGCTGTATCAACATGTTGCGGGCATTATGAGTGTCATAGGCGCGTGCGTCATCTAAAACATTAGCAATCTTATTTGATATGCAACTAATGTCATGCATCGTTTGGGCTCGAGCTCTTTTTTGGCCTGTTATTAGATTTATCAGACAGAAGGGTAGCTTCGAAACAGAAGTAAGAAAGGCAAATTACAACCCTCACCTATCCAAATGAATTAAATCAAATGTCTTGTGACTGTCAGTATTTCTTGTTCCATCAAACACCTACTTTTTAAAGGCTTTTCAATTTAGCAATAATTGTAGACTTACGGATGAGAATATTTTGGCACTTTTAGGGGATAAAGCAGGCAAAAGCCTTTGTTCTTTTTCTGTCTCGTACAAAATATTGAGGGATTTTGTTGGCCATATTGGTTCTCGAAAGATAAAGGGGGTGATTCAGAGCTTGTCATTTTGGAGGTATAGACTGGGCGTTAGACATAAGAAATGATTTATGATAAACTAATTGAGTTGGCCGTAGCAGCTATGTATGCCAAAATAACATTATTCCAAGGCAAACAATACATGATTATCTCATTCTTGAATATTTACATGTCAAATAGTGAGACAGAAAGTTAGCTTACACTTGCCAGGCAGTAATGGGCTGAGCAGCGCTCCCTGGGCTCGTGTTAATATTTTTGCAGTGTGAGTGACTTGAAGCAGTAATTTAGTAAAGCGACACGCGGCGTTCCCAGAGGACGGAGTTTAAGTGGCCAGTGTGATAGATGGCTTTTCACGTGGGGATCTCGTGAGCTCGTTACGAGCTCATTTTGGGCATTATCCCCGTCGAGCGTTGCTCCGCAGGCTGAAGCTTGTTCCCCCATTAGCGCCGGTATTAGGGCACACATTGTCTGACGTTTGGCACGTGGGTAATGACGGGAAGGCTTTAAGAACTGTCAGAGGGTGGTTAATGTGATTTGAAGGCTCGAGTCAATCAACGATCGATAATGTAATGATGAGAACGTCGCGCGCCATTAACAATTCAGAAGTTTGTAACACGCAGCTACGCAGATCCTGGGGACATGGGCATTAGAGAAGGCCGTGGGACAGAGGTTAGGGCAATAAAGATGCAGACTATAAACTGACTATGCCAATCGCGTAAAACACATACACAGGCGCAAACACAGGCCTACACTTGTGCATGTTTATGTAGGCTACTAGTTTTGCTATACTACTAGGAGACAACCGAAAGAGCAATTTATAGTGCCGTTTCTCACGATTCTGTGCCTGGAAGGAACAGATTGTGTAATGTAACTTTACATCTGTCGTTGTTTTCCCTTCGCGCTTGAAAGTTGTTGGTTGTGAATTTATCTGTATTTTGCATATTCTTGTCCTTTTTCATTTTGGATCTCATCAGCAAACAGCACCAGTCTGTTTCCTTTATATTTAAGCCACATTTAGGTTCACAGTCTTTTGTTTAATAACTAAATGTGAATAATTATTCACCTTTCCTGACTGATATCAGAACAGTTTATAACGTTTACAATTTACATGCTATGGCTGAACTGTAGGTCCCTTGAAATGTAGTAACACATTCATGCATCTTCTCAATCTCAACTATAGCATATCCTCTCTCGCGCGCAGTTCCGGTCCCGCACAAGAGCGTGGCGTCTCTGATGATGAGCAAGGATGGCCTCATCGGCGGAGTCAATCTTAACGTTAACGAGGTGTTCTGCTCAGTACCCGGACGCCTTTCGCTACTCAGCTCAACCTCCAAGTATAAGGTGACAGTGGGTGAAGTTCAGCGGCGCCTCTCTCCGCCCGAGTGCCTCAATGCTTCGCTGCTGGGCGGCGTGCTCCGTAGGTGAGCCCGCCATTTCACGGAGACAAATTCACAAATTCAAATCTGACCTTCAACCTGTTATGAAATTGAATTAATAATTTATTACTTTACTACTTTACTTAGGCTACTATTTTACTATTTTATAATCATTGTAGGCATAATTATGTGGACAATAAAATATGATATTCTTTTAAATTGTATTTTTTTTTCCAAAACGTTTATGAGCATTATCAGGTAGACTGCACATCAGACTTTTTAGCATTTGGGAAAGGAAAAGTAAAAAGTGTAATTGTGTTCCCAGAGCCAAGTCAAAAAATGGAGGCAGATCACTCAGAGAAAAGCTGGAGAAAATCGGCCTGAATTTACCTGCTGGAAGACGCAAAGCTGCAAATGTCACTTTACTGACGTCATTAGTTGAAGGTAGGTCCTAGCAGCACTGACAAAGTACCCTCCTCCCCTGTAGTATACATCTGCAATCGTTTAATTTATGTGCCAAATAGTGACTCATGCTTTCCAGAAAGAAGTAAACATGTTTACTAGCCTATATTTAATTTGATCATGAGAATTTTACTTCTAGTTTTGGAGAAATTATTAATCAAAACTCAACCAATTATTAATTATTAATCAATTATTGTTAGGAAATTAAGATGTTCATCAGTGGTTGTTAAAAAGAATAATAACAATATGCATATTTTCCCCATTAGACAGAGACAAATTTCACATCATTAGCTGAAGTATGAGTTTTACTTCCGTTTAAGATTCCTATTTATTCAGTGGATTTAATTATGTGTATCATGGTACCAAAACAGAAAACCATTAGATTTTTTTCCATCTGTGTTACAGGGGAAGCTGTTCATTTAGCACGGGACTTTGGCTACATCTGTGAAACAGAGTTTCCCACCAAAGCCGTATCCGAATACCTGAACAGACAACACACTGACCCCAATGAGCTCCACTCCAGAAAGAATATGCTCCTGGCTACAAAGTATGTATCCGCTAAAGAATCATTTCAGCCTGCTAAACAGTATAGGTGAATTGCGGCCTAGAATCTGTGTTGGGAAGACATCTGTGTGTGAGAAATGATAGCGTGGAATGGATGGCTTAACGTTCCTGTCGTGATGAAACGCAATCCTATTGATTATGTGGAGTGCTGCATTTTCTTAACATCTTGCTCTTTCGCTTTCTAATGAGCTGCACGAAGCCAGGCGCCGGGCAAAGGCACTGCTTCATCCCTCTGAGTCTGGCACTGAGCGAGAAACTCATTATGTTTAAGTGAAATGTTTCAAGTCTAAAAGTGCCAGCTTTCCCCTTGAAGTTTCGCCTAGGGTCATCACCCACCCCCTCACCTTCAATCCCCCCCTCACAGTCTGTCTGTCAGGGTCCCGTCATACCACCCCCCCCCCCCCCCCCTTTCCACACGCGCCTCAGGCTGTGGCGTTCTGTCGCTGTGGAATGAGAGTGCGAGAGACTGGCTTCAGCTCAAGACCGGACAACAAGTCAGTTGTGGTTCTGAGCATTTGATAGAAAATGTGGGTCAAGATCTGACAAGCCCAGACAACCGCAGATGTTCAGGAGCGACGCAATATTGGCAATAGGAGGCTTTTTGAGCAGTGTGTAACGAGCAACCTTTTCCCCAAAATTACACAGAACTGTGGGTACAGTGTGTTTTCTTATTATTTGAAAACGGCAGAGTTTGAAAAAACACAACAAAGTACAGGGCTTGTCCGTCGTGCTGTCATGTCTTTTTTTTAACCATTTAGTGAAAAGTGAACAGATGTGGCATCCTGGTGAAAAACATGCTCTATCTCAGCTGCTCAATTAATCAACTCCAAATTGATTTAACCCAAGAGGTTAATTATTTTCCTTGATTGCTGGTGTTGGATGTTTAGTGGACACGATAGCATCTCAATTGTCTGTTTCCTTGGGAGAAAGCTGACTGTGATGTCGGTGCTTTAATTGTTTGCAGACAGCCTGAAAGACAGAGAGGGGTCAAAGTTCATGCAGGGCTCCAGGGGTAGTTTTTGAGGTCGCCATATTTTTCTGTGGGTGGGGTGGAGGGGGTGGAAGGGGGTTGGGGGGATTCGGGTGCAGCGTAGATGTGAATTTTGGAGTTTTCCGCTTTCCCTAGCCGTCTCAAATTCCACCAACCAAGACAGTACATGCATATGCATGAGCCTTTCTCTCTTGCATTGGACCTCTCTCTCTCTGTCTCTCTCTCTCTCTCTCTCTCTCTCTCTCTCTCTCTCTCTCTCTCTCTCTCTCTGTCTCTCTCTCTCTCTCACACACACACACAAACACACACACACTCACATGCTCACACTCTTGCTCCCTCTCTCACTCTCTCTCTCACTCACTCTCTCTCTCTCACACACACACACACACACACACACACACGCACACACTCTTGCTCCCTCTCTCACTCTCTCTCTCTCTCTCACTCACACATACACACTCTCTTGTTCCCTTTCTTTCACTCTCTCTCTTTCTCTCTCACTCTCTCTCTCTCACACACACGCACTCTTGCTCCCTCTCTCTCACTCTCTTTCTCACTCACACATACACACTCTCTTGTTCCCTCTCTTTCACTCTCTCTCTTTCTCACACTCTCTCTCTCACACACACACACACTCTTGCTCCCTCTCTCACTCTCTCTCTCACTCACACATACACACTCTCTTGCTCCCTCTCTCTTACTGTGTCTCACTCTCTCTCTCTCTCTCTCTCTCTCTCTCTCTCTCTCTCTCTCTCTCTCACACACACACACACACACACACACACACACACACTCTTGCTCCCTCCCTCTCTCACTCACTCACTCACTCACTCACACACTCTTGCTCCCTCTCTCTCTTGCTCAGACACACACACACACATACACACACGCACTCTTGCTCTCTCTCTTTCTGCCTTCCTTGCTGTGTCTGTACAAAGGAGTAGAATGAGCAGGGCTGACAGACAGACAGAGAGGGAGAGCGACTCCCAGTAGGCTGCTCCACGCTCGCTGTGAGTTAACCGCGTGATGGCTTTATCGCCCTCTGACTACGTTTACACGCTGGCTTTTTTATTTCCCGTGCTTCTCTATCTCAGCCCCATAGAGCAGTGCCCTGGCACCGCTCATTCACTGCAGTGTGTGCACACTCCCACAACAACTCTGTCATAGAATTGGCTCTAAATAAAACATCACAGGTCAGTCTTGATCACGGCTCACCATGCTCTCTGGAGATAGCTGGAGGTTTTGCTGGGAAAAAGAGGTTGCCGCCCCAGTGTGAATGTTTTGTGGGATATGGGGGGCTAGGGCTGTGCCACGAAGACAACACTGGTCATGCTGTATCACAGGCACTGGGGCTGTTCTTGGTTGGGTACAGCTTTAGGCAAGATGGCCAATTGAAGGTGGCAACCTTCTGAGAGGGAACCACACTTATTCGGTATATTAGGGAGGGACACTCAATGGCACTGGATGAGGGTAGGATCAGACTTCATTTGATTCTAATTTTGCTATTTTAGGAGTGCTGCCCAAACAGTTAGTCAATTGAAAAAAGGTGGAGGGAGGCCAGATTATACATATAGAATTTATTTATTAGGATACGCCCCTTGACATGCACCATCTCATTTTCGAAGGGGTCTGTAAACTAAAACACACAAACAATACATTACAAAAAGACAAATCACACTTACACTCCAACCAGAAGCTCTCCTACACCTAACCACACACAGATCCACAAGTTCCACAGTATGGACACATTAAATGGGCTGTTAGCAGTAAGTGTAATATTCAATGGTAATCAAGAGATTACGATTACACAAGGTAGAGATGAGTAGGCAGGCATGACTGCTCTTAATTATATATGTACATCAGCACATCAAGTTGGCATATTGGGAAGAAAAAAGAAGAAAATTGTTTGCAAATGAATAAAAATAGATGACTTGAAACTATAGAAAGATGTAAAAGATTTTATTCACATGAATGAGAAGCTCTCTAAGAGTGCACCTTTCCCTTTTCATGGCAACATGGGCACTTAGCCTTTAGTAACTCATTTTTGTGGTGGCACAGTCGAAGGCTGGTGTTTAAAGTCTGATGGATGTGCTTATTGGTGACAGAAGAACATTGGGCAGCTTTTTTAAAACATGTTTGTCCAGGCATCGATGTCACTGGGATTTTTTTCCTGCTGGACAGCTAGCTGTATGTTGTTTATCAGATGTACAGTAGGCAGTATTTTAGAAAATTCAGTGGATTTTATAAAAGCCATTGAAGACAGAGAAAGGGTGTCCACAAATCATTAGAATGTTGTTTAAAATACATTTCTTCACACCTTTTTAAGATGTCATTAAATTCAAGAAGGTAATGGATGCTGTAGAATTTTGATGTAGACAATTTCACATAATGACTTTTATTATTTTAACTTAATTACTTGTACAGGGTTAAAGCTGGTTATTGCATCTGTAATCAGATGTCAGGACAGTCATTTCCCACTAATAACTTGTCATTGCAGCCATCTCAGATAGGTCATTTATCTAGTTACAGTCCCACTTAGTTTAAAACAACAATAACTCCAGCTTATGTAAGTAAGCCTCTGGCAGAGCATTCATACCTAAGTTAATGCGAATAAGATTATACAGGATATTTCATATTATAAAATATTATTAGTAATTCTCTTTGCCCTCTGGTGTTCTCTAATTTGACATTGCAAGCATCACTCTGGAGTGAGGATGATTTGACTAATGCACTGCGGCAGGTTGTGTAATTCATTTATTTTTCAGTATGAATTAATAAAAAAACACTACACATCAGCATACCACAATTGTAAAAAACGCTAACTGTAACAAAAAATGTTTAGTGTTGAATGTGTGGTGTGTTGAGATGGGTTAATGCTGTTTAGTGTTAAATGTGTGGTGTGTTGAGATGGGTTAATGCTGTCTAGTGTTAAATGTGTGGTGTGTTGAGATGAGTTAATGCTGTTTAGTGTTAAATTTGTGGTGCGTTGAGATGAGTTAATGCTGTCTAGTGTTAAATGTGTGGTGTGTTGAGATGGGTTAATGCTGTCTAGTGTTAGTATGGTGCGTTGAGATGGGTTAACGGGCTTCCCCTACTGTCTGTGACACCTACTTTCAGCACCACGGTTAGCTCCCCTGCTGTGTTAACACTATTGACAAAGTGTATTGACCTGGAACGTCCAACCAACCCGACTCAGAATACAAAGAGCAGTCAGGAGTAGAATTAGAGCAGAAGCATAGTGTAGCTGCTTGCTGTACCACAATGGGAAATCTACTCATTTTTTGCTCTTGGAGTCAGTGTGTTTTCATTTTTCGCTTTGACCCAGTAAATGTGTGAGGATATTGATCCATTCACATAAAGTGGTCAGTGGTTTCTTAGCAATTGCTTAGCTTAAAGTGGTGGAGTCCTATCACTCAGAGCAAGCCCTCTTAGATGCGTGTAGTGTGTATTTTTAAGAAATATTTCGATGATTGCCAATATCTTTTTAGCCCCAAAAATATTTGCATCAGTTCAGGTAGGCTGAATTAGGCTCATGGATGCTGAAAAAAGAACACATTCTTCACATTCTAGTCAAGTCACACACATCAAACCATCATTAAATGTGTGTGATTACAGAATGTGTGTCGTACAAATTACTTATATGTGACTGATGAATAATAGATACCTTGTTTATTAAATGACAGAGACAGTTGTCGATTAGTTCATAATGCTTTTTTGGTGGCATGGCTTTGCTAAGGGCATTCTCAAATGGCGTAGCTGCTTTACAGAAGAGTACATGGAGAGAATGAGCATAATCTCAAGTGTGAACTAAGTATCAGCCTGCTTTACAGGTGGTTTTAGGAGACGACATTCACTAGAACTCTGAAAGTGGGAATAGAAGTGTCATTCTCACCTGCTGATTTTAGATCCACATACAGTTTAACACGGGCACATGTGGACTCATTTGAGTCGATAGTAGTTGTCTTCTTTCAGTTGTGCTGTATGACCTAAAAGTACATTTTCTTTAAACTCAAAAGCACTATTTCAGGACAGAATAGCCCAGCTGATTGTCGTAGTTTGTGTGCTAAGCACTGATCTAATGTCTAATGGTCTGTGTTTCGCTCAAGTATGGTTTAAATTATTGAGTGATTGGCTTCAGCTGCATTGGGGTCCATGCCATGTCCTTTTGCGTGCAACTGTGCTATAGCCATTCCAAGACAGGTTTACTGTAGCTGTAGGCCTAACACCAGTGTTTAAGTAATGTATTTTTTTCCCAGATAGATGTAATTTTGTTTAGGCTTACATGCATAGTCCAGTATAATATGTAGTGCCACTTACTGTCATCCCAACTTCAGTAATAATTGATACCATTCAAGACTTGCTTCTTTTTTTTTTTTTTTTTTTAATGCAATCTAACCATATGTATGCACTCTGATGTGTCTGATATTTACTGCAGATTTTTTTTATATACACATAGTCTTTAAAATAAACCTATCAGCAAATGTTACGTCACATTTCAGACAAAGATTTTATCAGTATTGTGGTTGGGCTCTCTCTCTCTCTCTCTCTCTCTCTCTCTCTCTCTCTCTCTCTCTCTCTCTCTCTCTCTCTCTCTCTCTCTCTCTCTCCTGCTCTATTTTCTCGCCTACCTTTCATGGTGGGCAGCTGTTTGGGCCAAAATTCTACATATAATACCTTTAAAATAAATCTATTGATAAATAATATTTTAAGCACAAATGTTATCAGCATTGTAAATGGCCTGACTCTTTCTTTCACTGTCTCTTCTCACCATCTGTCTATGGCAGGTAGCTGTTTTGGCCACATAGTACCTTTAAAATAACTTGGAACATTCCTAAATGTAATGTCACATGTCAGGCAAGAATTGTAATCATTGTTCTGTTTGAGCTAACAAATCTTTATCTCTCTCTCTCTCTCTCTCTCTCTCTCTGTTGTCTCTTCTCTCTCCTCGCCACCCTGTCCTCCCGTGGTGCAGGCAGCTGTGTAAGGAGTTCACCGACCTCCTGGCGCAAGACCGCACGCCGCTGGGTAACTCGCGGCCGACGCCCATCCTGGAACCGGGCATCCAGAGCTGCCTGTCCCACTTCAGCCTCATCACCCACGGCTTCGGCTCGCCAGCCATCTGCGCCGCCCTCACTGCCCTCCAGAACTACCTGACCGAGGCCCTCAAAGGACTGGACAAGATGTTCCTCAACAACCCCGCCGCCAGTCGGCACGGAGGAGGCGGAGGAGGAGGAGGAGGAGGCGATGGCGGCATCTCCAAAAATGGCGACAAAGAGGAGAAGCAGAGGAAATAAGGAGAGATTTATAAAGAAAGGGGAAAAGAGAGATTGAAGAAGATAAAAAAAACAACAAAAGAAAATCAAAAGAGAAACAACAAGTGGATGAAATGAAGAATGTGGAGCATGAGAGAGTGAGAGAGAGAGAGAGTATGTGTGACTGTGCGTGAAAGAGAGAGGCCTACATGAACCACTCAGATGTTTTAAAAGTCCTTTATGCTCCTAGCTTTATGATTGCATTTATGTTGTGGGGATGACACTGTCGATGTTGTTGTTGATGATGATGATGTGGTGGTGGTGAAAGAAGAGCAGAGGAAGACGTTTCTAGAGGAAGAAAGACTCAGAGGATGGAATACTAAACAAAAATGGATTGAGCGAATATTATTGGACTGACACCACAGTGCTACTGCTCACAGAGACAGAGATTATGGTTTCACAACTAAGAGTCTTTGTCTGTATGTGTGTGTCTTTATATACACACAGAAATGGACTTCAACTGAATTTTGGTTGCTGAATTGAGACCTCAGCTACTTTCTACTTCTGCACACAGTAATCCACCACAGGCATACACACAAAGGGAGAGAGAGAGATTATACTGTAGTTGATTGCAGAGCGACGATTGTGCATGTTCTTTTCATGGCTACAGTCAGACCCACTGAGTTAAAAAGGGTTGACTCACAGGTCATCAGTAGGTGTCTGCTTTTGGTGAAGGTAGGACTTTCTGTGCCCCAAATTTTAATATTGAATCATTTTGAGCCTCTTTATGGAGTAGCATTAAATGGAGCCGGGGGATACTTCTGAACCAGCGAGGGCGTTTAACTAAAATCGTCACAGCAGTTGCAGTGACTGGGTCGGGTGAAAAGAGGGCCAAGGGCGGGATGTGACGTGCGTTTGGCTTTGCGGTTGGTAACAGCCTGGCGTTGAAGTGCGGGTGGTTCCATGCTCTTCATCGGGTCAAACTATGTCACGCAGTGCAGCAGAGGCGCGCGAATGGAAAACTATGTCACTTAACTTGTCGATACAATTACCTAGAACGCCTGTCACAACCACGCGCTTGTTTTAAAAAAAGGGGAGCACCACGATCAATCACAGTAGCGAATGGTCTCAATTATCCCTTTATCCCACAGAAGAGAACCGAAGGAAGAGGATGTAGTGTAATTGTTATTTAAGTCATTCCAAAGCTCATCCCCCGTAAAGCCTTCTACTCCCGAATTAAAGACTATAGCATCTTAACGTTTCAATTTGGATACATTTACAAGAATGTGACCGTACGAATGAGGACATCTCATGTGAGGGAACGGTATAATCTTGAATATCATCCCCCTGAAATATTTCATAAACCTGAAGTATGTAGTTCGTTTAGACCACCTCAATACTAACTTAAAGCGCCGTTGGATTTGTCTAGGAGCATCACATTGCACATGACTGAACTACACATTCTGTAGTTTGGGTGTTTCACGCATAATTTATTTTTAAAAGCTCTAATCATTTTACAGGGTGGTCTGTGCAGCTAACAGAATGGCCAATACGTCCGCATGGCAAATTTTGAATTTTCTTTTTGGGCCAACTTGTTTAAACAAAATAAAAAATGACAATAGAAGGCTGAAAGTGAGGTGTATTAAGAGCGAAAGCATCGGGGGGTCACGTCAGACATCTCCGATTTTACCTGCCACTTGAGGTATTGTGTTGAGATGTGCACACGGGCGGGCACGCTCCACCTACACAATCCAAACCCCCCGGGCTCTCAAAAGGCGAGCGCCCGGTCGGAGGGGAGGGAGAGGCGAGCTTGTTACTGTTGTCTGGGGTCGCGCCTTTCTATTGCACGGGAGGTGTTTTCCCAACGCAGCCGAGATCATCTTTTGCTTGATGTGAAGCTGAAGGGAAGGGAATTACTTATATTTATGTTTGTATATATTTATTTATGCTTAATTTAATGGGAGTTTGTACATAAGAACTTCTGTGACTGTACTTCTGTGCGTGGGTGAACGCTTGGTTTAGGTAGCATCTTGTATTTTTTTCTGTTTCTTAAACAAGCTGTTACGGTGATGGGTAGACGTTGGTTTTTGTCCAGTGAATTCATTTATATCTAAAAAGAATAAATCTTGTGTTTTATTGTAGAACTGTTTCACTTTTGTAGTTTCTGTAGGTTTACTACTATTACCTTGCACGCATTAACTCACACAGACACCTATAAACACAACGTCTTAAACTGGCTGCCTACAACATTTGTTTGGCTTTGATAGACATGTAATATGATTATAAATAGCTCATTGACACGTTAATAATAATAATAATAATAATAATAATAATAATAATAACAACAACAACAATAATAATAATAATAATAATAACAATAATTTGGTGAAAATTACGTAACCCTTTATAATAAAAATAATTAAAAGAATTTTGATAACCACAAAATCAAGGCAAATATTTGACATATAATAAAACCTGCCATTTTTCATTGCACATTTTAGTCATTTAAAAGAGATACAGGCCTGTGCCTATGAGGCATTTGCAGAAATATTTTACAAATCCTCAAGCATATGTATGGCATTCCCCATCATTATCAAGATGACAGCTAGCAGCATCAGTCACAGACAGACAGACAGGCACACACACACACACACACACACACACACACACACACACACACACACACACACACACACACACACACAGACACACACATACTTTTGTGATGATGATAATCCCCAAACACTGTACATCAAGACATTGCATGAATGTGGATCCGACATTCTCCCCTTATTAAATAAGACTGATATCATAGACATATTTACAAAAAAACATACATTTTTACACCATTAATGTTGAGGCACATACCATGCAGCATATTAGATATGTTTGTGGAATAGATCTATATTTCACACCTTTTATAGTTTTAGTAAAAACATGAAGTTCTTTTACAAACCCTGCCTGAGATCACGTTCCTATCATTTAGTATACAACTAAAAATAACCTTTAAAAATTATAGGTCATTACTCAAAAAGGAGAAATCTTAAGAAACACGTATGAATCGAATGTCATTTTAAGTAGGCCTATTCTGTGCACTATTTAGACTGAGGTAGCCCAGTTTCCCGATGAGTATTTTTCTGGTGTCCGCATCTCAAGAGCCGACTCTTTATTAGCTCGTGCTTTTCCCTGTGCACTGGCCCTCTGAATGAAAGCTCGCGCTGGTGTATTTAATGCAGAGAGAGTGAGCGCGTGGCCTGCGGGTTCCGTCGCGTGACTCATCAAGCAGAAAGTATTGTGACCCAGGTGCAGCACCCGCATGTCTGCGAGGGACGGCATCTCCCGGAGACACAGAGATTTCACTGCGGCAACAAAAGACAAGATTCGCCCTTTTTAATGCACCCTTTACCCCCACCCCAAAATAAAAACACAACAGAACGTCAGAAAGGCTCCATTCGCCTCTGTGGATGCAAAGAGCAGACGAGACAACAAACAACACAGTGTATTTCCGTCTTATACAAATAAAAACACTGCCATAGAAAATAATAAATATTAATTGTATGTAGAAACCACCTTCAGATAACGGATGCCAGATAATAAAAGCAACAATAACAACAGTAAGCATTTTTGTAATATGAATGCTGAGCTACATTGTTTTCCAGCGGGCAAGGATCACATCAGTGTACTATCTGATAGAGATTGTGCATGGTGTATGCTATGCTCTCTCTCTCTCTCTCGATGGACAGGGCCTTGGCTGGCATAAAAGAGATAAATTAAGCTGAGGAAAGAAAAGGAAAGGAGAAGAGATCTGCTTCTAGGTCTGTGCTCTCCTTGAGAAGATGGCCATAACTTTGCCGCAACGTCTGAAAGCAACGAGATCACCAAATGTCACGCTCGCTTTTCTGATGGCCAAAACATTAATCCACCGGCATCACCTCTATTAAAATGTGGAAACGGTATTTTCATCACTTTAATTTGACGCTTTAACTGACGAGCCAATCCAGGGCACAGTCATTTGGGAGGAACGGATTAAAGGGCGAACAGGAATGGGACCAATCTCTCTTACGGACTGAACCAGACTGACAGCGATTCTGCGGGTGGAACCACCCGACTTAAAGATTTTCTTGGCCTCCATAATCTTCTCCCTGGTGAGGAACGAGCTCTGCGCGTGTCCCAGTCACACACTCTCACACAACACACAAATACACACAGGCACACATACACAAAAACGCACACAAGCACGTTTAAGAGCAAACTCCCTTAGTGCGCTGTCAGGCAATGGGCTGTAAAAATGGTTATCCAGGCTCGCAGACAGCCAAGCGCTGGATGAGCGTAATTCTGGCTCGAGGCATATGGCCGCGGGCGGGCGCGAGCCTGCTTCCCTAACTGATCAACCTGGATATTTCATTATTCATTAATTTACTGTTTAACAAATCCCGCTCATTATCGCGGGAGTGTTTGGCAGGACACATGGCAAGGCAGCAGTTGGTGTCAGGCGTGAAGAATTGGCCTATTTGATCCAAGGCTGTTTTACTTTATTTTATTTTCCCCCGTCAAACACGTGCGCTGCGCGAGATCCCTATGAATAATAAGCAGCGCGGGTAGTCTGAACCAAGGAGCGTGACACCACATGAGGCAATTTTTTTACTCTGGTTTTGGACCTGAACCTGCAGTTGACTCTTTTGTAGATAATCCCAAATAAAATACATAAATAAACAAATAATAATAATAATATAACAAAAATGCATAACTGAATGAAT
>CM050219.1:4167500-4175000 GCA_027475355.1 Coilia nasus | reverse complement strand
CCATTAAATATAATGTGTCATGATTTATGCCTTTTATGTTTGAAACACAGATGGCATCCATCTTGAGACAAATGTCTCATCTATTGTATGTAATGTGTTCATGTATTAAGAACCTTTGGCCTTTTTTATTATTGCTTGATTATGTGTTAATGATCAGTCATTAATGCTCATTTAAGCTTATGTTGATCATTGTTTTTATATTTATAATTCTTGGCAGAAGGTTTTTTTTTTTCAAAGTGACACACAATACATAAAACACCACATTATAAACATTTAGAATTTTAATACAATATTTGTATTCAGACATGCTTAAACTATTAATGACTAGATTACATTGTGCATCCAGTTTGCATTAGAATATTAGCTATGTGTTTTGTTTGAGTGATAATAGATGCATGTTTCTGTTCTTGTCTGTAAGATTATGTCCAGATGTGTAGGATGTTCTCATTTAAGGACAGACACACACAATCTGAGACACACACACACACACAATCTGACACACACACACACACACACACACACACACACACACACACACACACACACACACACACACACACACACACACACACATACGCTGCTCAGCCATGGTGATGTCCAGCAGATGTGTATCCGTGGTGACAGTCATGCTCGGGCCACTGAGTGTTGGAGACGTGGGCGGGCAGTGCACTGAATGCTGATTGGTCGAGACAGGTGGGCGCATGGTAATGATGCGTATGCCATGTGAAGGCCCCATCTGCCTCTGGTGTCTGCCCACCAGCTAGCCTGTCACAGACAGGCAACACCACGGACGCCTAAATACCCTCCGACAACAGGACCCACTGAGCGGTGATTGTGTATGTGTGTCACCCAACATACATCAGATATAGAGAATGAGAGAGTGTGTGTGTGCGTGCGTGTGTGTGTGCGTGTGTGTGTGTCACCCAACATCAACTGCATTGCCAGACACACAAAGGGAGAGGAGAAAAATTGTGTGTGTGTGTCTGTGTGTGTGTGTGTGTGTGTGTGTGTGTGTGTGTGTGTGTGTGTGTGTGTGTGTGTGTGTGTGTGCGCATACTGTTGTCTCCAGGAGGTTTTCGGTTAGGTCAGGTACTGTCACAACAGAGTTTTCTCAGACACCAACACAAAGACATTAGCATACAGTATTCAGAATTAATTCTGCTACATTTATAGTCTCTGCTATAGTCTCTGCTCTGCTAGTCTGTGTGTGTGTGTGTGTTTGTTTATAAGGTGTGTGTGTCTGAGAGAGAGAGTGTGTGAATGTGTGGAGAAAAGAGGATGAGGAGGAAAAGAGCCAAGGATTCAAGAGAATGTGTGTGTTTAATTGTGTGTGAGAGGGATAAAGAGGGGGGGGGGGGGGGTAGAAAGAGAGAGAGAGAGAGAAAGAGATAGAGATAGAGGGAGAGATATAGAGAAAGAGCAGACAGACAGAGCAGCAGAGAAAGAAGGAGAGAGAAGCAAGCAGAGAGGAAAAAGCAGGAAGAAAGGCGAGATACATAGAGAGAGGTCAAGAGAAAAAGAGAGGGAGAGAAAAAGGAAAGAGAAGAGGGAGACAGAGAGAGAAAGAGAGAAAAAAACTAGAAAAGAAAGAGAGTGAGAGAGCTAAAGAGTGAGAAAGAGCACGAGAAAGAGAAAGAGAGAAAGAGAGTGAGAGAGAGAAAGATAAAAAGAGAGAGAAAGCGAGCGTAGAGGAAAGAGCAGAGAGAGAGAGAGCAAGCGAGCGTAGAGGAAAGAGCAGAGAGAGAGAAAGCGAGCGTAGAGGAAAGAGCAGAGAGAGAGAGCAAGCGAGCGTAGAGGAAAGAGCAGAGAGAGAGAAAGCGAGCGTAGAGGAAAGAGCAGAGAGAGTGTGTGAGCTGCCCCCAGGGAGCATCAGTGCTGCTGTCAATCACAACACAGACAGAGAGTGACAGAGTGACCTGAATGTGCAGATTACTACACACACACACACACACACATGAACACACACACATGAACACACACACATGAACACACACAAAAGGCATACAAGAACAAATAGACACCCACACTAAGAGATATAAGTATGCACAGATTTACTGACAGATGTGTGCGCATGCACACACACGTACACACACACACACACACACACACACACACACACACACACACACACACACACACACACACACACACACACACACACACACACACAAATACACATAGAGTAATTTCCAATATTTCTACATTTTGAGGCAGACGTGTGTTCATGTCAAGTTGAACTTGACTGCCTAGATGAGTGCATTGTGTATGATCAACCAGGGCAGAGTAACAAACCCCTCCAGCTATTCAACACAGCACAAAACACTAGCTCTCTCTCTCTCTCTCTCTCTCTCTCTCTGTCTCTCTCGCTCTCTCTCACACACACACGCACACACACACACACACACACACACACACACACACACACACACACACACACACACACACACACACACACACACAAATCATTTCACACATAAAACACAATCAATAGGTTACACATTCTATAGATACCAATAGCACACCCAACAGTCAAAACCTCATTCACACACACACACACACACACACACACACACACACACACACACACACACACACACACACACACACACACACACACACACATATTTTAATACTTTTATTTGGATCTGAACACAGGAGAGGAATTACAGGTCCAAACAGTAATGGAAATATGCTGTAGGTTTGGACAAGTGTGATCAAACATGGAATGCTTTTTCAATTTATCAGTCCAGCACTACTGACTATGGGTAGATATGACATCTTAATCTCTATATGGATAAACTACCTCACACACACATGCACACACACCAACACACGCACACACACACACACAGACACATGCACACACACATACACACAAACACACGCACACACGCACACACACACACACACACACACACACACACATACATACACACACACACACACAGACACAGGCACAGTGTTTCCTGACTGGGCATTGGCCCACCATTATGCTGTAAGAGGCATACCACTGCTGCTGTGCAATCGTTTGAATTTTTGGCATGCAAGCCTGCCCTGCTAATACGATATTATGGGCACAATTCCACAAATTCCACACACACACACACACACCCTCACATACCAGATAGACACCAAAATACAGACACACACACAAAATACACACAAACACAAATACACGATCCTGCTGCCCTGCCTAGCTGGGACCTGTAATCTGTGTGTCTTTATTTGCGCTAAGTAGCGTACTAACTGCTCCTACATGCTTCCAGTCTGCTCTGTCCCCTTCTTATGACATCGTCAGGGCCCCCCTGCCAATCATCACGGTCGGCACGGCAACACATTGCCTTCCTGTTTTAAATCCATTAAAATGTGAACAAAAATTAATTAGGTCCCCAAAAAAATCCAGATTAGGAACTAATCCAGATGTAGCACATAGCAGCAAAAGAGAGAGACAGAGAGAGAGAGAGAGAGAGAGAGAGACAGAGAAAGAGAGAGACAGAGCGAGAGAAAGAGAAAGGGGGGAAACCTGCATATCCATATCTGATAGCCAGAGTGTGTAGAAAGATAGCAAGGGCGAAGACAGGAGAGTAATGCCAAATACATTGGAAAGAGAGAAAGGACTTAAGAAGAAGACAGAGAGAGAGAGAGAGATACAGAGAGAAGAAGAGAAGAGAGGATGAAGAGGAATTAAGATAGAAGAGAAGAGAAAGAGAGAGATGGAGAGAAAAGAGGATGAAGACAAGTGAAGAGACACAGTCCCTTTCAGCCGAGAGTCACCCAGACTTGGTGTTAAGCTTGACTGACTAATTATTGCTCATAATTTGCGTTTGGATTAATTAACTAATTAGGGGGGTATGTCTGAAGGCGCAACCAAGTCTGTGCTCATCAAGCTGAAGACTTTAATTACTGTGATATTTTTAATTAGAACCAGCAGCTGAGTGAGACACAGCACTCAAGCGCTCACTTCCTATCAACGAGCATGTGCATGCATGCAGGCACACACACACACACACACACACACATACACACACATAGAGGCATAGCTGAGGACACACACATCCACACAAATGCAGGCATGGACACTCACACACACACACACACAGACACACACACATACACACACACACACACACACACACACACACATAGCTGACGACACACACATGCACACAAATGCAGGCATGGACACTAACACACACACACACACAGACACACACACATACACACACACACACACACACACACACACAGCCGAGGACACCCACATGGACGCACGCACACACACACACACACACACACACACACACATACACACACACATGCACACACACACACATAGCTGAGGGCACACACACACAAATGCAGGCATGCACGCACACATGTGCACACACACGTGTTATCACAGAGAGGAGAAGACAAACAGATATATAGACGGAGGCAGACAGAGGCAGACAGAGGCAGACAGAGGCAGACGGAGGCAGACGGAGGCAGACAGAGGCAGACAGAGGCAAGGTGAAGAGAGGAAGAAAGGGAGAAGGAGAGAAAAACAGCTGAATGAGTGCATGGATGAGGGTGGGCTTTTGAAGGAGGTTGTTTGCATGCTGGCACAGGTCAGGGAAAGGGTGTCAGGGCTGCGCAGGGTAAAAAAAGGGAGTTCCTGCTTCCTTCATTATTTCTCTCTCTCTCTCTCTCTCTCTCTCTCTCTCTCTCACACACACACACACACACACACACACACTGTCTCTCTCACTTACTGTCTCCTTTTCCCCTCATCTTCACTTCCTCACTCTCACGCAAAGATAGACAGACAAGCATGCCAACCTACCACCCATACACACCCTCCCAGATAAATGTACAAACACACACACACACACACACACACACACACACACACACACACACACACACACACACACACACACACATAGACAGAGATCTGGTGTTTTGTGGGGGGAAGGGGGTTGCTCTACAGAAGCCAAAGACGAGCATCTGACTCCTTTCCATCACAAGGGGGCCCAACTTTAGTAAACAGGCAAAACTAATGAGGCTGTGTGAGCTCCATGGTGGAGCTGCGCCCCGAGGCCAGTGCATCCAGGCCCAGCCACACCTGATGGAGCTGAGACATCAAAGCAGCGGATTACAGCTCTGCCAGAGGGCCCATCCTCAGCCTCATTATACGCCTTGCCCCTAATCCTGTTATCTGCAGAATATAGCTGTGTTTAGAAGCCCTCATCCACACACACACACACAGGCACACACACTCATGCATGCACATATACACAAACACACACATGCACGCACACACACACACACACACACACACACACACACACACACACACACACACACACACACACACACACACAGACACACATACACACACACACACACCATGGTCACATGCATGGTTACAAATACACATGAGTAAACAGACCATATGCACAAAAATGCACAAACACATGCATACAGAAACAGTGAGACACACAAGAGTTGCATCAGTGTTTATGTCAGCCCCTGTATTATGAAATCTTTTCAAGTTGCCACACAGGAGCATGCACCCTCTAGTTCTCTCTCTCTCTCTCTCTCTCTCTCTCTCTCTCTCGCTCTCTTTCTCTCTCGCTCTCTCTTTATCTCTCTTGCATCCACACACACATGCACACACTGAAGGATACAATGCCATGCATACAGTACATATCCATGAGGTAGATGCAACAGTATACTGTGCCTTTGAAGCAGAAACACTGGGGTCAGCAGGAGTTTCCCCAGATGGGGCTTGTGAATCATTCATTTCAATCCAATAGTGCCATTAGAGTTGCATTTTTCATGTGCTGTTGTTTTCCTTTATTCAAATGACATCCTCCAAACTGTATTTAGCAAGAGCTTTCTCCGTTCGTGATTTAGATCTACATTGAGATAAGATTTGGTCTGAGATTAGACTTTTTGAGATTAGGTGTAGCTCAGACATCCCTCCTGCAGAAATTCATTTTAGGGAGGTCAATAATGAACCCACCCACCCGCATGTCTGGGATGTCTGTGTAGATTCAGATTTGAGCGGCAACCTTTCTTGTGCGTCTTCGCTCCTTACTTTTCTCTTTCTCTTTTTGAGGTGGAAAACTCCAAGGCCGCGAATGTACTTCTTGTTAATGGTGCATACTGTAGTACCTCTGCTCAATATTATATTCCGCTAACATCCTTCGTCAGGCAACCTTACTAGAGCTCCGACTTTCCTCAACCCAATGTTTTGGTTTCCAGTCAGCTGTGATTGATTGAAGATTGAATGGTTTCAAAATTCACTCAAATTATCCACCCACCATGAGGTAAACGTATGCCTTTGGAGAGTAGCCAGACTCTTTACAAAAAACAAAGTGAAAGGAGTAGGATCCACCAGGCGCACTCCTGTATGCAAAAAAAGGCTTTATTTATTTATATCAACAAAGGACAGATATCTTCTTTGTTTGCTGATTTATTTGTTTATTTTACGTGTTTTTATTTTTTCATACAGTAATGCCTTTCACCTTCTATCTTTCACCTTCAGTTCTCTTTGTATTTATTGATTGTCTGGAAGTCCAGTTGATCCCTGTACTCCTCCTCTGCAATGTTTCTGAGATGATAATACTGACACAGACTCTGTTGAAAACATTTCCATAAGGCCTGGCTATCCTCAGGAATCAACCTGGATGCTGTGCACGTTCCCAGTTAGCTATGGGCTATGCTTTGCGTTCCCAGTTAGCTATGAGCTATGCTTTGCTGAAAGATTCCAGAAGCCCAAGAAGCTCAAACCTTGTTAGCTACTCAAAGTCCTTCCACAGACGAGACAGCAGGAAGACAAGTATGCCTATAGTTTTTCACAGTGCACAATGTGCTTGTGCAGCTCTCCAGGTAGCTTTATTTGGTTATTCACACTAGTGAGAGGGTTATGCTAAATGGACATGCTAATAGCCAGCTAGCTTTGTTTGGTTATTCACACTAGTGAAAAGGTTATGCTAAATGGAAATGCTAATAGCCATCCATCCTTATTTTGTCAGAGTGATGCCTTCTGTGCTAAGCAAGGAGAGGGTTAGCAGACAGCCATGTGTGTACAGTACCAGTTGCCTCGTTCGCCGACAGAAGTCAAACTTTACTTTGCTATAACTCACTGCGGGTTAAAGTTCTGCGTTTTTTTTTTTTTTTTAATTTAATTTGAGGATGGTTTTCCAGACAAAGATTACATCTCCTCAAAGAACAATATGTTCCTAAAATGTACACTGGCTATAGTAATGCAATTAAAAAAAAAACTACATTGTCTCTGGTTCTGGTGGACTGACTCCAGTTTAATTTAGATGGGGCAGATTCAGTAGTCTAGAACTGAATAAATTGCATGAAATCTTAATAAACCTATTTCCTGAAATGAATTAAAATGTTCCTCAGGCTTGCAAAAAACGGCCATGCCTTGTTGATGACAATACCATCATTTCATTTATACTTATTTATTTCTCCTGTCTCTGGTTTCTAAAATCTGTAACC
>CM050219.1:4157500-4162500 GCA_027475355.1 Coilia nasus | reverse complement strand
AAGGAGGACAGGGCAAAAGATAAGAAAATGAGGCATGATATTAATTGGGAAGGACAAACAAAGAGAATAACAAAAAGAGACAAAAAAGTACAGACAACATCACAAGGGAGATGAAACAAGAAAAGGACAGAATAGACATGAAGAAGGAAGCAATAGACATGCACAGGAGAAGATGATGTACACTCGACAAATTAAGTCACCTTTGTTTGACGTAAAAGTGCAGCCAAAAGCTGACCAGTAAGGCCTTTCTTCTTCCCGAAGAGCTCAACCAGGCTTGGAGAATAGCAGTCTAGCGAACCAAAGAAGTTTTCTCTGAGATTTTTCCCCACCACTCTGCTAAACTCATAATAAACCTGAAACAAATAAAATATCCACACCCACTGTCAAGTTGTACCTACATGTTATTGTTCTTATCTGTATGATCACAACAAAATAAATAATGCAAATGTATTGTAAAATGCCAATAGCTTTTATGCATATGTATATCACATAGGGGATGAAAAAGTGCATCTTTTTGAGACATTTTTCAAATATCTGACAACTTAAGTAGGCACAAGGTGCCAATGGCATGTAGTCATTTGATTACTAGTCAAGATTACAATTAAAGAATGCAATAAAACATTTACAGTAGTATTCAAAACACTCATACTAACCTCACTTTCGGTGAAAAGAGCTGGCCATCTCTGTACCATCTGGTTAATGGCAGGCTTATCGTTGACAACCTCCTGTCTGCGAAGAGCGAAGGTCGCATCCATCTCCTTCTTCACAAGCATTGAATTCGGCTTTGTTTTCATCATCTCCTGGACAAGCACCTGGCGAGCTCCTTCCAGGTTATGGCCTCCTATCCCTTCTGGATAATCAGGAAGGAAATTTAGTTCCCCCTTTTTTGGCCTCTTGAGGTCTTTGCTGGGATGGTCACAACCTGTGGTGTGCCTTCCACGTTTTCCACCATTGACAATGACATCAAGTCGACCCATCTTGCGCAATTTGTTTCTATAATTACCTATTTTAAAGTAGATGCTGTTCTTCCACCCTTCCCAGCCAGATGACCCTTTTTCTTTTAGGCATGGATGTGTTTGCACCAAGGATTTGGCAACAGCTGCACAGTCCTCTTTTTGCGGGTATGCTTTAAATGTATATATGGTCTCAGCCAGTGTTTGGAGGATGTCATGTTTCAGTTCTTTTGTCACTTTGAGATATGATCCATCCTTCAAATTAAGCAAGTTACCTTGGCGGAGTCTGTACTCCACATCTACAGAAAATTTAGGAATTTCGAACTTCTCTGGCCACTGAGAACTTCTATTCGGAGAGACGATGGGCAGTATCTCTGTGTCTGCCTGGCTGTTTGTGTCACTGCACGATTCTGATTGTTCTGTGACAGGTACTAGATCAATCAGTGGGATGATTTTGATGGTTGGTTTCTCTGGGAGCTCAGAGACATCTGTTAAGTTACACAATTCATTGTTAAATTCGTGATCTTGGTATTGTAAGACGAAATTGTAGTTTGCTTGAACAGCATCTTTTAGCCAGCGAATCAGGTCTTCAACTGTATCTGGCTTTGTGGTCATCTTCATCTTTCTAATATCTCCCTCGGAAACAATAACCCGCATGGTTATTGTCTGTGGTTGAGCCATCTAGAGAAAAGAATGACAAGTATTTAGATGAAAGTAAATCCAGTCCTTATGGGTGCATTAGTTCCCAAGTGTCAATCCACAGCAGCAAGGAATGGAGCTCACACATCAGCAGTCAAAAACACAATAAGAAACAGTCCTAAATTAAAAAAAACAAAACAAAAACAAATACAAGAGAGTTGGGGAAAAAAGGAGGAAAAATAAAACCATGGAGAATATTATGAGAAATTTAGACTATACGTAGCACATATGCATATTTGTCACATTTTATGTAAATCAATATAGCAGACAAAATATTTTATATAAAGAAGTCCTCTATCAGATGGCTTGTTTGCACTGAGGAAGGTCTGGTGACCAAAAACGTTTTGCACTTTTGAGTAGCACTTCTTTCACCACTATGCCAACAAGTATTTAGCAAATAACGTATCGTTTCAGTGTCACCATAAGCTGACCTTGTACCCTGTAAGATGACAGTGGGAAGACATCATTTAACTCTGACATCTTGACTACACACATAGGGGTGGAATCATTACAGTGAAGTTCATAAGATCTTAAATGCTCAGAGTACCATGCTGTCATTTTCAGGCAAACAAATAGAATTTCTGTATTGTCTGCCACAATGTTTTCTATTCGGACAAATTCAGGGAGACCTGAGCATGAGCCAGAAGACAGCATCATGCCGGGATGATACTTGATACCATCTATACAGACAGATGAGGCATCAAGCACTGATCCTTGAGTAATTGCTGCCTGAACTAATGGTGGGAAAGTTGACGTGGAAATGGTCCTAACCTTTGACATCTCAACTGATGGTCTGAAAAATGAGCTACAATCAAGATTGTAACTGACTGCTTTCTGGTGTTTTGTGGCAAGTGACATGGCAACATTTTTGAAGTTCTGAGCATTGCGAATTGCTTTTTTAAAGAACTTGTGCTTCCCCTCGAAGCGCATTGTCCAAAACTCTGGCAGTGGACCAAATTTCCTAACAAGTTGAGGATAGTGTTCCACATAATGATGCTTTGGCCTTAAACGGAATTTTGAAGTAGACTGCAACAAACGCCTGTGCTCTGTTATCTTACAATCCAAGAATATCAGTGTCTCTTCTGTATGCCTCGTTGCCACAGTCAGCTCAACAATGTCTTTAAGGAGCATGAGAATTTCCCAAGCGTTTTCACCCTCAGGCACACAGTGACCAATAAGAAATGGAAGCAGCCTTATGAGACACCAGTTCTCGTGAGCATTTCCGCCAATGGTACCTTTGGTGGAAAATCCTTTTCCAATCACCTGAGGTCGATCTGTTTTGTCAGTAAATGTGTAGTTAAAGTGCCTGATGGCCTGATTCAGCATATCTAGCGTGAAATACTTCTTGCCTATCAAGTCTGTAAGACACAGAGACAACTCAAGAGGAACAATGCCTTCAAAGATATCGTGCATGATGTCAGGAGGGTACCCACTGACAACATGAAAGTGCTCAAGATTCTCTGTTAATGGGCAAGCTCTTTTCACCCCATACATTTGACTCAGCACTGGATTCTCCCTCACTTCCTGCACTTGCCTATCATGGGACACTTTGTCTCTGATTTGAAATAAATCTGACCATACCTCCTGCTGTTGAATGTCACCACTGCTTGCCATGCAGAATCTGCAGAACTTGTTGACAGTAAAGCTTTCCAGGAATCCTGCAAGGGAGTGAGCACCAAGGTTATCAGCTGCAACATGCAAGACTGTCCCTTTCACACTACCACCCAACTGCTCCACATAAACACCATTTTGCTCTAATAACATTAGATCATAGATCAGAGGTTGAAGAACTTTTGCATAACCACATTCTTTGACTGTGGATGTATTGCATAACAGAGCAAGCTGAATAGAATTGAGGGTTGACCTGTATTTTGCAGGTATGTTGGCAATAAGCCAGTACACTGCACACATTTTGTGTTTCAGCTTTGATGTCCCAAGAGGATTCGCTATTTCAAAGTCGTCAATGTAAAGGCTAAGAGCAATTGTAAACTCACCTTTTGCAAAAAGTGAATTTTCAGTAAAGTACTGCCCATCTGCATAAGACCTGTATTCTTGTGGGACATGGACTTTCCCTGCCATAGCTTTGTCTAAAACATCAGGATTGTTAAGCAACTTCTGTAGCATAGGAATAATGGGAACATACGCAAGCGCTTTCCTGCCCTTTTCCACAACATACTGTATCGGGTTAACCATTGGAAACTCCCTGCGCACATAGGCTGCTCTTTTTTTAGCCGTTCCTAAAGGTCCATCTTGGGATAAAAGTGTTGTCATGCTACTTTCTGACACAGCATTGGTAATTTCTTTCACAACTGATTCATCACTGTCAGCGTAATGTTTCTTTAATATGGCCCTGACTCTGTTATGGAGAATTGGCTTTGACAATTTATTGATTTGGAAAAGCTGTTGCATCACTTCTTGTACAGCACTCTCTGGTATGTGCAAAACAGCTTGCATCTTTAGCAGAAGAGATGCTACATTGTGCTCCAGCTGCTTTTCTAGGTCAACAAGATCACGGTCACTGGTTACGTCACTGTCCCCAATATGATCATCTGCATCTGACGTTTGCTCTTCTTCAACATCCTCCTCTTGGCTTTCAAAATAGGCACCAATGATTTCTGACTTAAACTTTGTCCAGTTCTGTAGCTTGTGATTTTTACTCTTGTGAGCTTTGAATGTGGAATAAACACTACTTTCAAAGTTACAGTCTTTAAAAGGGCACCTGATTTTGTGATTTACTTTTAAATGTGCAGAATGCAGGTGAGTGAAAAAGTCACTCTCTGAACAACATGCAATAAAGCCACATGATAGACAGCTAAACCTACATTGCACAGCTGGTTGCTGAGCAGAAGTTTTAGTGTGTATGCGGGACAAGTGCACATTCAGTGCATTAAATGATTTAAATGTACAAAGACATTCTAGATGCAAACAGGGAATTGGCTCTGTTCTAGCATAGCTTCCATGTTTCAGTCTGTAATGTTTAAATAGTTGTGCTCTTTTCTCACAGTTGAAACAACAGTACTTACACTTCCAAAGCATTGCATTTGATTTAATTGGACAATTTGGACAAATTAAAAAAGATGAGTAAAACACGATATTATTTCGCCGTTTTCTATGACACTCATTTGGATGCAATTACATTGCTAGAAAATTAGTCATGTCAGAATGAATAGTGAATGAAAACACCGGACTTACCAATTTTTGTAGCAGCCAAAAACCAAGGAAAAGCCCCTCAGTCGGTCCACGAGGTAAGTAGGACTAGCGAGCTAGTCACTGTCGGAGGCAAGGCTTTGCTAATCAGGCGCGAACTCGAGCTAGCTAGCTAGCTGATGAAAGTTCACTCACACACAA
>CM050219.1:4147500-4155000 GCA_027475355.1 Coilia nasus | reverse complement strand
CTGACTGATGCTGGGAGATCATTATGTCACACTATTGTCTTCCATCTCTCTCTCTCTTTTCTCTCTCTCTCTCTCTCTCTCTCTCACACACACACATAAATACTCTGTCTTTCTCCCCCTCTCTCTTTCACACACACACACACAAACTCCCCTCCCCTCCCTCCCTCTCTTACCTCTCTATGCTTGTGCGCATGTCTGCATTTTTTGTTTATTTCCACACTGTAATGAGAACTCCAAGCTTGAAATGTGAAATTTCCATGAAAGTGTATTTTTTTGGTGTTTCATCAGTGCACCTGTTTATTATGTGAGTGTTGCTGTAATGTTTGTCAAATGTTGCTCCGTGACCACCCTATAGCTGCTGCAACACGGCAGGCAACAGATTTAATTTATATTCATGAGGGATATCTTCAGAGACACACTACTGTACCTGTTACCTGTACCTGCAGTGAATATTTGATCAGTCAGGTTCCCACTTCTTCCTTTTTGTGCTGATGTCATTTTCGGGGCTAATGTTATGTTGCAATGATGAAATAGGGAGATCACCCCCATAGGAGGTTAACCCACACATTCTGTACATGAAGACTTCTCTAGCCTATATGTTTTTTTTTTTTTCATTATTAAAATTATATAGGCTATATCATATGCACGCACACATGAATAGTATCATATATCATATAATTGTATTATATAGATAATATGTCAGTTGTATCGTTATCCATTATATTCCTCTCATTGGTCATTTTCAGTGCACTGTTGTAGAGTTTTCAGTTGTCAGGTTGCGTTCGAAACCATCTTTGTTTATGCGTGTGTGTCTGAGCACGTGCGTGCACAATAGGTCTCGCTTTCTTTTCTCCTCTCTTTTGCTGGAGTCAAGGGTCAAATGGAACATCAGCATTTGAATTCAAACGTTCGCGGCGCATATTGATTTTAAATTCTCCAGCTGGAATATTGCCACGGTAGGCTTCAGACCACAAAGCCTCTAACGCCCTGAACGCCCAAGTGTAATCTTTGATTGACCCTTATAATAATCCGGTTAAATGATTCGGCCTGTGTGGCAGCATGAAAACGTGAAACAAACACACACCCTCACACCGGCATAGGCCTAGTACATGCAATTAGATATCAGTGTTGAATTTCGTGAACATTTAGCAATTAGCCTACATCCAACATTATTATTTTGTTAACAAATATCAACAGCTTATTTGTGGCCATCATTCACACGGACTCTCCAACTGGAAGGAAACAAGCCGGCTGCGGACCCATGTGAGTCAAATTAGAGTGATTTTTCCTCATTATTCTGGAAGCTTCTCTTATTATGAGAAATATACGGACCTGCAAGCGTTTACAAGCAAAGTTCTGACATTCACAGAGGGTGTGTGTGTGTGTGTGTGAGAGAGAGAGAGAGAGAGAGAGAGAGAGAGCTGTCTGCGCAGAGGCAGAGCGACTTTAATTGCAGTAATGAAAGTAATAAGGCAGAGAAACAACAACAACAATAATAAAACCTTTGGAAAACATTTCATAAACTATTAGCGCGGGCAATTAGTGTAATCTGCGCCTCGACAGGCTGCTAGATGCTTGTTTGCTACCGCGGTTGCAGAATGTGTGTGTTTCAGTTTGTGTGTGTGTGTGTGTGCGCGCGTGTGAGCGCGACTGTGTGTATGTGTGTGTGCCGTGCCCTCCAGGCCCGACCTTCCAATCATTATCTGTCTGTCTTATTACCCCGCCAACCCGGGCCCACTTTTAAATAAAATATGCAAAGGTTTCTTAAATGATCACCCCGGGCGAGGCGGATCGCCTTTGCTGCTGTACATGTTGTTAATCTGAGAAATGCAAATTCCCTTCATCTTCTACTGCCGCTTTATTAACTTTTTTGAATTTAAAATTCCACGAACAATGAGTTCTGTCAGCTTCTGAAATTATATTTTCTCTCTTCTTTTCATGTGCGAGCGGAAGCGGGTTCGGAGCATGAAATCACCAGGGGAAATAAGAAGGGTTTCATCTCTCTTTCACAATTTAATTGGCTGCTTTGCAATTATTAGTTTTTGCTGCTAAAGTCTTTTTTATATTTCTGTAACTGTTTTCTTAAAGCGATAGGCTTTTCACGTGAAAATGCTTTTATCTTGTGTTTGTGTTTATGGGGAAGGGGTTGATCACAAGTCACTATGCTGCGTTTCCCATGTTTCTTGTTTCTTGTTTTCTAACACGAATAGGAATATTTTTTAACATTTCTAAAAGAAAAAAAACATGAGACTTATTTTCTGATTTGTGTAATTTATATATATCAACGGGCTAATTAGTTTAATTGATTGAATGGAAATTTCAATAAGGAAAGAACATGTATTTAGGAAAACAGATAATTGGACACAGGACACATCAGAGGATGATTAAACATTTGTCATGATCTGACACCAGATTTTCAGTTTTATATATATATATATATTTTTTAAATGAATTGATATAAAACCTGTCATTAATTAATAATTAATATACATAATTAAATTAAATATGTAAATGTTGAATTCCCCTCTCTGTGTTAGTATTACGCATCGAATATAAATTGTGGGAACTGGTCTGCATATCTCCTAGATTCTGTGGTAGTCCACCTGTGGATGTGAACTGTTGCCTGTAGAGACAACATCTCTCTCTCTCTCTCTCTCTCTCTCTCTCTCTCTCTCTCTCTCTCTCTCTCTCTCTCTCTCTCTCTCTCTCTCTCTCTCTCTCTCTCTCTCTCTCTCTCTCTTTCTCTCTCTCTATCTGTATGCTGATCACTACATCTTAAGTGCTCCCTGCATTCGTCTGTTCCCCCTTCTGTGTGTGTGTGTCTGTTTGTGTGATTAATATGCGTGTGTGTGTGTGTGTGTGTGTGTGTGTGTGTGTGTGTGTTTGTGGATGGGTGGGTAGTGGTGGTGTGTGTGTTGGCGTGTGTGCATGTGTGTGTGTATGTCTGTGTGTGGGGGGGGGGGTCTGTCAGTGGTGGTGAGTGTGTGTGTGTGTGTTTGTGTGTATGCATGTGTGTGTGTGTGTGTGTGTGTGTAAATGACAGAGAGAGATGAGGGAAGGGGGCGGGCCTCATTAAGAGGGGTAATTACGTGATTGGTCTCTGGGCGATGTGTGGCGCTTTTAGAGACTAATGGCACAGAGCTGCTGAGGGATGAGCCTCCATCAGGACAAACTTCAAAAAGCAGCACACTTTTATTTACACACACACACACAGACACACAGACACACACACACAGATGTAACTGATATGGTATTTCTTGCAAGATAACACTCGAGTAGTTTGTGTGTGTGACCCGCAGGTGAGTGCATCCCTGGTCTTAGTTAAGTGCCACTCTGCAGACCTCCGCTACAGCCCTAATGAAACACACCTGATGTCGCTATCCAAGACCTCCGTAGCATCAGCCTATGGGAACCTAATGAAACACACCTGATGTCTCTATCCAATACCTCTGTAGCATCAGCGTATGAGAACCAGCTGTGGCTATGATGAACAATGACATTTGGGTTTGTAAAGAAGCATAGACATCCACATATCCAGGTTTCTAAGTAGTATAGACATCTACAGCCTTTAGGTAGTTCTGCTTGATGTCATAAAAACACTCTCATGTCTTCTTTCAACAAGTACGAGAACACTCCAGCGCTGTTATTTTGCATGGCCTGTAAGTATGAGAATACTGCAACACTGTTATTTTGCATGGCCTGTGACATATTTCATACCACTGTCATAAACAATATAAATTATAAATTTAATTTGTTTGCATGAAACAACAGAGGCATTTTGCAGCTTTGACAGGTAAAACTAAGAGTGATGTTTTCACTGTACATTAACCCGGTTGCAATTAGGCACACACGCGCACGCACACGCACACACACACACACACACACACACACACACACACACACACACACACACACACACACACAAAGCCATCACTATCTTTCTCTGTCTTTCTCTAACTCACAGGTGCATTAGTGACAGGTTAATTAGAGTAAATGGCTGTTTTCCCACCCCATCCTGGGGGTATTCACCTGCAGAGAGAGAGAGACAGAGGGAGAGACAGAGAGAGGGAGAGAGAGGGGGAGCAAGAGAGAGGGGGAAAGAGATAGAGAGAAAAAGAGAGGGAGAGAGAGGAAGAGAGAGTTGGGAGAAAGAAGAGCGAGAGTGGGAAAGAGAGAAGGGAGAGAAAGAGAGGAAGAGTGAGAGAGTGGGAAAGACAGAAGAGAAAGAAAAAAGAGAGGGGGAAAGTATTTGTAACCACAATGAAAACCTATATTTAAGGTCAAACCACACTGATTTAACTACCCCCCCCACCCCCACTCACCCACCCTCCGCCCCTCAATTACACACACACACACACACACACACACACACACACACACACACACACACACACACACACACACACACACACACACACACACACAACAGTGGAGTGGAATGTGGGATGGTGTTTTAAGTGGTGGGGTGGGGACTGAGTAATCTGGGTGGAAACACAGACAGGAGAGAGCAGCTGTTCCTGCAATCTGAGGCCTGTTTGGCAAACACACCACTCTGCCTTTTTAAAGATAAAGGGAGCGGCATTTTAGTTTGTCTTTCTTTCTTCTATTTTTTTTCTTTCTTCAGGTTTTCTTTTCCAAGCTCCTTTCCTCTCTCTTCTTTTTGTATCAAACATACACACACACACACACACATCCTTCTGTGATAATGTTGATCCTGGGATGCTGAAGAGAAAGTGATGGCTGGTTGATGTGTGGTGCTCCACACAACCTCAACCTAAACCTCAACCCCCGCCCCCCTACCCCCCCCCCCCCCCCCCCGCATGGCCCCCCCCCTTAAGGGCCTCACACTTACCCCAACTCAACACACTCTCTCCCTTTACTATGTGTTCTCCCTCTCTCTCTCTCTCTCTCTCTTTCTTTCTCTCATTCTTTCACTGTCTCTCCTGTTTGGTTCTGCTGACTGTGTGAGTATGGAGCTGGTTCTGTTGACTAGTCAGAAAGCTGTGCTTGTCTTGATAAGAGTGCAGCCCATGGGGGGCGGTGAGGAGAGGAGAGTGTGAGGGGAGATTGAGAGATAGAAGGGAGAGATAGAGAGGAGAGAAGTGGAGATTGGGGGTAAAAGAGGAAGAGGAGGGGTGAAACAGAGTGAGATGGAGATAGAGAGTGAGATAGACAGTGAGGCAGAGAGAGAGAGGAGATAGAAGAGAGAGAGAAGAGAGAGGAGGGGTGAAAGAGAGAGAAAGAAAGAGAGAGGGTGAGAGTGCAGTGTGGATCCTTTCTCTGGGGTTTCATTAAAAGGTGGCTGCAGGGCGCTTTCTGTGGAGACTGCAGGTAGTTAGGCAGCTTTCTGATTGGCTGACTGTCCACAGGGAAGTGGTGGGTGAGGAAGGTAGTGGTGGTGGTGGTGGGGGGGGGGGGGGGGTGCTGGGTTAGTCGGGGTTGGTGGTGATTGTGGGGTTGGTGGTGAGGGGTGCGGTCCTCCAGGCCTCCGTATGATCTAGGCCTGACACAGGGATTCCATAAAGATCCAAAGGGGGCTCCGACGGGAGTCCCACTAACTAGTGTGGAGGAGGGCAGGCCTGAGGGTGCGGCCTGGAGTCACAGGATGGAGATGAGGGGAGTTGGGGGGTGGTTGGGATGGGGGAGTTTAGTAGATCAGTGGCGCTGGCACAGTGGGTAACAACACAACAGATGGCCATATTGTTATGGCCGCCCTGCTCTGAATGTACAATTATTGACCTTACTGACCGCTTCCTTACAATCATTTTATGTCAAAATGACATATAGGAATCATGTTTATTTTAGAGGATCACATCTTTCATATCCTAAGATACATGACATTAAGTTTAGCTTTTAGATGGCTGCTGGTTGGTAATAATTGATAATATATGAGATATACAATTTGCAGGATTGTATTTTAACGTAATATCATTTCTGAATTGGTTTTTAATGCACTTCCAAAAGATATTTGGGTGCAGTTACTTCATTCAAATAGAGCAGGACAGTACGGTTGTTATGAAGGTTTATTCAGGCAAAAACACAACAACAAGTGATGTGTTGCACTGACAAAATCTATCTAAGTAGCCAAAAACTATTTTATGATTTTATTTAAAAAAAATGCTGGAATTGCTTTAAAAAATGCTGCATGCTTTCCCTACTTGCATGCTATCTGAATTTACTTGCTGTAACAGTGGAGGCCTTGTGAATGAAAATTATGTTTTTTTAGCCTCAGGAATAATAAGTGTACCATGGCACTGACTATGGCTGGGTGTGTTGTGGGAGAGGGCATTCAAGGCCAATGTATAGTTAAGTGTCAATAAAACCAGAATAAAATAATTGTCTGTGGTTTTTATGAGGACATATGACAATAACACTGCTATCTGTTTACCTTTCCTCATGTTAGGCCTCATGGTCAACTGAAAGTAAACACAGCCACATTGTGACCAAGGCAACACTCCAGAATGCAGAACGATTGAGTTACCATTCAGTCAGAGTATATGACAACATGTGCACTCTTTATTTGATGTATTTGACAAGTTCTGCAACCTAACCCTCCTAGACAGAAATGTAGTCTCTTTTGCATCATTTGTTATCGAGTGACACTTGTCGCCTAGACTATAAACTTGAAAAAACTCAAACTGAAAAAAGAAACAAAAATGAAACAAAAAGACAGCATTGTAGCTGTTTTGATGTACAGTAAGCCAGTCAGTATTACCGCAGTGCCTTATTACATAGTTATTAGGCTGTTATAAATGCCAACTAGACACGATCCTCAAACATTTATGTTCAGTGAAGTTGCTGTTCCCTTTACTCTTGAATGACTTGTGTTTCATGTTCCCTGAGCAGCAAAACCAATCAAATGCCATCACTGTCTGGCAGCCTGTGGACAGGCAAAAGGTGTTCATCTACAGCAGTGTTGGGTCTTGTACTATTCACAGTCACAGTGCTTGAATCTCTTCTTCCAAAATGCTTATGGTTTTTGACACTCTGTACTGAAAGGTGTGTGTGTGTGTGTGTGTGTGTGTGTGTGTGTGTGTGTGTGTGTGTGTGTGTGTGTGTGTGTGTGTGTGTGTGAAAAGGTGGTGTGAGGGCAGGTTGATAATAAGAGAGATGGAGGGGTGGAGAGATAGAAAAGGAAAAAAGAGAGATGAGGGAGGGAAGGGAGGGAAAAAGGTTCTATCCTGTTCATTCAGTCCTGAAGAGCTGTGTGTGGGTGTGTGTGTGTGTGTGTGTGTGTCTGTGTTTGTGTACGCGCCTGACCTTTCCACTGATTTAATTTGTGTTTAAGGGAAGTGGCTCGCCTCTCATTGAACACAAACAGGCCATTTAAACTCACCATGAGAGTGAATTAGACAAAAAGCACAGGCATACAACCTCCAACTCCCCCAACACACATGGAAACACACACACACACACACACACACACACACACACACACACACACACACACACACACACACACACACACACACACACACACACACAACAGGCTATAGTATT
>CM050219.1:4132500-4142500 GCA_027475355.1 Coilia nasus | reverse complement strand
GAGAGCGAGAGAGAGAGAGAGAGAGAGAGAGAGAGAGAAAGAGAGAGAGAGAGCAAAAGAGAGAGAGATCTGTAGCCATAGGGCATGGGCAGATTTTACCCACAAGCCCCTGGGAGAGAACATGGCCGCCAGCCAGGTCACGAGTCCACTGTCCAGAGAGCTCAGACGTCTGATCTGTGGCTTCACATATACAGAGTGAAAGTCCACAGAAGCGCTCTCAGCATAAACAAAGTGTCAAGATCATGACACCACCCACTCGCACACCATCTATTCACTCTTCTGTCCAGCCTATCCTCTGCTGCAGCCTAGAGAAGCCATTTGACTGCTCTGGACTACCTTCTTTCAGCGTGTCAAATTTAATAAAGTCATCTGAAACAGTTGTATGTTATATAACTGTTAGATGTTTTGGCATAAGCCCCTGTGCCAGGAGTCAAAATACAGTTTTGGTTATAGTATTGACTATATATAGTTGACCAAATATTGATATAAATATCTACCACACTGTATAGATTGTGATTTTAGTCTGACATGAATATTAGCACTGAATATTGAGCACTGTAATATTGCTAATACATGAATACTGCTATTCCGTCTACTAGAGCTGCTACCAGGTTTCAAAAAGGTGTCTTTTTCATAGGGCCTAAAATTTCCATCAGCAACCATGACCACTAAATCTACTACTACTACTACTACTACTACTACTACTACTACTACTACTACTGCTACTACTACTGCTGCTGCTGTTATCAATCAATACATCTACAGTACACGTTACTTTTAAACATGGCTTTGAAGTGATTTTGCAATAATGTAATAGATCTATCGAAGTTTTAAAAGTAGAACATTGGCTCACAGAAAATAGCTTTCACTCAGAGTGGACTAACATTTGACTAGGAGTATCTAGACTTTGATTTATGTAAAGGAATTGTGTACTTTGTCCACCACTGTGTATAAACAATTTGAATATAGAGGTACTGTATTATAGATATTTTGCTAGATATTGTCTTAAATTTGATTGTTGACACGAATGTTTTTTTAATGTAATATAATGAATACCATATATGAATTGTTCTCACAAATTTTTCATTCAAAAGTGGCAATTTTTGGACTAAGTGTAAATTGTAGGCTACTGAAAGTAGAGGTCAGTCCTTTTCTTCATCATTAAGAGCGTTGTTTGAATGTGTTATGAAAAAAATCTGTTACAGTGTGTTTACATTTATTAAAATACCTAAGTAAATTTACTTACGTGACATTTTTTATTCCATTTCATGTATCAATTGCTTGTCGTTCTCAGTACAGACAGTATGGTCAGTTGGTATAATTGATAAACGTCAATTAGCTAAGGGGTCAAAGGCCACTGAGGGGGTTCAGTGGTGACTGAGGGGTCCAATCATCCCCTTTATGACTGGTACAGTATGCAATACACCTTGCATTTGCAATGGATAGTGTGCAATATATACTCAGTATTTTTTTTCATTCTTATTTATTCTTGGCCTGATAGTGTGAATGCAGCTATTGGCCTGGCCCTGGCCTGGTAGTGTGAATCTGCACTTCTAATACTCCCCTCCAAAGGCAAAGTGCAGTAACTACGCGAACACTAAAATGGAGAAAAATGCCTTTGTCATACTGCCCAGTACATACATATTTGTCATACTGCCCAGTCAAACATGTCGCAGCTATAACAGTGGTGATGCTTTTATGTACTTTCTTAATATGAAGAAGCAAGAGGCACAAGATAAACAAGGTGTTATAAAGTCAATTTCCAGTCTAAACTCAGTTCTGTTAAAATATGTAGTTACTGCCTTTTGGCTGAGTACAGAGTACAGTAATGAAAATATATGGGTCCAGTCAGTTTCACAGACACTACTGGATTCAGGTGAGGGCTCTAAGCACTGCTAATTTCTCAGTTATTTTTCCATTTTACAAGGACTATATCAGGGTGCTACAGTGCATATAAAACTTCATGCTGCTTTTGAAACTGCATGAGGTCCGTTCATTTTATAATCTACAAGGTCCAATCATTTAGACTGTTAAAGGTGTACTTCCATCATGTTTTCATTAATTTTGCGGTGTTCTCTAGTATTGATAATTGCCCTGTGCGCTGTTTTTGATGAAAAAAATGTTCTAGTGCTTCTGTTTCAGGCTGTTTTAGTTTGGTGGAGGGGGTGGTGCCGGGAGAACGACACGATTTCACCAGAGGCGTAACACACTCCCTGCAGCTTCCTTTGCCCCACAGTCAACTTGATAGCAGAGTGGGGAAAAGTCAACTTGACAGCGCTAAAACTGCACACAGAATGTCTTCGGAGATACAGCCTAATGTGTTTGATCCTGAATCCGAAGAGGAAAGAGAGATGGCACAAGCACAGTCGCTTCCTGACCGTTTGTCAATGAACGTTTCAGAATGGTAATATTTGCATGACAAAACAGTGCAAGTGCCCCGCTAAATGCAGTTCAGTCATTTAACTAGCCTGCTAATCTTATGCGAGTCACAGGCTAACATCATTTAAAGCCCATTCGGTCAGTTTCTCTTATATGTATTTTCACGTCTGCGTCACGCCGAAGGCCAGCCTATTGTCTTCTTTTGACTGATATAGAAAATGGGGGTAGAAAAACATTTTGATATGCAGCATGCATATGCAACTCGGGGTGACCTATCATATTTCAAAAGTACTAAACGGTTTCTCGTGGAAGTACACCTTTAACTAATAAAGGTGAATCTATCAGTTTGCTATATATACACGCTTATTTGGTTCTCTGTGGTTATGGCATATTGTGCACAGATCTATTACATAGTGCACAGATAATCCACGCATTATACGACTGAATGTGAAACTGCTTGTGAATGTTTTGTTTAAGTAGGCTATGTACAATTTTGACTTGAAAATTCAACTTTTAACCATACAGCCATCTGTTTTTAAGGCTTAGATCCACAATCCAATTGAGTTTTCAAACTTTCCGACAAAAATTGTGATAATTCACAGCGCAGTGTCACTGACTTCTGATAGAGTTACAGCCATTTCAGGTCTCAATTTCCTTTTACTCCGTGATCAAAAAGTCACTGATTGACGTTTGACTATTTCTGGCATCTCTATCTCATAGGATGTTCCTTTCCCTTTCAGAGCGAGCTCCACGGCTACACGGGTTGAGAAATTTCCTCCTGTTCATCTTTTGTGCATGCAGATGATCCCTCCATAACACGGCACCATGGAGATTCGCCCCTCTTCCTCCTCCTCATCCTTCTCCTCCTCAGAGTCCCAGCTCTCAGGTGTCGATTAGCATATCATTTTACCCCCATTCAGCCTGGGAAAGGCAGAGGCTCGGGGCCATGCGCAAAAACTCAAATATTTATCAGTGTGGTCAACCCAAAGTCCTCAGAAACACATATATGACAATTCACTTTACATGCCATGCGTGATTTATGCATGGGCTTCAGATAGACAGACAGAGAGAGAATGAGAGAGAGAGAAAGAGAGAGAGGGGAAGGGAGAGAGGGCAAAGGGAGAGAGATTATTTTTCAGTTAAGGAGGGGGAGAATGTGGGGTTTTTTGCCTCTTTGGAAAAATAACCTAAAAGACATCTACTTAATGGCCCGCCCCCTGGCATTTATGCAACTTTATATTAACCTGCCAGAAATATCCTCAATAGCAATTGGCAAACATTTAAATATTCAGGAAGACATTTGTACAGATTGTAGCTGCATATTTCAATCATGTTTTTTTTAAATAAATAAATACACAAATAAACAAACAAAAAATAAATAAATAAACAACCCCTAAAGATAACAAATAATACATAAATCTAGCGGCATACCACCTTAGTTATATATAGTTAATGGTATATGAAATGAATTACCCAGCACTACTGTCTGAGGAAACTGAACTGCTTTACATTTCATGCCTCGTGTCTTATTTATGACTGTTATTACACACTCTTATTAACCTAATGCAATCAGGGGGAGAAATATCCCAAGCAACTCTAATTAGTACGCTGCTGTAAAATTACAGGGACACATTACGGCAGATAGCGCGGATCCGTGCCGTGCCCAAGGATGAAATAAACTTTCTGCTGTAATTTGCCACCTAATTAAGGTTGCTTTTGTTTATCTGCTCGGTGCTGACCGTGAACATGGCTGATGTTTTCCAGAGGTGTTCTTCCTGTAATCTGTTGTTGCTGTTTCTCTCATCACACCATGTCACGCCATTTTTTCCCCACAACCCATCCGTCTCCTCTTGTGGATTTCTTTTTCTTTCTGTCTTTCTTTCTTTCAGTCTTTCTTTATTTCTCTCTTTGGTTTATTTTTTCTTTCTGTGTTTGTCACACTGAATCGCCATGAATTAAATCTCCCATGGTGCCCCACTTTAAGCCTCACCGTGACGATTTCACACTGCTCAGCCAGGGAACCCTTCTCTTCTGCTCCCCGCCGCCATCTCTTCTTTTCTCCCCTTTCACCAATTAACGCCCGACTTTGGCAACAAACACATCATTAATTGAAACATTTAATTAGCATTCCGAAACCAGCGGTAATTAACACCTTTTTCTGGCTCCAACTCTGAACTGCTGGAGAAAAGGGGGAGAAAATCTATTAGGAGTCTTTTAAGCTCTTTCTCTTTCTTCCCGTTGCTTTCTTTCTATCGCTCCCTCTTTCTTTTTCAGGTCGTTGGCCAGAGAGACTGCTAGCGCCCTGAGGTAAAAAGCAGTGCACTGAACATAATCACAAAAAGGCACACACACACACACACACAAATGCTAGACATAGCAGGTAGAAGATACTTGTAACAATTCAAACACACATCACTCACGCATGCACACACACACACACACTCTCACTCACTCACTCACTAACACACACACACACACACACTCACTCAGTCACTCTCTCTCTCTATCTCTCTCTCTCTCTCTCTCTCTATCTCTCTCTCACACACACACACACACACACACACACACACACACACACACACACACACACACACACAAAATGCTAGACATAGCAGGTGGAAGATACTTCAGTTCAAACACACATCACCCCCACATGGCATGCATTGAGGTAAAACAAATCCACATGCAAATACAATACGTATACTTACACAAATATTTACTACACGTGTGCACGATATGCATGCATGGTGAATTAAGAATGTGTGACACACACACACACAGACACACACACAGACAGACAGACACACACACACACACACACACACACACAATTGTGCATACACATGAAGAAACATACTGACATATCCCTACAGCAAAAGCACACACCCACAGCTACATACAGCAGTGCTTCCAACACTACAAGGCACACACACACACGCACACACACACACACACACACACACACACACCCTTACGCAGAATCTCTCCTGAGCCCTGCGGAGGGGTAGCAGCGTGCTCCCTGGCTGCTCTGCTGTGGATTCGGCAGCCAAGGCCAGGCCCCCGGGGCAGCTGGGGGAGTGACTGCTCTGCTCCGCGTTGCCAGGATTATCCTCTCTCTGCACACACACACACTCACACACACACACACACACACTAACAACACACACACACGCACACCAGCAACCCCCATACACACACCACTATTCATCTGGCTTTAAAGTGGCCACCCTAAGGCTGTAACACTGTGTGTCTGTGTGTGTGTGTGTGTGGGCACGCATATGGTAGGAGGACTGTTTGTCTCTTGTGAGTATATGCATATCTTTGTATCTGTTTTCCTTGCATATCTGTGTGTGTGTTTATGCCCTTTGTGTGTGTATTGGTGTGTGTATACACATGAAGGTATAAATGTGTGAGCATGAGTGTGTATGTATGTGTACATTTGTATGAATGTATGTGTGTATGTGTGTATATGTGTGTGTGTATATATGTGTGTGTATGTGTGTGCGTGCGTGCGTGTGTGTGTTTGTATATATGTGTGTGTGTGTATTTGTATATGTGTGTGTGTGTGTTTGTATATGTGTGTGTGTGTGTGTGCTAGTGTTTGTATACAGCATATGTGTGTGTGTGTGGTGTATTTTTGGGAGGTGCTTGCTCGCACCCGTCTCCCAGCTCCTGTGTGTCTGAGCTGAGGGCCGAGGGACGGGGGCCGGGGGACAGGATTAGAGCCGCTCGCAGCCCGCTACCACACAGCCTATAATTAATGGCATTATTAATAGGCACGCTAAAAAATTCATTAAAAAATCCATTAAAAATAAATGTGTTTTACATAAGACTTTGCCCCAGGTAGCGAAAGACGGGGAGGAGAAGGGAGAAGAAGAGGAGGAAGGAGAGAGAGGGGGAGAGGGAGAGGAGGGGAAAAACAACAGAGGCAGGGAAGAGGGAGATAAAGAAGGAAGGATGAAAGGAGGAGGGAGAGAGAGAAAGCGAGGGATGAGAGAGAGAAAAGGAAAGAATCGATTGTTGGCGTACAGGTCAGAGAAAGAGCGGGAAGCGTGGGGATGCGGTTCACTCAGGTTAACTGAACAAGTGGCTTAATATCCACAGAAGAAGAAAGGATGCTGTCTTTCATTTAGAGAGGAGGGGGGAGAGAGATAGGAGAGATAGAAGAAGAGAGTGATAGGAGAGAGGGAGACTGGGAGGAGGTACAGTGTGTACTGAGCGGAGACGAGGGCGGAGCCTCGGCTCGTTTTTGCGCGGTGTGAAATTAGCGTGGCTAATGACCTAGCGCCATGCTCTGATCCCCGTGGTTACGGGCTACAACCACTCACCTCTCCACAATCAAAGGTATTTGAGACAGGCTGAAAGTGTGTGTGTGCATGTGTGTGTGAGAGAGAGACAGAGAGAGGGGGGGGGGAGACAGACAGATAAGAAATGTGTGTTTCAGAGAAAGACAGACTGTTTCAGAGAATGACAGAAATGATACCTGTCTGTGACTGTAAGAATGAGAAAAATACAATTCATTCGTTGTGACGAATAACTCATACTAATTCTTAGTAGAAATCTCTGATGAAATCACATGAAAGAGGAAAAAGAAATTAAACACCCAAAACACACACACATGCACAGGCAGAAATAATTCAGACAAGCTTTCCTGTCCATGGCAACAACATGCCATTGGCTACCAGATTATCTCACACACACAAAGCGTGTCTCTGTCTGGTTGAAACATTTGTCATTTCTAGGAGTTAGCAAAACAGACCAATATCTCTGTTTGCATCATTCAGTGTCTTAGCTCAGTGTTCATTATATACCTCTGCATTGAAGATCAACCACAGAATGCCTTCAGGCATATAGGGATGAAGTGGTTCATCCCATGCGATGAATAATTGACTGGTCATACTTCACCTTTTCTTAATCTGCTGCAGTTCAAAAAACATGAATACAGTTATCGCTGCTGGAATATCTTCAAAAGATTCACGGGGATCATAGGTATGTTGCCCTCAGTGTCCTTGTTGGCTTTCAAAGTTTAAAAGGATCTGAGCAACTGCCAGATATCAGTTACCATGATGTTACACCTAATACTGACTAGCCTTAACTAGCATTACTGGGGTTAAGGCCATGGATTATACTAGAAGTTAAAGATAGCAAAACAACATTCTTTACAGAACTAAGGTTATTAGCTATTATTAGTTATTAGGTTATTACACGTAAGACATGCTTTTTATACAAAGTGACTACCAATCAAGAGGCAGCACTCAAGCTTTAGCACACTAGGAGATATAGCAATATACAGTATGCTAGGTCGAACTTAACAGGACTGGTGCAAAGACAACAGGTAGAGTGGATGCAAGTTAGCCCTGTTGGAGGATTAGAGGTGTTTGGCAAAGGGGGGCTTCTCTGAGAAGACCTCAAGAGATGTTTGAAGAAAGATCATAACGCTCCTGCTGTTAATGCATTTTATAGTTAGTTCCACCACTGAGGAACCACAACTGAGACTAGCAACTGATACAGTAAGCCTGCTAGAAGATACTGCAGTGTTGGTGTTAGTATAAACTAACAAACAGGTGCAGTAGAAAATTGGTATTACTGATGGTGGCATTCTTTGTCTTAATATGTGATATTCCTGCTAGAACTAACCAACTAATGTGCACAGTATCATAAAACTGTCTACCCTTAACAGTTCTCCAATGGAAATAATAACAAGGAGACCATATCTTAGTTATCAGTTATCTGCCACCGACCTTTCCATTAACCATTAACATCTAGCTCTCTGGTTACAACACAGCAGCTACAACAAGGACAACATGAGACTGAAAAAAGAATAAGTAATAAATAACACACATTTTAAAAGGCAGAGAGGAAGAGATGATGAAACAGTTGGCTGGCTTTGCGATCTCCTGCAGCTAATGCTGTTCTTTTTCAGTCAGAGTGTGAATAAGCGGAGGGTCATTTCCCCGAGTTTGTCTTTCATTAACGATAACCATTGTGGAAAATTATGCTCAGCTAAACTCGATAATTACGGGACACGTCACAAGAGTTGTAATTTGGACTCTGCTGAAACCGAAAACATGACATGTACATGACATCATCTGCTGAAGTAAACATAACAACTTAACCAGTTAACATCCGTGTGCTTTTGACGTATGCTAATTAGCCTGCAACAGGATTGGATGGTTCACCAGTGAACAGTCAATGTCTGAAAATGTTAGAGATCAAATAAAGAGGGGAAGCATTGGATGACTGACAAAGGCCTCGACATTGTCTTAAGATATGTCTATCTCTAACATGTAACTCAGTACTATTATAATTACTTTCACTTTATTGTTGCATTTATGTTGAGTGGCTTAAATAGTGGGAAATGTGATTTGTTTTATTATGTCTGTTAAATGATCTGTTAGAGGAGGTCCTGTGCAATAAGGTTTGAGTAGGTGATGAACTCTTACTACTGTCTATCTGTGCCTTATTCTGGTCCACTTACTACAGAAAATCCCTAATCAGTGTTTTTATCCAGTTTTTGCTTTTTAAGATTTTAATATTCAGACTGTGAATTTGTGAATTCGTCCTTCTCAGACTAATACATTTAAATGAATTCATGTATGTCTTTATTTACATACATATGTATTTATACTTGAAGTTCCATTTATGTGTTTGAATGTAAATATACCCCACGAAAGGCATTATGTAAAATGCTAACACTTAGCATTTGTTATTATCACTAGCCTAAGTAGTGCTACTGCTACTGCTAAGTATTAGCTAATGCTATGGAATAGACATTAGACAAGTAGAGAGAAAAGGAAGATGCTGTCTTCAGGGAAAAAAGAAGGGCAGATGGTAAGAAAAAAATGTGAAAAATGAGACAGAGCCGAAGAAAGACAGAAAGGAAATTCAGATAGCCGGTGTGTGTGTGTGTGTGTGTGTGTGTGTGTGTGTGTGTGTGTGTGTGTGTGTGTAAGTGGGTGTGTGTGAGCGCACGAGGGGGGTGAGAGATACCCAGAAGGCAAAGAGGAAGGACACAAGTCTCAGACACACCAAAGCAGACAGATATTCCCAAACTAACAATGCAGACTACATTCTCTCTCTCTCTCTCTCTCTCTCTCTCTCTCTCTCTCTCTCTCTCTCTCTCTCTCTCTGTCACACACACACACACACACACACACAAAATGTGTCCACAATCAGACACACACTATAGTGGCACTAGGCTCATTAGCAGTATCAAGGTCATTCCAGCAAACAGACAACACAGGCAGAAATGCACTGCACAAGGCCAGCCACTCACCACACTGTGTTAAACACATTCAACACATTCTAGACTGCAATACTCAGATCCATAACAGTCATACCTATTATGACTATGTCAAGACACTAGAACTTCAAACTTGATATACATATCTAGGAAAATACTTACAAAAGGTTCAATTCTAGCTACTACGCAGGAAAAAAAAAAAACTATTATCATCGGATTACCCATGACATAGTTTTTATAGGACATTTAAGACACATTCAGTATGACTCTTCAGACACACAACAGCTACTGTGCACACTTCCTATATTCATGTGCACCCTATATTCATGTGCACTGCTTCTTAAAGACGTCAATCCTAAAAGCTGTCTGGACTAGAAA
>CM050219.1:4105000-4122500 GCA_027475355.1 Coilia nasus | reverse complement strand
GACCACACGGGTCCTCAGATGATCCTCACTCCTCCAGCTAATGTACACTGTGGAGAAATGAGAAAAACAGATGAGGACAGTAAAAGACAAACGAGGGAGTAAAGAGAGAAAAGAGAGAGAGAGATATAGATGAGAAGAAGAAAAAAGAGAGACAGAATGAGGGAGAAAAATATGCACGAGTGATAACATCTACAGCATAGAGGGAGAGGAAACAAGCAGAGAATGAAAGACACAGGCCAGTAAAAGGGAATGAAAGAAGACAGAGAATGAGAGAGAGAGAGGGAGAGAGAGAGGGAGAGAGAGAGGGGGAGAGGGAGAGGGAGAGGGATAGAGAGAGACAGAGAAAGAGAGAGAGAGAAAGAGAGAGAGTAAATGACTGAAGAGAGGGGAGGTAGGAATATAAAAAAAAGACAGGGCCTCTTCTGGGACTCATTTCCTGTGATCGCAGCATGGAAGTGCTGGCGTAAGGAACAGATTTATTATTCTAAAGAGCAGACAAATGAAAGAGGAAACACTTAATCCGTATCCATATTCATACTGCATAGGCATTTTTCATTGGTAATTACGCCCATGTCCCATGTATGCCCACAGGCCTAAAGAGAGCTAAGGGAGCGAACGCGCTGCCACCATATATCCCTAATACTATGTGTGTGTGTGTGTGTGTAATGGGAACAGAATGAAGAGGACACAGTTCTCCCAATGTGTCTCCCGCGGACTGTCAGATCATCAGACATGAGGGGAGGCCATGATGTCTCGAGAACACTCAGTCATCCAGCAGCACCACAGCGGTCACGTATAAAATTAGATCCACCTGCTTAGGTCAAACAGACCTGAATGGGAGTTTCTGTGGTTTGGATGGAGGTTGTAGTTACATTACATTTGGAAGATACTCTTATCAAGAGCGACTTACAGTAAATTAGGCACAAAGACAGTTACCCTGGAGCAACGTGGGGTTAGATGCCTTGCTCAAGGGCTCTTCAGCCATGGGTGAGGGTGCAGGAGAGCGCTGGTTATTCAGTCCATTTTTTTTCCTACTGATACGAAAATCAGACCTGTACCCCTCTGATCGCAAAACCAACTTTCTAACCATTAGGCCACAGCTAGTAGTGTCTCTGATCCATTTGGAAAGACATGCTGAAACTGTCAGTGACTGCTACCTAAGCCAGGAAGCATAGCTGCCTTGGTCAATGCTAATTGCTAATAATACGCAATGCTAATAATAATAATAATAATAATAACAATAATAATAAATTCCTCTAACCACTGATTGGCAACTGTTAAAAAGTTACTTGCATGCCAAAAATCCCTTGTCTACTAAGTTTATTTTCATCTTGTTTCACAAAAGGTTATTGACATTTTTTGTCAACAACCAGTCAAATGATTGATTGATTGGCTGGGATGGCTTATGGCTTGGTCCCAGTCATTGTTTGTCTCTTGTGTACAGAGTCAGGAGTATGTGCATGCACTGAAGTTCATCTTAAGTTCATGTAAAGTTCATTACAGTGAGTAGCAGTTCAGCCAGAAAGACTCAGAGATAAGGAGTACAATTTAAACAATTTAATAATTGAACATTCAGCAAGGAAAATAGATATTCTTTGGCATAGGTCCAGTCATCAGCCTGGGTCTTACATCGATAGATCTGGCAGATTCTGCCATTGCCGTATGGCAGGGACCGGAGTTACCCCCAGGCGGATAGACAGGGACCAAACTGGTGGTGGTGGGGAAGGAGGAGGATGCATCGACATGTCAGCACCTGAAGCAGTGGAAAAGGTGCGTGTGATGCCGCGACTCAGCGTCACGCCATCACGTGGCTAACACGGAAGCCCTTGCCCATGTGTAAATGTTTGTTTGGAATGTTTGTCGCTGCTGTTGCTGAACGAATAAGTACTGTTGCCCATAACATTACATCGGACTGAAATACCATGAATCATGTCGCCATCTTCACCTGCATACTGTTCCTCCCTCCAACAGAATCATACATATGTCACGAAGTTTAGTGAGTGCACGCACCGGCTTTGTTACAGTGTACTCGCTAGGTTTTAAACATTCATCATCTACAAACAAACGCAGGACTCAGACATGATTACTGGTTAACATGGTTTAGCTTTATTCTGTTTCATTATCATAAAACATTTTCTAGCAGCTTAGCGACAACATTAAACACTTACCTTTTCCACCGGCAGCATGTCAGGAAGCGAAAGGGAGCGCGCACCTTCACTGCCTGCTCTTTATGCTGCTCTGCCTTGTGTCGGGCACGTTCGCGTTCACCGAGCGGTGCGCGTCCCACTCAATGGTATCGTCTAAATGGTATTATTTTCTGCATGGGGTTTTATTGTTGTTTGAGCTTATGTTCAATACATGCAGTGTTATCTCCGGTGTTAGGGGAATATGGTGGTATGCCAATAGTATGGTGCATTTGTTTATATTTTTATGTTTAAGTTTACAAACAGTGTTTTCACCCTGTCTCACCTGTGAAAGTGGTATGCTCCACTGGAGGCGCGGGAAATATTCTTTGTAAAAGAGGTGCTGTGTTTAGTGTTGAGAGAGCCAGTGATGAGAAAAGACCTGTTTATGGTAAGCTCCTCACAATACTCAGTGTCTGAGATTTTTGTTTTGAATTCACAGTTTCCAGTTTTTCATTTGTTTTGCTATTGCTGTTTTGAGCTAGCATTATTTGAGTTTGCAGTAGTTTTGTCTGGATTTAGTGTCCTTTGCGCTTTTGTTCATTTTGTTTATTTTGACCCTCGTGTCAGTTTATTTAAAACTTTTTTACATTTGCACTGTAAATATTCCTGCACGTGGTGCCGACGGTGGTGTGAAAAAATAAAAAACTCTGGTTGCAACCGATCAACTGTACCAGCCTCTGCCTCCACTTGACTGCCTGCACGTTACCTCGTAACATTTGGTGGCAGCAGTTTGGGGTTCCAGTGCAAGAGAGGATGAGGCGTGGTGCACGTCGATGTGGAAGCAGCAGGACAGAGGTCAGCATGCCAACTACCCAGGGTGAGGCTACGGAGGAGGAAGCTGAGCACTCGGAGGGAGAAGGGGCGCAGGCAGCACCAGCAGATGGCGGCCGTGATGAGGGTCTGGAGCAGGTGATGAGGCGTTTCATGCAGCAGCAGCAGGACCGAGATAACCGACTGGAGAGAGAGTTGCAGGCCCAAGACCAGCGCTTCAGAGCTCTACAACATCAGTTCAGCCAGCTGCAGGCGTACGTGAGCTCTGAGCCGATGGAACGGTCCCCAACTCCACACCTATCTGGCAGATCTACGTCCGCACCCAGCATCCCTGTTTCAGTGTCATGGGCATATGACAGCGTGCCATCCGACCCAGTGACCGTGTCTACTGTGCATAGCACCGCCCCACCTCCAATGACTGTGGCAGCACCTAAAATGGCACCGTTCAGAGAAGACGAGGACATAGAACACTATTTAACAACGTTTGAACGGATTGCGATGGCCAGTAGGTGGCCTATGGACATGTGGGCTCTGTACCTTGTACCGCTACTGTCAGGCAAAGCCCGTGCGGCATATGTGGCTATGGACGTTCGAGATGTCCAGGACTACGCTAAAGTCAAGCATGCTATATTGGCTAAGTTCGAGATTGACAGCGAGACATACCGCCAGAGGTTTCGCTCTAAGCAGGTGCTGGAGGGAGAAACGCCACGGGAGCTGCAAGCCAGGTTGCGGGACCTCTTCCAGAAGTGGGCGTGTCCACAGGAGCGGTCCACAGAGGAGGTAGCTGAACTCATCATTCTGGAGCAGTTCCTGTGGATGGTGAACCCCGAGATCCGCACGTGGATAAAGGAGCACAACCCCCAGTCTGCCACTCATGCGGCAGAGCTTGCTGAGACCTACCTTTCCGCTAGACGTGGGCGTCGAGGCCTCCAACTGGGCAATGTGGATTTTAGCTCCAGAAGAGGGCAAAGGTGGACTAATGTGGATTTTAGCTCACGAAGAGAGCAGGAAGACTCAAGAGACTCTGGCCAAGCAGCAACTAGTAAGTCTGGAGGTGGTACTGGTAGTGTGTTGAGGAGGTCCAGGTACACCAAGGACAGACCAGCTGCACACACTACACCTAGAGCCAGAGTAGTCTGCCACAAATGCGGTCAGCCAGGCCACATCAGCCCAGAATGCCCTATAGGCCCACCCACAGCATCTAACCTGTGTTACTCCCCCCAGCCCCACACTTCCCACCCTAGTAGGCCCGACAGGACAGGCGTCACCGTTCCAGTTGGACTTAGGGGGAGGAAGTGGGAGGGACTAGTAGACTCTGGGAGTAGTCAGACGTTTGTGCAACGTAGATGTCTGGGAGCACAGGATATGACGGCTATGGGGAAAGTGAAGGTCAGGTGCATACATGGGGACATACGAGAATATGATACAGTGGAAGTTACCCTTGAGATTGATGGTCAGGCCTATGTACTTAGTGTTGGGGTTATGGATGAGTCGCCATACCCTGTGGTGATAGGCCATGATGTCCCAGTATTGGCAGAGCTGCTGCAGTGTAGGGACATGCCTGCTACTGCGTATGTCACCACAAGAGCGCAGACTAAGTCACAGGCTGATCTCTCTCAGGGGTGGAGTGAATTGCCGTTTTCTGTGACTGGAAATAAAGAAAGAAAGGGTAAAACAGAACGCCGGCGCAGCAAGGTTAGAGGTACGAGTTTGGTGGAGAACATCCCTTGTCCCCCAGTGAGAGAGGAGGAGATAGTAGGAGATTTCGAAGCCATGCAGCGAGCTGACCCTACCTTGCAGCCCTTGTTTAAAAAGGCCATAGCACCGGAACAGCTGGTGCAGTTCCAAGCGAAGGGGAAAGAGTGTCACTTGGTTAAAGGGGGGAAACTGTTTCGTGTTAGCGAAGAGGGTGAGCAGCTGGTAGTGCCACAATCCCTGAGAAGCACCGTGTTAAAGGTGGGGCATAGTGTGCCATGGGCAGGACACCTAGGCCAGCAGAAAACCCTTAGCAGGATAGCGCAGAGGTTCCACTGGCCAGGATTTTACCAGCATGTTATTGACTATTGTAAGTCATGCCCGGAGTGTCAGTTAACCTCCCAAGCCAATAGGGGGACTAAAGCCCCGCTGGTGAGTCTTCCCATAGTGGACGTGCCATTTACCCGGATTGCCATGGACATTGTCGGCCCGTTGGAGAGAAGCAGGGGTGGGCATAGATACATCCTGGTTGTCTGTGACTATGCAACCAGATACCCTGAAGCTTTCCCTCTACGAAACACCAAGGCTAGGCAGATAGCCAACTGCCTGATTCAGCTTTTTTCAAGGGTGGGGGTGCCTAGAGAGATTTTAACTGACCAGGGGACCAACTTCAGCTCCAGGTTCCTCCGTCAGGTGTACAGTCTCCTGGACATTAGAGGTATAAGAACCACTCCGTACCACCCGCAGACAGACGGCATGGTGGAGCGATTCAATCAGACACTGAAGGCCATGCTGCGTAAATTTGTGAACGATACTGGCTCTGACTGGGACCAATGGCTTCCCTACCTGCTTTTTGCCTACCGGGAGGTACCCCAGGCATCGACCGGCTATTCCCCGTTCGAGCTCCTGTTTGGACGGACGGTGAGGGGCCCCCTGGATGTACTACGTGAAGCCTGGGGGGGTGAACAGCAGAGCCAGCCGACGAACATTGTGAACTATGTGCTCCGCATGAGAGACAAATTACCGCAGCTCACCACCCTGGCTCACGAGAACATGGCTAAGGCACAAACACAGCAGAAGTTGTGGTACGATCGTAGTGCACGCAGCCGGTCTTTCGAGCCAGGGCAAAAGGTGATGCTGCTGTTGCCATCTGCGGAGAGCAGTCTTTTGGCTAAGTGGCAGGGCCCGTTCGAGGTACTGAGGAAGATGGGGCCAGTGACGTACCAGATCTCCATGCCCGGACGTCGGAAGCCTCAGCAGGTGTTTCACATCAACCTGCTGAAGCTCTGGGTTCCGCGGGAGGAGGTGCCTGGCAACCAGCTCTGGGCGCGCACAGTGCTGGACGAGGAGGAGCTGCCGGAGCAGTACTTCCCTGTTGCTCTGAGGGAGTCTTCGCTGCAGCTGGACCATCTGTCTCCACGCCAGCAGAGGGAGCTGCGGAGGTGCATCCCTAAGAGTGTGCTACGCCAGGAGCCAGGCAGGACCTCTCTGATCCAGCACGGCATTCGGCTGACCTCACCTGGACCCATCCGGCAGACCTGCTACCGGGTACCTGCCAAGCTGATCCCGGCACTCAAGGAGGAGGTGAAGTCCATGCTGGAGGCTGGGGTCATCAAACCGTCGCACAGCGAGTGGTGTAGTCCCGTTGTCCTAGTACCCAAGAAGGACGGGGGGCTCCGCTTCTGTGTCGACTTTCGGAAGCTCAACGCCATCGCAGCTTTCGACCCTTACCCCATGCCTCGGGTGGATGATCTCATGGAGCGTCTGGGAAAGGCCAAGTTCCTGAGCACCTTGGACATGTGCAAGGGGTATTGGCAGGTGCCCCTTACACCAGAGGCTCAGGAGATGACGGCGTTTCGAGTTCCGTCTGGATTGTATCAGTTTACGGTGATGCCCTTTGGGCTACACGGCGCCGCGGCAACCTTTCAGCGCCTCATGGACCAGGTGCTGCGGGGGGCCGAGGACTACGCGGCGGCCTATATAGACGACGTGGTGGTCCATAGCTCCACGTGGGAGGAGCACATGGCCCACCTGAAGGATGTATTTGACCACATTCACCAGGCTGGGTTGGTGGTCAACGCCTCCAAGTGCCATCTGGCCAAGCCTGAGGTTGCCTACCTGGGCCATGTACTTGGAGGGGGCGTTGTTAAACCCCAGCTCAGCAAGGTGGATGCCATCCGGAGCTGTCCGCCTCCCACCACCAAGAGGGGGATCCGGTCCTTTCTGGGACTGGTCGGGTGGTACAGGCGTTTTATACCGGATTTTTCCAGCCGGGCAGCGGTGTTGACGGACCTGACTCGCAAGAATGCGCCCAACAAGGTGCGCTGGACAGAGTCTTGTGAGCAGGCTTTCCGGGATTTAAAAGACTGTATGTGCCAGGGCCCGGTACTGCAAAGTCCTAACTTTGACTTACCATTTGTCGTGCAGACAGATGCCTCAGGTGTTGGCCTGGGGGCTGTCTTGCTCCAGGGGGAGGGCGAGGACTGCAAGCCCATTCAGTACATCAGCAGGAAGCTGTACCCCCGGGAGACAAGATACTCCACGGTAGAGAAGGAGTGTTTGGCAGTGAAATGGGCGCTGGACACTCTACGCTACTACCTGATTGGTAAGGACTTTACGCTAGAGACGGACCACAGAGCCCTGCAGTGGCTCCACAAAATGAAGGACGCCAACGCGAGAGTCACACGTTGGTATATGTCTTTGCAGCCATACCGTTTTGTGGTGAGGTATCGGGCTGGAAAGTTTAATGTGGTAGCCGACTATCTGTCCCGCCTCTACGAGGAGGGTCAGTCTTAAGGGGGGGGGGGGTGTGATGCCGCGACTCAGCGTCACGCCATCACGTGGCTAACACGGAAGCCCTTGCCCATGTGTAAATGTTTGTTTGGAATGTTTGTCGCTGCTGTTGCTGAACGAATAAGTACTGTTGCCCATAACATTACATCGGACTGAAATACCATGAATCATGTCGCCATCTTCACCTGCATACTGTTCCTCCCTCCAACAGAATCATACATATGTCACGAAGTTTGGTGAGTGCACGCACCGGCTTTGTTACAGTGTATTCGCTAGGTTTTAAACATTCATCATCTACAAACAAACGCAGGACTCAGACATGATTACTGGTTAACATGGTTTAGCTTTATTCTGTTTCATTATCATAAAACATTTTCTAGCAGCTTAGCGACAACATTAAACACTTACCTTTTCCACCGGCAGCATGTCAGGAAGCGAAAGGGAGCGCGCACCTTCACTGCCTGCTCTTTATGCTGCTCTGCCTTGTGTCGGGCGCGTTCGCGTTCACCGAGCGGTGCGCGTCCCACTCAATGGTATCGTCTAAATGGTATTATTTTCTGCATGGGGTTTTATTGTTGTTTGAGCTTATGTTCAATACATGCAGTGTTATCTCCGGTGTTAGGGGAATATGGTGGTATGCCAATAGTATGGTGCATTTGTTTATATTTTTATGTTTAAGTTTACAAACAGTGTTTTCACCCTGTCTCACCTGTGAAAGTGGTATGCTCCACTGGAGGCGCGGGAAATATTCTTTGTAAAAGAGGTGCTGTGTTTAGTGTTGAGAGAGCCAGTGATGAGAAAAGACCTGTTTATGGTAAGCTCCTCACAATACTCAGTGTCTGAGATTTTTGTTTTGAATTCACAGTTTCCAGTTTTTCATTTGTTTTGCTATTGCTGTTTTGAGCTAGCATTATTTGAGTTTGCAGTAGTTTTGTCTGGATTTAGTGTCCTTTGCGCTTTTGTTCATTTTGTTTATTTTGACCCTCGTGTCAGTTTATTTAAAACTTTTTTACATTTGCACTGTAAATATTCCTGCACGTGGTGCCGACGGTGGTGTGAAAAAATAAAAAACTCTGGTTGCAACCGATCAACTGTACCAGCCTCTGCCTCCACTTGACTGCCTGCACGTTACCTCGTAACAGTGCGTTAGACAAGTCATAATAAAGCAGGTGGCTGCCATTGATTGGTGGGAGACAGTGCGCTTCTGTGACATTAGAGTCTTCCTGGCAGAACGTGCGTAGACCTACATTTCATAGACTTAGACCAAAATTGTGCAAGATAATAATCAGGCACTGACCCTTTCACACATGGTGCTGGTGGCCCAGTGCTGGGTGACAGTGATTGGGTGTCATGGTTTCCATCGTCACTGCCAGTCTGCTAAGATGAGCTGACAACTAACACTAGAAACAGCATACTTTGTGTGTGTGTGTGTGTGTGTGTGTGTGTGTGTGTGTGTGTGTGTGTGTGTGTGTGTGTGTGTGTGCATGTGTGTGTGCGTGCATGCGTCTGTGTGTGTGCGCGCATGTCTCTAGACATGTGTACATCAATATGTGCTCATTTATGGTGCAAACCACATGCGTGTATGTGTATGTAAGTGAATGTGTGTGTTTGTGTGTGTGTGTCCTGCTGCCATGATTGCACAGAATGCCCTGTGGATAGTGTGTGTGAGTGTGTATGTGAAGTTTAATTAAGTCAATTAAGAGTTCAATAAAGTCACCTACAGCAGAAGAGGGCTGGACCATTCACTTTAGGCAGAGCAGTCCTTTAGAAATAGGAGATAAGGGGGTGAACAGTTAAAGTGGAAATATGAATATGACTAAGGTTTTATCAGAGGGAAAAGACAGAGAGAGAGAAAGAGAGAGGGACAGGGAGGGGGAGAGAGAGGGAGAGAGAGAGAGAGAGAAGTTATTGGTGTGTATAGAAGCAAGAAGACAAACCTTATGCAATCTGAAGCAACACTGAGGCACACATAAGCTACCAGCGCCATAACAAGATGTCAACCAACATAGTTAGATCAGATAAGACTTAAATAATAACATATACAAGTGCTGCATTCACACTTTTAGACTTCACAAAACATGAAATCTTTGAGAAGTTATATCCAGTCAAAAACAGTTAACAAAGTTACACTTTATTTTTGTTGTCATTGTTACAGTGTATCTACATCATAAAGTATAGTGTAGCAAAGTGTGTAACAATGTGTGACATACAGTTTACAAAGAACACAAAGTACTTGTGCATGTAGGAAGAGCACCTTAGGGAGAAACTATGGCTATTACACCTACCCCTACACTATCTATAATCAAGTAAATAGTTCAGGCTGTTAGTCCCTACTCCCAGGTGTAACACACACAACTGGCCGCTGACTACAGCTATTCACGCAACCTCATGTGAGCTGTACAGGACAGAGCAGCTGAGGGGGTGGCCAACTGGAGCCGTACAGACAGATGCTCAACAAGGGTTAACCTGAACCAGCCGGCTACCGTTACAGTGACTGGGGCTGCTGGGGCCGTTTACATGATCCACTCAGCAGCACCTACCTATCGCGTTCCCCCATGGCTTTCACCATGCCAACAACATGCATCTCATCCAGGACCACTGGCAAGCCTTTGCAGTTTCCTCCAACATTTCCTTAACAATTAAAATAACTAGATAAATACATAAAAATACAAGACACTTGCACATGTGGGGAGAGCACCCATTGTACCACACTTCAGGCTTTCCTAACTACAGCCATTACAATTATCCATACACTATGTGGGACACATCCTCAGCAGTGTACCTCAGGATCAACGGGTGTTTCAGGCCTTTATTCACTGTACACCCTCCCCTGACGCGGCCCCACTAAAGGTGATCAATCCTTTAGTGTGTGTCCACAGTTCAGCTACCTGCTACCCAAATTTCCAAAATGTACTTCCTCAATTCGCTTACAACCAAAGTTTACTTCCAAAATGTACTACCTACTGTTCATTACCACCTGTTTGCACGACTTTCAAAGTTTTACTTACAAAATTAACTACCACCACAATTTACTTCCAAAATGATCTGCTTACTTACTAATTAGGACTTATTATCGAATATTTGCACTTTACCACCATTTTACCACAAATACTATCACTTTGCAGTCACTAACGCATATGCCATTAGACAAATAACCCTGCCAATGCTAAGAAACATACCATAAGGTTAGGATTAGGATTAGGTATATACAGTGTACATACATAATATGACATGTTGTTACATGTAGATGCACTAAAAAAGGAACTGCAAAATAAAGTGTTACCGTTAACAGTGTGGCCCCAATCCCCCTTGCGTAAACCTTCTATAGTAGGTAGTTGTAAGCTAATACTCAGTGCTACCAGAGAAAGCTTTCATGCTGCCACTGCAGCACTTGTTTACTGTGTGTGGAGAGTGGGTCACATGACCACAGCTGTTCCTAATAAGTCCTTAGACCTGGATGGGTCTGAGTGGTGATGTGACAGAGAAGCAATGGTAGTATATGGGCCTATACTAAATCTTAAAGACTTAATGCTTGAATACCCTGAAAACCAGGGGGGGCATTAGTGGAGCTCTCCACAGCGCCCTGGCCTGGCGGATTTCTCTGGTGCTACTGGACTATAACAAAGCTTGCCATGTGTATCTCTGTCCTGTATTCCTTTGCCAAATTGTTAAAGCACTTTGAGCAACATCATTTGTATGAAAGGTATATAATCTATACAAATAAAGATTATATATAATATTATTGTTGCTATTATTATTATTTTTAATAATAATTTTTTAAATATTTTTAATATTCCATTTTTTAAATTCTATATTCATCTTTCCCTCATGTTCTATCTTTTTGTTCATGTATCATTTCTTTTCCCCTCTCCTCTGCATTCTTTTATCAGTTTCTTTTCTTTTTCATTTTTGCCTTCTCCTCTCGCTCTCTATTTCTAAATTCTTGTATGGAATATGTGGCACTCTATTCCATTCAACATTTCTTTCACAGCTATAAGAGGAATATCACCCAAAAATGGACCATGAACAGTAACATTGCTGTCTTTCTTGTCTTCTTTCTGTTTTTTTTTCCTTGCTCTATTTCAGTCGCTCTCTTCCACTTGTTATCTCTCTGTCTCTCTCTCTCTCCCTCTCAATTTGGTATTCTTTCGCTCCCTGTCTCTGACGATCCCTCCTTTAATCCCTGCATGGTGAGTGGGGTTGTGAGGATTTATTATTTATGAAGGACGGAGTGTGATCTGACAGGCTGCATTCTCCCTACTGTGTTCCTGCGCATGTCAGAGTAAACATCATACATACATGTACGCACACACACACATGCACACACACACACACACACACACGCGCACACACACACACAGACAGACACACACACACACACACAGTAGATGGAGTCACTCACTCTTTCACATGCGTGAGTACACACACACACACAGTGGATGGACTCACTAGCTCGTACAAATGCATGTGCACACACACACACAAACCATACACACACACACAACCATACACACACGCACACATGCATGCACACATACAGAGTAGACCAACTCACTCACACACACACAACCACACACACATAAACACATACACATACGCACATGCAAACACATGCACACACATACGCACGCACACACACACACACACACACACACACACACACACACACACACAACCGACAGAGCAGGCTCCTTTGATCTGTGCCTCAGCATGGGAAGCGTCCGTGGAAGGAGAAATCCTCCAAATGTACATTAATTTAGCACGGATGTGTAACCCCAGGCGACACCACTCAAAGAGCCTGCACTGACAATGTATCGAGGCAAATGTGTGCTGAGAGTAAAGAATAGAGAGACAGAGAAAGGGGGAAGAGGTAGAGAGAGAGAGAAAGAGAAAGAGAGAGAGAGAAGAGCAAAATAGAGTGAGTGTATGTGTGTGTGTGTGTGTGTGTGTGTGTGTGTGTGTGTGTGTGTGTGTGTGTGTGTGTGTGTGTGTGTGTGTGTGTGTGTGTGTGTGTAAAACACACAGACAGAGAGGAGAAACAGAATGAGAGAGAAAAAAAAGAGTAAAAGAGTGTGTGTTTAAAACAGAGACAAAGAGACAAAGGGACAGATGACTGAGAGAAAGGAAGAAAAACAGAAAGAAAGAAAGAAAGAAAGAAAGAAAGAAAGAAAGAAAGAAAGAAAGAAAGAAAGAAAGAAAGAAAGAAAGAAAGAAAGAAAGAAAGAAAAAGAAAAAAGAGCAAAAGATAGAGTGTGTGCATGCGAGAGTCCTATGACTGCTACACTTCCTGAAAGCGTACAGCCTTAGGTTTTGCTGCCTAATCAACTTCACCTGTTCTCCCATTGTCTTACTTCGGTTGAGGCAGGACAAGGCAAATTATTTACAAAGCATGTTACACATTGATGCAATCCAATTAAATTTTACATAAATCAAAGCACATTTCTCTTTGGCCTTGAAGAACAGTGGAGGCTATGCAGATCTCTGATCACAAACTACTGTATACCTGCTGACACAAAACACACACTTCACTTCACTTTATTTCACACTCGCTGACACACACTCCAACTCTACAGTTGCTACAAAAAAAGAAAAGTTCTTTGTCCTCACTTCTCCTTCTCCAGTATTCCGATCTGTCACACAAACACACATTTGCGCTACACACACGAGAGCTCCCGCACTTAACAGTCCAAACACACGGTCCATTAATCCCATACATGCCCCTGGTGAACTTTACACACTCCTCGTTCTTCTACACACACACACACATACATACATGCAGAAGGCACACATGCACTCTCTCCCTCTTTCCCGTCTCTGTCAATCTTTCCCTGTCTCTCTCACTATCCGTCTTTCTCTCTCTTTCTTTCCCTCTCTCCCTCTGTCTCTCTCTCTGCCCTCTCTCCCCTCATCTCACTTCCTTTTTTCTCCGTCTCTCTCGCTGTCCCTCTTTCTCTCTCTCCCTCTGTCTCTGTCTCAGTCTCTGTCCCTCTCTCTCTTTCTCCCCACCTCTCTCCCTCTCTCTCTCACTCTCTCTCATTGTTCATCTAGTCAGCGCTTCGTCAGAGCCTCTGGCCTACCCTCACAGGCGCGGCAGCCTCACAATCTTGTCACAATGTGTGGCCACGGCACCATAAATCCACCGGCGCCGGAATCAAATCTCTGTGGCCTTTTCCAGAAAATCATCATAAAGACCCCATCACCACCACCCCCCTCCTCTCACCACCAGTCACCGACCCACTCAGGGTCTACTAACGACCGTATGGAGGGGAAAGACGGAGGGGGTGGGGGGTGGGGTGGGGTGGGGTGTGTCGCTGTCTCTTCAATCTGCTGCCAGGTGAGAGAGGTGTGCAAATGAATGTTCCGGAATCAATCACGCTGACGGGCGATAGAGCAAACTGGCTCGGCAGGTTGAGGGGCGGATGTAAAGGGCAACGTGTCTTCCCCCACACCCCTCACATAGGTCAATGGCAGCCAGGAGTGTCACTCACCACCCCCCGACAGCCAATTAAACATCACCGACACGGCCGGGCCTCGTTCCGCCACTGACTTATGGGCTCCCCCAGCCCTGCTGGAGACGGTCGCCGTGGCGATAGATCAAGCCGTTGCCAAATTAGCACTAGGCTAATTGATTGGCGTTGTTCTGGGTGGTGTTAGGGATGGTGTCACACTCACTCACATGGGGCAAGCACACACATACGCACAAACACACACACACACACACTTACACATACACACACACACATACGCGCACGGACAAAATGGCTCAATCTAGGGTTATTGGGTGCCGCTAAAGTTGGCAGCCATATTAGATTCCAGGGAGTGTTGTTGTGGTGACATGGGCAGCCCCAGTGGTGATGTCCAAACCTGGTTACCACGGAAGCGATATTAAACACGCCCATCAGAGCTTTATTGCGCAGCGGTGGGATTTGTCATTGTGTCTCATTATCTTATTTACACCCCCCTAATGCACAGCTGGCCTCAGGCCCAACAAACACACACACACACACACACACAGACACACACACACACAAACATGTACACGAGTACATTCAGATACACTGAAAAACCCACATATGAAGAGACAAAGGTACAAACCCAGAGACACACACAAACACACACACATACACAAGAGGCCTTTTGCCAAAACCATTTACACTTGTCCAATTAGGTATGGCAGTAAACATCATTCACATACACACAAAGGCCAGGTCTGGTCTCTCTTCAATAGATACTTATTTGAGCATTTGTCATTAGCTGATTTGTTGCTAAATTTAATGATAATCAAAATGAGAATCTCATTCTGCTAATAATTTTGTATAATTTAATTGTCATTGCTAATTAAGGCCAGCTGAGACTGAGGCATCAAAATTAGAGACAAAGTTGAAGTTTCAAAACTTTGAAACCACCGTGCCACTAGAGACAACATGGAGCCAGCTCTACAACCAGTGGTGAGGAGTGAAACAAAGAATCATAATTTTACACCCCGCTTCTCCCAAAATAACTCCAGACAAATGAGAGGACATTAAATAGCACTTTCCCCTCCTTCCCCCTGCTGTTTGTTGCCTGGGCGACCCCCCAATGGCTAACGCAGGCGGGATTAGCCGTCCAATGAGCCGCTAACGCTAACACGTTAGCGAGCTAATGTGGCTACGCACCACTTACTAGCCACTGGCCAGCAGGAGTGGTGTGAGGGAGGCTCGTTAGCCTCATTAGCATGAAGTACCAGACATCGGGAAGACAGAAGATAGGAGAAGGGAAACAAAGAGATGGACAGAGAAAAAGCGATGGAAGGGTACATAGATTAAGAGATACATACAGGCAGGTTTAAAGGGGATGAGAGAGATGGAAAGGTTAAGGTACAGAAAAATTATGTGATAGATAGGGAAAGATGAAGGAGGGATTAAGAGACGGAGAGTAAGAGTAAGAGAGAGAGGGACAGAGAGAGAGAATTTCCGTTTCCACAGGCAATATTGGTCATGTAAGCTGTGTTTATGTGTATGTGTTTATTGTGTGTGTGTGTGTGTGTGTGTGTGTGTGTGTGTGTGTGTGTGTGTGTATGTAAGCTCGTGGAGAGCTTTTAGACAGTGAAATGGCCCTTTAATGACTTAATGAAGCCCCACTCCAATGCCTTGCCATTATCATTAAGGACGGTTGAGGACCCGTGCGCCAATTAGGGGCCGGGCCAGCAGGGGGAGATCCTCCAGGCTCTGTGCGATTGCCAGGGCATCAGCACTTAACAGACCCAGAAACAGCACCCCCTGCAACAGTCACTATGATCAACAGAGCAGCCTCAGCCTCTGTCAAAGACAATATGAACAACTCTGGAGAAATTTAGCTACAGAGTGACACACATGTATGTTTCCACATGTATGTTGCATTGGATAAAAGTGTGAACCAAATTGCTATGCTTTTGAAAATTTGTGCATGAGTTATGATGTATGTATACGTACTAAACGCAGAATCACACAGTTGTGAATATACTGTTGTCTTTCAAACCTTTTGCTGTAGAACATGTATGTGTCTGACTCACAGTTGATGTACCCAGCATTCCAGTTATTCTCATAAAGCCACAATGTGACACCAGAAGAGAAACTAAAAAGAGATGATTATCATAGGATGAATGACACTACACAAATACTTAAATCCAAATTCCATCATCTCAAACAGGGGACACAAAAGCAACACTAAACAGCTACATAAGTCTGTATTCTTCAGATTATTTCATTTGTTGCATCTGAAGACTGCACACACACACACACACACACAAACACACGCATGCACACACACACACACACACACACACACACACACACACTAACACACTAACATGCACACACACACACACACACACACATGCACATAGACATACCCCAGCCCAGGCCTATCCTCAGGTTCTGCTTGATAGAATAGACCCAGTGGTGCTCCACAGACCTTCTCCACAGATGGCCACCAGCACGTCAGGGACTCAGGACTTTTCCTGGAGGGCCTCCACTTTCCAAAAACACACAGCCGCCTGCCTCTGCGCTCTCTCACGCTCTCTCATAGCAACGTTACTGCCCGTTCCTGCTTTGTTCAGCTTCCACAAACACACAAATAAACAAGAAATCAGATCCTCTCTATGACATCATACATTTCTTTTTTTTTTATTCTTCTTTATTTATTGTTTTACTCATTTATCTTTTAAATGTGCTTGCTGAGGTGGGGTGCGCTCCCCTGGAGACTGGAGCACGTGAGGCGCTCAAATGCGGGGGGCAAACAGCCGTGAACACAGCTTGCCCCTCTGGAGTAGTGCTGTGTTTCTAAGTTCAAAGCTTGTTGAGTGCCCGATACAAAAACTCACAGCATGTCACACATTGAGATAACACGTATCAATAAAGCACCCCCAGAGCTACACAAATACAGAGCAATGTACTGTACAGCAGAACAGCAAGCCTCAACAAATCATACGAACCTACACAAATATACAGGGATCAGATACAGATGAGAACATAATAAGCCTCGGTTTCCGCCTGTAATGGGCCTGTGTAGGAGTGTCTATGTGTGGCATTTAAAAGGCACTGATTGTGGTGCAATGCTGTACTAGACCTGTTTACTGCTTATACAAAGAAAATTGTAGCCCTAGACTAGAGCACAGTCACAGAGGGCGGTCAAAGAAAGCAAGAGACTAGTGGTAGATGGGTTGCATGCTAGTGATCATATCTTTCTGTCTCCTCTAGACAATAGTGTAAGTCTAAGCCAGAGAAAGAAAGAAAGAAAGATACTAGAAGTAAACAAGGAGACAGAATAAGATGGAGAGAGAAACAGGGACAGAAACAGACTGAGGAGGGGAGAGAGGCAGAGAGAGAGAGAGAGAGAGAATAAGAGAGAGAGAGAATGAAAGACAGTCCTGGGTTCTGGGACGTAATGAGATTTGAATGGGAAGTGGCCGACACAATAAATCTGTGCCATATGTGTCCATTTCCTGTGTCAGTTCCTTTCACACAGGCCCAACTGACCCCCCCATGCCCCCCCCCCTTACACCACCCAATCCCACCCCACCAAATCCCCTCCACCCC
>CM050219.1:4097500-4100000 GCA_027475355.1 Coilia nasus | reverse complement strand
TGGGAGGGGTGCTACTGTCTGCACATCTTTAAGTAAAGCTCAGCAGAGCTCTAATTTCCTGTTAGAATAATATATAAATATGCCAAAAATGCAGTAGGCCTATACTCCACATTCTATACCTTTAAAATAATACATCTCAAGATTTAAAATGTGTGTGTGTGTGTATGTGTGTGTGTGTGTGTGTGTGTGTGTGTGTGTGTGTGTGTGTGTGTGTGTGTGTGTGTGTGTGTGTTGTGTGTGTGTTTGTGTCAGTGTGTGTGTGTGTGCATGCGCATGTGCATGTGTGTGTGTGTGTTTGTTTGTAGTGGAAGGTATTTGCTGAGATGATACATTTTGTTTTGGTATTTCTGCAGTTGCCAGAATTCCTTGCCTCATCATCATCTAGTGAAAACTAAGGACAGACAGAGAGAGAGAGGCAGAGAGAAAGAGAGAGAGAGAGAGATAGAGGGAGAGAGAGAATTTATTTTCAAAACTCCTTTATTACAATATACAATTTTGTACAATTATACACGAATGAACAATTGCATTTTAGTCAGGAGAGACAGATAGAGACAGCATGCAAGAGAGACAGAGAGAGCATAAGCGAGTCATTACATTACATTACATTACACTTAGCAGACGCTTTTATCCAAAGCAACTTACAGAAGGAGGGCATAATAGCAAACAAATGTGTAGAGAACATCGAAGGTACCTATGTAAAGAGATGGTTAGTAGAATTTGGTTTTGTTAAGCAGTCTCGGAAAAGAAGGGTCTTCACAAGCTTTTTGAAGGTCGAGAGGGAAGTTGCTGCTCTTGTAGGGACTGGTAGGTTGTTCCACAACTGAGGGACAACAACCGAGAAAAGTTTGGAGTGACCTCGCTTTGTCTTGGGAGAGGGTACGGCCAGGCGGTTCGTATTGGAGGATCGCAGCATTCTGGACGGGATGTAAGCATTCAGTATGACGTTGAGATAGGTGGGGGCAGATCCAGAAGTGACTTTGTAGGCTAGAGTCAAAGCTTTGTTTTGAATTCTGGCAGCCACTGGGAGCCAATGCAGGTTGATGAAGAGAGGAGTGACATGCGACTTTTTGGGTTGATTGAAAACCAGTCGTGCTGCTGCATTCTGAACCATTTGCAATGGTTTGATTGCACAAGCAGGAAGGCCAACCAGCAGGGCGTTGCAATAGTCGAGGCGAGAGATGACCATAGCCTGAACCAGGAGCTGAGTAGCATATTGGGTCAGGTACGGTCTGATTTTTCTAATGTTATATAATGCATAACGGCACGACCGCGCTACGGAGGCAATGTGGTCAGAGAAAGAGTGAGAGAGAGAGATAGCGAGACAGAGAGGAAGACTTGCACAGGGTCATGGACAGTTGTGGTATAGCTGGGCTTCATGCCTACTGTACGCTATACAGCGCCTCTGAATAATTCACATGTTTAGCTGCTCTGAAGTTTCAGCTCCTCTCTTTGATTCCTCCCTGATCAGAGAGCCACCACTGAACATCCACTAATGAATCAACCCCTCACAAACCACAGAGTGATCTCTCTAAAATTCATACTCAAAGGGGCCTTTATTAGCATTACTGTGCAAGGACAGTGTTGCCAAAGCCAGTGTAACACTGTAACACAATTTCTACCATAACAAGTACAAATAATAGATATACGATGATGATGATGATGATGATGATGTGTGTGTGTGTGTGTGTGTGTGTCTGTCTGTCTTTCTTTCTCTCTCGCTCTGTCTGTCTGTCTCTCTTTCTCTCTGTCTTCTTTGCTCTCTCTCTCTCCCTTTCTCGGTATGTTTGTGTGTATGTGTGTTTGCATGTGAGTGTGTGTGTGTATGTGTGTGTGTGTGTGTTGGATGCTGTGCTAAAATGATGAGATGACAGTCACTTGTCATATACAAAACACACTTACAACTGCCAAACACAACGCTAATGAACAGAGAGAGAGAAAGAGAGAGAGAAAGAGAGAGAGAGATGCACATGATACACAGACATAAACCCATGACAGATAGATGGACATGCACACTAACACATACGCATGCATATGCATCCATCCAACTATGCACACACACACACACACACACACACACACACACGGACATGCACACACATGCACACACATACATACACAGACACACACACACACACACACACGCGCACAAGCACACCCACACCCACACACACCCATCCAATTATACACACACACGGACATGCACACACACACATACACACACACGCGCGCGCGCGCGCACACACACACGCGCGCACACACACACATAGATAATACACAGCACAGTCGCTAGGTGGGCTCCTGACTTCCTGACTGAAGGGAAGCGGTGGCCAATGAGTGATGGCGGCTGTCATTAGCGTAAGAAGCGCTACACCCCCCACCCCCATCCCCACACACACACACACACCACCCCTCCACACACACATACACACCACCCCTCCATTGGGCCCCTGGTGTCTCTGGAGCCTGCTCAATTACGGGGAACCTCCATCATTATCGCCGC
>CM050219.1:4047500-4085000 GCA_027475355.1 Coilia nasus | reverse complement strand
AAATGACTTCATATTTTCTTGGTGCAGAATTGTGATCTCAAGTGATTATATTTTTTTACTTGCACATTAAGTTTTATTTATTTATTTAATTTACTTAAACCGCTTATGCCAACCACACAAAGACGCACACACCATACCAACCAACCCCACAAACACCACACACACACACACAAATTCACACACACACACACACACACACACACACACGCGCGCACCCACCTACACACAGACATATACACGCACACACACACATACACACACACAAACACACACTCACACAAATGTATTATTTCTTTCTCTGCCTTATCATGGAATTCTGGGGCAGCAACAACCCATGACAGCATCATGTCAGTATCTTGTGAAGCCGTTAGTCATTCTACACAACACGGAGCGATTGTCTGGAGTACTCTGATGGGCTCATTACATTGGTTGATGTGTGTGGGCCTTTCCCCCCATTGCTGAGAGATGGGTAATAGGTGCCTTCTGCCTGTCAAGGCGCTCGACAGTAACACTCAACATGATTGGCTGCTCCACAAACACTCACTCCATCACTGCCCACCGTTGCTATAGAGATGCTTCAAGAGTGGCAGTGGATTGGAAGCTGTAGGGGATGAGAGAGAGAGAGAGAGAGAGAGAGAGAGAGAGAGAGAGAGAGAGAGAGAGAGTGAGAGAGAGAGAGAGAGAGAGGATAGAAAGACCTAGAGATTTGAGAGAGAAAGAAAGAGAAAGAAAGAAAGAGAGAGAGAGGTTAAATGGAGTCTCATCAATCTTAATGAAATGCAATTATTTCTGCCGGTATTAATCATCGACCGCCATTAGCTGCCGGCCACTGCCGTTCACCATCCGTCAAAGGCGCAGCATTTCTCTGATTTGGTTTCTTTTGCCGCACTTGTTTGTCTTCCTGCTGTTCGCTTTGTTTATTTTATTTTATTTTTTTTATTGGAGGTTTTTTTCTGCCTTTCCTGTTTGTGGTTTTGTGGTTTTGTGGCTCCTGTTGGGCGTTCAGCGCCATTTCACTTCCAGTTACAGCTGGACTTTAAGACTTTAAGGCTGAGTCACCAGATAAAGTTGTATATATCCTAATGGTTTCACTAGTTTGCTGTACTGTCCTGAACTCACAAAAGACACATATCAGGCGGGCAGACAGACAGACAGACAGACAGACAGACAGACAGACAGACAGACAGACAGACAGACAGACAGATAAATAGATAGATATAATGTATATTATATACATAGTTATATAACTAAGACTTTACTATGTTTTGTTATAGTTACAGTAGTTGTACTACAGGTAGTATAATTTTGGCAGTATGGTGCATAACATCATATTGTTACTACATTATAACTACATTATATTATAGCTCATCATAGGTTTCCCACTGTGTGTTTGCCAAATTTGTCATTTGACTGACTACCTCAGTGTTAGTACAGAGGCCTTAGTGGAAGGCATGGGCAAGGGTAGGGACTGATGACTTGCCAATGCCACTGACTCACATGGACACTTACCTGTTCGATGCTGCCGTTGCCGTGTAGTTCTGCCAGGACAGTATACTGTATAGGTATAGGCCACTTTAACGGCATTAAGCGCCGCTGGTATCGTGTAATAAAAGTCTCTGTGCTTGGGGTGGACACGAAGAGGATCGGTGTTTACAGGCTGACACCTAATGGTGGGATACTATAATTACAGGTATGGCAGTACTATGCCTCCCTGTCCAGAATCTTGTTATTGTTCATTTAAACATAGCTATCAATCAATTTACTGTTTATATGTAGAAACAAGTCAGCTACTGAAATCTGTTATCACTAACAATCATTAAGAAGTTGAATAAAAATCTGAAAACTCTCTAACACAAAAGGTTAAATGAAAAGTGAAAGTAATGTGAGTCAGATGTAGTGTAATTCTAAATCTTTTAGTATATCCAAAAAATGTTATACTTTGTATTGCATTTTACAATAATGTAGAAAAAAAAATGGAGTGCATCTGAAGATAATGGCTGGAGCTCTAAAGATTTCCTTGAGTTTGTCTCCCCCTAGTGGATGTAGGGGTTCCTCATCAACACAGTCTCTTCCATGTCCCACACCCGTTGTAGCCTGGTAAACCAGCCCCTCGTACTTCATTTCATTTTGTACAGAGGGTGTGGCATTGCTGCCGTTGACATTCATGTATTCGGACTGAGCGAATCCAAGCCAATCAGCGAACAGAGGGAGTGTTCGTGGCGATGATGTTAACTTTGTGTGCTACATTTAAATTGTAGTGCGTAGGCAGGCTAATTGGATACGTGACGACCAGACGTTCGCGATTGGGTAAAGGCAGAGCCACTTGTTTTAAACTTCAGCAGTCCACACCTCCAGGAAGAAATCATTTCTCAATGCAGCAAGGCCAGACCCTCTGTAAAAAATGAAATGAAGTATGAGGGGCTGGTTTACCAGGCTACACCCGTTGTACAGTACAATAAAGTCATGGGATGTGTAGTTTCGTCAGACCGGTTCATACTGAACTGATACTTTTCTTTTTGAATGAAAACTCCCTCTGCTTTACACCATGCTTTTGGAATGCTTTGCCAGTTTGGCCAACCAACCCTGAACAACTTCCTAAGACTAAAACCTAAGAACACCTGGAGCATCCGTATACACTCAGTATAGAACCCCATATTAGACCCTGGGGCTGATCCCCCTTACCACTTCCCCTACTTCTTAACACTTCCGTGGCACAACATTCATCTCTACTTCTATCCCCACTGTTAGCCTGGTAAACCCGCCCCTCGTACTTCATTTCATTTTGTACAGAGGGTCTGGACCGGAATCTCTTGAGGGTCATTTAGTAAGTCCCAGCAAGACCGATCCAATCAGCAAACAGAGGGTGTGTTCGTTAGCCGTGATGTTGACCTTGTGTGCTACATTTGAATTGTAGTGTGTAGGTAGGCTATTGCATACGTGACGACCAGGCGTTAGCGATTAGGTAAAGGCAGAGGCACTTTTTTAAACTACAGCAGAGTCCACACCTCCAACAAATCATTTCTGACGGTCTCTGTTCCAGACCCTCTGTACAAAATGAGATGAAGTACGAGGGGCTGGTTTACCAGGCTAACTGTTGCTGTCTGATGTCAGGTGGAAAACCTATTCCTCTCTCCCTCCCTGAATCTGTGCGAGTCTTCCTCAAATGCTCTTCCGCTTCCTCTTTTGATGCTCCCAGATTGCCTTGCTTTTCCTGAATAACAGTCCTTTCACAATTCTAAAAGGACCCTTATAAAACAACACTCCTGCTTGCTCCTACACAACACTCACTAGGTAAATTGGACCAGAGTTTAGAGAAAATACAAGATACTTGTGCATATACTAGGAAGAGTACCTTTGGGAGAAGAGATTTAAACCTTCTTGACTATACCTTATTCTAACATAATATTGTTTGGGAGAACACTGGGAGAACAGCACATTTTATTATGATTATTTCCATACTAGTAGTATGCAAATAAACAAATAACTGCAACCATTTCTTGTTGTTTTTATTAGGCAAGATTACCTATTTCAAAATATGCACATTCAGTATCAGACAAATAAAATACTAAATAAAAGTAATCTATACACACAACAAAAGCTATAAACACATGAAAATTTATATACCCATGAAAACCCCAATATATTAAATGCAGAAACCAGTTCTGCCACTGTGCACCAGTACACCCAGATGAAGCACAGTTTGTTCACAATCACAGTCACTCCACATCATCCTCCTGCAGCAGAGCTCCTCTGTAAGGGTAGCTGTTTGGAGGGGTTGGTGCATGTGGGGGGCTATGTAAGGACAGAGCTCCTCTGTAAGGGTAGCTGTTTGGAGGGGTTGGTGCATGTGGGGGGCTATGTGAGGCTGTGTGTCCTCCATGTGCATCTGCAGGATGATGTGGTGTGTGCAGGTAAGATGGGGTTCCCTGTGTTACGGATCCTTGCATGCCACAGCCATCTTGACCATACAGCTGTGTAGCAGGGGCTGGCATTTGATATTGCCGCAGTAAAGTAGTCTTCAGCAGTGCAAACCCCTCGTTCATTGTTCTTGTGATGGATGCAAAAGCGTTCATCAGCATTCTGGTCTGCTCCCAGTTGCGCCTTTGGGAGTCCTCCATGATCTCCACCATCCTCCTCTTTATCTGATTGTCCGCATGCAACGCAGCTTCCTCCAGAGCTACTCTCTTACGTTTGCCCCTTCTGTGGCTGCCCAGATTTGCCTTTGTGGGTAAATTAGACAGTTTTAAGAACGCAACACCACCTCATGGCAGACACTATGTTAAGCGGCATGACCAACACGCCAACACAAAGAACATGCATTGTTGTAACTGAGTTACACTCTAAAAACTGCTGGGTTAAAAACAACCCAAAAGTAACCCATGTGCTGGGTCATATATGGACCGACCCAATGCCGGGTTGAGTCAACCCAGGGGGTTGGGTTGCATACAATAACCCAGCATGCTGGGCTACATTTTCAACCCAAAAGCTGGGTAGAAAAACTACATTGCTGGGTTAAAACTACTAAATGAATGGGTAACATTTTCAACCCAGAAGCTGGGTAGAAATAACTACATTGCATAGTTAAAACTACTGAATGAATGGGTAACATTTTTAACCCAGAAGCTGGGTAGAAATAACTACATTGCAGTTAGAACAACCAAATGAGTGGGTTAACAGACAACCCAAATTCTGGGTCAACTCTTGGGTTAACCAAATTATTATTTGTGGGCGTTTTACTATCCATCAATGATAAAAAAAAACACTAATTTTAAGTGTATGTCATCTATATCATTTTATGTAACAGTAATGTGACAAAACACAGATCTAAATCACTGTTGTTTATTAAGTATTTATTACAGTCTCAAACACATACATCCTTTATCCTAACACACACACACAGACACACACACACACACACGGGCCTCTAACTGAAACGGCCATGGACTAACATGAATACAACACACACACACACACACTTACAGGCCTCTAACTGAAACGGCCATGGACTAACGTGGAAAAAAAAACACACACACACTCACTTACAGGCCTCTAACTGAAACGGCCATGGACTAACATGAATACAACACACACGCACACACTTACAGGCCTCTAACTGAAACGGCCATGGACTAACATGGAAAAAAAAACACACACACTCACTTACAGGCCTCTAACTGAAACGGCCATAGACTAACATGAAGTATTAAAACACACACACACACACACACACACTAACACGAGGTACTAAACACATATTTACAGGCCTCTAACAGAAATGGCCATGGACTACAATTAGGTATTAAAAAACACACACACGGTTACAGGCCTCTAATTGAAACGGCCATAAACCTCAAATATAAAAAAAACACACAGCCTCAACTCAAACGGCCATGAATTACCATGAAATGATAACACACACACTTAAAGTCCTCTAACTCAAACGGCCATAAACTTCAATTATAAAACAGATGCATTAAAACTTGAAACACACACAGATGCAGTCTGAAACTAAACTACACTGCAAACTGTGCCCTCATTACTTTTACACAAGGACACACAGGTCCTGGGATTTCATACACAGTTTGTATGAATTCCCAGACCTGTGCACATGCATGTGGATACTGAATATCAAAGACAAAGAACGCTTTGAATCACCCATCTACGGCACCCAAAAGGGATGGATGTTCCAGGGCAGTTCCATTGATAATGACGAATGCTTGAGAACATTGATGACTCTCACCCAACATCAGAACAAAAGGGTACTCTGCCTTTGTCTGAGACAGGTACTCCGCCAGGTTTGTTCCAACCTGTAGATGAGAGGGGGCAAAGCAGATTCTATTACACAAATTGGCACCCAAAGAAAGACAAACAACGAGAAATATGCAAACATCATTCTAAAACAGATAGTTCTGGTCCTTGATTATGATCGGTTAAATCGCATTTCACTTACAATTGACAGTTTTCCTTTATTTTCAAGTTATTTTTAGTTATTTAGAATATTTGTCAGATTGGCACTTTCTTTCAGAATTTCCAGGAATTAGGAGCATTGTTATATAATTATGTTTGGGTCTAGAGGGTTAATAAGAGTATGAGTGAGTGAGTGTGTGTGTGTGTAAGTGTTTGTGTGTGTTAGTCAGTGAGTGAGTGAATAAGAGTGTGTGTGAGTAAGTAAGAGTGTGTGTCCATTCTTGTGTGTGAGCGAGAGTGTGTATGTGAGTGAGTCTGCATGTGTGTGTGCATGCTTGTGTGTGAGTCAGTGTGTGTGAGTGAGAGTGTGTGTGAGAGTGAGTGTGCGCGCAAGTGAGAGTGTATGAGTGTGAGTGTGTGAGAGAGGATGAGTGTGCGTGTGTGTGAGTGAGTGAGTGTGTGAGTGAGTGAGAGTGTGTCAGTGCGAATGAGGGTCTGTGCGTGTGAGTAAGTGTGGGTGAGCAAGTGAGTGAGTGAAACAGAACCATTTTCTAAAATACCTGCAGAGAGGTTGTCTATGTTTAGGAGAAGGTCGGTCTTCTCCTTTTTACCAAGGCAGATCATTTTGTCTGCGAACAGCATGTTCCATCGTTTGGTTAACTTGCTAGATGTATCAGGATGTAAAATGGAGAAATCCCGAGAAATCTACAATGAACAAAATGTAAATGTCACTTGAACAGTACATTTGCATACCACCTCACATCTACAACATATTATTATTAGACTACAGGCCAAACTAACACACTGAATTGTGTTATGTGTTAATAGTTCTATGGACACCCCCACCTGGAATAACCTAGATAACATATAGGAAATCTCACCATTCCAGGAGTGTCTACCAGACGTGGAAACTTTGCAATGATGTCTTGGACTGACTTCGCCCCATTGGTCCGGATCCACTGGGCCCTGTAGACTGCAGTCTCTTGCATGAAATCAGACACCTGCTGCTGTGGCCACAAATACGAAGTGTTATTGACCATAAACATCAACATTTTCAAACTTATATTTGCTCAGGTATTAGGCCTATAGCTTAGCCAGACATGCTAGTTCACATAGAGAATTCATGACCACAATAATGGTGAACCTAGGCAATGTGTAAATCATTTACAATGGACTATAATTTTTTTTATTTATATCCAACTTTTAAGTTAATCAGAGTCTGTGAACCTTCAAGTAGTATTTCACAACTTGCTGGTTCACTGAGATATAAACATTACATGATAGAGGGGTCAAATGTCCTAGTGATTTTGCAACACAGGAAAATAATAATAATCATCATAATAATAATCATAATCATAATAATAAATATTCTAAAAGATATTCTGAAAAGTGTTTTAAGTTCTGTAAGATAGGAATTAACTGTAGAAACATGTAAATGGCTGAAAATACCAAATTTGCAGTGAAAACAATTAAGTTGGATTCCAATCTACTGAAAACTGGTAAAGACCTATGTTCATCCTGACCATATGGGCCACTTTTAGAGGGTATCAGAAAAGACAGCAGCTTGGGTTCACCAACTTTCTAAATAATATATATGTTGAATAGACTCTTACAGGGGGCAGAAGAAACCCCTCACTAAGCAAACAACTATATTTGCAAAGGCGCAGAAGGCTTTATATGAGGTGGCATATTTAATTGCGCAGACAAAAAGCCACACACGATCGGGGAAACTTAGCAGCAATAGCGATGAGTCGGATTATGCACGGGGAGCTGGAACAAGTGCTGCTCTCTGGGACTGTCTCCCGCCATCTCCAAAATTAAACCTAATTAAACAGCGCCCATCCATCGCATTGAGTTTTTTCTGCATACATAACTGTTCCATGTTACTTGCTTGTTCGTAATATGTCCCTATATGCTCAGCCGATTTGTTTTCGACCGTGAGTTTGATAACAAAATACACTATCTCGGAGACCGTGTTCAGTTTGTTTTTTTCTCTACTGCCTTGCGCGCAAGATGAGAGAGAGAGGGAGGGGGAGAGAGAGCGAGATAGAAAGGGAGAACGCGTGAGCGCTCGACAGAGAATGATTGCGGGGGTTCTGTGGATTGGCCATGCCTTTCCCCAAAGTATATCTGTCACCATGTAAACAAGTCAATGTGTGCATTTCTTTATATTGGTGAAAGGAGGAATGTGTCGACACTGATTTCCCACACACTTAACATGTGAATAGCTGATGGGAGGGCCGTTATCAGGCTGCTGTGGGCTCAAAAATTAACATTTTCTAATGTTTGCTTTTTATTCTGAAAAAGTGCTACAGATACAGTACAATATACATAATTAAAAAAAAAAAAAGAAGATTCCAGGTTTCTTATGGTGTTACTTGTGAGTTTCAAAAACTCAGGGAGATTTAGCTGTTTGCAACAGTTCTATGGCTCTATAGTGTTCAGAAAAGTAGTGCAGAAAGATGCGATATTTTATACAAAAATCCATGCAGGTTGACCACAGAGGTAATGCAAAGGTAAGTGTTATTAGGTGATAGACCTACTGACATATTCAGTGCCAGAGTATAATAACTGAACTAACAAAACATATAGGCTAAATAAAAGTAGTAAGGCAGTGTAATTGCAATTGCAAAAGCAAATTGAAAGTAATATGAAATTAACTATGCAGGGGTGTGTTTCCCAAACAACTAACCAACTGGGGTGCGTTTTCCAAAAGCATAGTTGCTATAACGTTGTTAGCAACTTACTTGGTTCAAACTATGTAGGTGCGACGCAAGTGTTTCTCAAAACCTTTGTTCGTGTGAACCAACATAGTTTGAACCAACATAGTGTAAACCAACATAGTCCCAACATAGTGCGACCGACACAGGCGTTTCCCAAAACACGAACATTCGCAACCACGTTGGTAACTAGTGAGGTTTGCAACCACAGCTCTCGGTGCTTAGTTCCACCTAATCAACGTTGTTTGAAGGTCTCGACAGCATCCAACATGGCGGACTGAATGTCTCGAAATCCTCGATCATTGTAGCCTAAATATCTTCGTTGTTTGACGTTGTATCAGATTTTACAAAACGAGGTGAGAAATATACAGTGTAGAATCTAAAAAGCCCGTTGTTGTAGCAAAACAATTGATCTAGGAGGATATTTGCAACTCGTTTGGCAGTTTGGCTTAAGCGACTCATGCTGTGACGTACCTTAAGTACCTCCAAATTCCGTAAGCTAGGAGTTGGTTTCTGTGGTGCTATTGGTAGAGCGCAGGTCATGCACACCTGTTTGTAGATAGTACTCTGGTTCCAATCCGGGATGATGCATAATTAAGATGCTACATGAAATTGTTGACATTCTCAACTGCCACGTTAACGTAGTTTCAGGGTGAACGTGTCTCCCCTGTTGCGTATTAACATAGTGTGGCCAATTTATGCCAGCCTGCATATTCTTGGGCTTGTGTTCATAAACTTCAGAATTCAGGTCGCCAAGGTGAAAATAAACTTCCAGCTCCTCCGTCATTACGTGCATTGTAAGCAATAAACCTAATGTTGATAGCGTGTAGCATATTGCCCTATAAGCAAAGGCATTTACAGATGGCACATTGCCTGGTGTCTATGCAAAATAGCATTTTGAAAGCTATTTTAATCAGGCTAGCTGTGATGGCTCGTAGTCTATGTGATTTAAATAAAATAAAAGCATTATATAGACTTTGGCTTCCACATGACTTCAAATCAGGGAGATTTCCTATAGCTTAATGTATTGCCAACTAGGCTGCTTTTGAGACGTGCATAGTCACAACTCATCTGTGTTCATATCCAGAGGTCTGCGTGATTTAATAAACAATGTTAAAGTTTATTTAATCACTGAAATGTCTTGCAAATCTGTCACTATATTACAAATGAACACTACGCCAGCAGTAGACCTAGTAGGGTTCAGTGATACTTTCCACCGTTAGATTTATTCAGTTTCTATTGTTTATTTCCTAGTACAAATGTATTCCCGACATCATGTGAAATAGCCTATTAATAGGCTAAATAATCGGCTACATAATTAGTCATCTCTGTTAAATTCCGTTCACAAGGTCATAGCCTGCTTCGGATTGTTTCTCTTCTCATGTAGCATCTTAAAGGAGAACTTCGGTGTAAAATGAAAATTGGCATGTTAAAACATCATACCGAGTTGGTATGTGTACTGAGGAGCAAAATTGATTTAGCCTGTTGCATTTGGAGTTTAACTATTTTTTATAGTTTGTCCCAGAAGGCTAACAATGGAAGTGGTAGGTGCCATAGACGAAGCATGATGACTACGCTATTTTTAAACCATTAAAGCAGCTCGAAGAAACTCCACACTCCATCGGTAGTACAACAAAGGCCCTGACATTAAAAACAAGGCACTGAGAACTTTGTAAGTGTACACAACATTTATTAATAAAACAGTTTTGACAAGCAGTACCTTGCTGTAGTTTCTCATCGCCGCCATGATGAAAGTCCGCACCAGTCGATTGACAAACACGAACCAGCAGGAAGAATAGGAAGAGAGGTGGTACAATCGACTTAATTGTGCATCATCCCAGATTGGAACCAGAGTACCATCTACAAACACAGGTGTGCATGACCTGCGCTCTACCAATAGCACCACAGAAACCAGCTCCTAGCTTATGGAATTTGGAGGTAGGCCTAATTGAAGGTACGTCACAGCATGAGTCGCTTAAGCCAAACTGCCAAACGAGTTGCAAATATCCTCCTAGATCAATTGTTTTGCTACAATAACGGCCTTTTTAGATTCTAAACTGCATATTTCTCACCTCGTTTTGTGAAATCTGAGTGATACAACGTCAAACAACTAAGATATTTCACATGACCGAGGATTTCACAACATTCGGTCCGCCATGTTGAATGCAGTCGAGACCTTCAAACAAAGTTGGTTAGGTGAAACTAAGCACTCAGAGGTGTAGTTGCAAACCTCAGTAGTTACCAACATGGTTGCGAATGTTCGTGTTTTGGGAAACGCCTGTGTCGGTCGCACCATGTTGGCACTATGTTGGTTTAAACTATGTTGGTTCACACGAACGAAGGTTTTGAGAAACGATTTCGTCGCACCTACATAGTTTGAACCAAGTAAGTTGCTATCACAGTTAGCAACTATGCTTTTGGGACACGGACCCCTGGTTGTTGGTGTGTGTGTGTGATTGTGTATGTGGTTGTATCCAAATAGTGTGTGTGCACACTATGTGCGTGTGTGTGTTTGTCAATAGTGTATGTGTGCACACTGTTCAGTATCTGTCTTGTCTCTACAGTGTTTTCTTTCTAGTTGTGTGTATCGTCAATTATTTCTAGTGAAATGTTGTTTCATCTCACTGTATACTATGTATATGGCTGAAAGAACAGTGAGAGTGATAATTGGGTAGATAGCAGTTGCAGGAGCAGAACAATCAAACCTGTTGAGCTGGTTAAACAGGTTTGACTCCTCCACCCCTCCAGTCATGAATATGTAGCCTATAAAAAGATATGTAGACTTTACATACTTTATGAATGCATCATAAGTTCTTATGAATGTGTGTATAGAATGTTGTTAATACAAGCTTCATAGAAAGTGTTACCATGTGTTTTTTACCCTGTAAGGACCAGGAAGAAGACGGAGAACATTATTTAACACCCCACTCATCCTGCACACATTCTCTTTAAACTCCTCTGCATAGTGACAATCTGCATGTCAGAGTCATTAGGGGCAAACATACTGGTGTTGGATTTGACCCTGTGACCCTCCAATCCCAAGACCAACTCCTTCACTATTATGCCACAGCTGCCAGTATGAGACTGAAAACTTGTTTAACCTATTAAAGCGAGTGGAAAGTAAAAATAAGGTGAGTAAAAGTACACAAAAACGCCTTTCTCAGCAATTCCATACCAGAGAAAAGGAATAAAACATATCATGCTGCAGGCCGTACTTACAACACACCCTTGGTACTTAGTATTTCAAAACATCCTCGCTTTCTACCAAGCAGCACTGTTCGGCCAGCTTATTTTGTTCTCTAATTATCCCATGAAAAGGAACAAGTACCCTAGAGCAGTTGTATCCAGACATTATCGCCTGTAGCTAGGCTTTAATGCTGTCTACTGTTCATATGAAAAGGAACAGCTGCATGACCACTAGCACAGATCTCTGCTAAGACAGGACCATTTTCACCTGTCATCAAACAATGGAACAACCACCACCTAAACACATTCCAGAATGTCTTGCATTCCAGAACATCTTGGGTGATGGTTGTTGTATTGCTCATGTCCCTGACGCACAGCCATTCTGTTTTTCTTGTTGTTGTTGTTGTGCTATTCCCTTTCAGCTTGTGCCAAGTGCCAGTACATCTATGGTGAAGAAGATGCAGGTATTCAGGAATGCATTCTGAGGCTGAACTTTTGACTTAAGTGACCCAGAGATGATTTGTGCAGCTGATAAAAACAAGATCTGATTTTAGCTGATGTCCTCTGATTTGAAACTGCAATAAGCACACACCCCTAATTCATGTTAATATTATTTTGTGTTATTGTAAGTTACATAGTTGTAGGAAATGCATTCGATATATAGGACAGCCACGGCAGGTGCTACGTAGTTGTAAGAAATACAGCACATACAGTATCTCACAAAAGTGAGTACACCCTTCACAATTCAGCAAAAAATTGACCATATCTTTTCAAGAGACAATATGAAATTTAAATATGTTTTTCAGTAGTCAGTGTGCAGCTTGTGTAGCAGTATTAATTTACTGTCCTCTGAAAACAACTTTACACACAGGCACTATTGTGTACATAGCAGGCCACAAAAGAGAGTACACCCCACAGTGAACATGTCCAAATTGTGTCAAAATTGTAATTTCTTTGAGTGAGCACCATTGTTATCTACCACTGCCTAAATATGAAATTCACCAGAGCTGCACAGGTTGTTTTTGTGATCCTTTTCTATTCCTCCATTATGGCATTATGGACCTTGAGATGTTAGACACTGGTGCTCCTTCATCTCCTGTTTAAGGATGCCCCACGGGTACTCAATAGGGTTCAGGTCTGGAGACATACTTGGCCACTGCATTACCTTCACTTTCAACTTCTTCAGGAAGGCAGTGGTCATCTTGGAGGTGTGTTAGGGGTTGTTATCATGATTAAAAAAACTGTTGTGTGCCAGTTTCTGAAGGGAGGGGGGGCATCATGTTCTGCTTCAGAATGCCACAGCACATGTTGCAATCCATGATTCCTTGTGAACTGCAGTTGCCCAGTGCTGGCAGCATTGAAGCAGCCCCAAACCATGATGCTACCACTACTAGGCTTGATTGTAGGCAAGGCACAATTATAATGGTACTGTTAGGCAGGCCGCTGCCTCAGATGACTGACATCATTTAAGCCAAAAAAAGTGTATTTAAATCTCGTCAGACCACAGGATATGGTTTCAGGAATTCATGCTTTTGGACTGCATGTCTTCAGCAAACGGTTTTCTGGCTTTTTTGTGATCAAGTTTTAAAAGAGGTTTTCATCTGGAAGGATGACCATGAAGACAGAGTTGTTGCACTATGTCCCATATTATTTTAGCTCTGTCAGTATGACCTCCCACCTCTGCAACCTCTGCAGCAATGCTGGCTGCACTCATGCATTTATTTTTTGAAGCCAACTTTTGCGTCTGACATCGAGTGTGTGGACCCAACTTCTTTGACTGAGCCTGTTCTGACAATACACACGTTTTGGAAAACCACCTAATGACTCAAGCCCTGATGGTGTAGCTCAGTTTCATGGTGTTGCTGATCTTTTATAGCAAAGGCCATCATTCTGTAAAGCAACAATTCATTTTCTCAAGTTCTGAGTTTTCTTTTTTGCCATGAGGAGCCATGTTGGTCATCCAGTGGATAGTATGACAGAATTATAGCCAAAACAATAAAATGAATAGCTCTAATACATGACACACAAATTTGTATGGTCCAGTTGAGCAGACCAAAACACAAAAATGATAAATAGGACAAGTGGGTTTTTATGGTTGAATGATATGTACAGTTATTATTCAGGGTGTACTCACTTTTGTGGCCTGCAATTTATACAGGACAGCAAATTAATACTGGTACACAAGCTGTACATTGACAACTCAAAAACATATCAAAGTTTCATTTGTGTAGTATTGTCCCTTAAAAAGATATAGCAATTTGTTTGGTAAAATGTCAAGGGTGTACTCACTTTTGTGACATACTGTATATAGGATGTGTTCTGCTGGCCACTCTGATTCCACACTCCTGAAATCACCTCTGATTCTCCACCAGCCATATCCACTCCCACCTATCCAATTCCAGTCTAGTAATCTAGTTACCTGGACCTGTGTGCAGATATCCTCTTCTTTCAAATCTCCTCCATCTTTCAAACTCCAGTCATTCTTCACCTTCACCCTGGCCTCATCCCTATCTGGTATACCAGAACAGATGCCAGCTGGCATAGCTTGGCATAAGAACACTGGTCCACCTACCTCATGACAACTCAAGGGAATACACACTACTGACCACCTGTGGGGCAGCTGTGGTCTAGTGGTTAGGGAGTTGGTCTTGGGATGGGAGAGTTGCAAGTTTGAACCCAACACTACCCATAGTAGAACTGCACACTGCTCCAGGGACTGTAAACGAACCCGACACTGCTCCAGGGACCATAAATGAAACCCTGGAAATGACTGTAAGTTGCTCTGGATAAGAGCGTCAGCTAAGTGTAATGTAAATGCTGTGGGAGAGGTGAGTCGCACCATATTGCTGGGGTTGCACCTCTCCTGCAGTATCAGTACTCAAAGCTTAGTAGTGTCTCTACTTGGAAAACTGAAGCAAACCACAGCCCCCCAAACCATCATTTACACCCTCGACTATGGCAACATGAAATGAAATTACATTACACTTAGCTGACACTATTATCCAGAGCAGCTTACAGTTATTTTACAGGATTTCAGTTACAATTCCTGGAACAGTGTGGGGTCAGATGCCTTGCTCAAGGGCATTTCAGCCAAGGGTAGGGCAGGATTCGAACCTGCGACACTCCGATCCCAAGACCAACTCCCTAACCACTAGACTTCAGCTGCACCTGAGCAGCTAGCCTGGTAAACCAGCCCCTCGTACTTCATTTTATTTTGTACAGATGGTCTGAACCTGGTCGTCATGTAGGCAATTAGCCTACCTACACACTACAATTCAAATGTAGCACACAAGGTCAACATCATGGCTAACGAACACACCCTCTGTTTTCGCTGATTGGACCGGCCTTGCTGGGGCCGACTACATGACCCTCAAGAGATTCCGGTCCAGACCCTCTGTACAAAAATGAAATGAAGTACGAGGGGCGGGTTTACCAGGCTACTGAGCAGCTGCATCACTGTATGGTTTAGAAGTTGCTCGACTGAAAATTATTTGACAATGTGCATAGTGAATACAGCAGAGATCCCTGGTGCCCCACTACCTGCCCAAGCCTGACAAGCCAGCCCACTTCAAACTGTGTGGTCTGGCCATGATGGATAGGCAAGATGCAATCCAAGGGGTGTTGTGACAGTTGTCTTTCAAACTGGTGCTACGACCAATCGGAGCAACAAACTTGATTACCATAGCATACATTAGTGCACTATTGTAGCGCTGTCGTCATTGTGTTAAGCCCACCTAGCTAGTCAGCGACTCTCTACAATAATAGACCAGATTTGGGAAAATAGTGAGTTTCAGTGGGTCATTGCCAGACTGTACCCAGGATAGAAATTACATTTGCTAACATTAAGGTACATCTAGATTTTCAGGCTATAACTCCACTGTTAGGGCATCTACAACACCAGCATCATGAGTAACCCCATACATCCACCACACCTTTTCTAGTCTCCTGCCTTCTGGTAGGGTGTGTCAAGGTATCAGTGATGTTGAAGTGTGATGTTCCGGTTGCCAATGAGAATACAAGCTGCAAGGCAGCCTAGAAACAGGAAGCAGGAAGTTACACAGAGCGAGGAAGCATGTGTCATTCACGTTGTTAACCAATAAAGATTCTTGGTGGAGTTCAATAACCTGTGTACGCCAGCAGTTTTATTTTGCCAGGGGTATTGCAGCCTGCAAGCTTGCTCCTTTGCATGGAGTATGCAAAAGCTATGATGCTGAATTCCTTCCAACTCCCACCTAGTGACGCGATTTTTTATCTGAACCAAATTATTCACGCACTGCCTCTTTACACTTAAATTGCTCATCATGTGCTATGCTTTTTAATTAAATATATATTTTATCTACCTTACACTTACCTTACTTTTATCCCTTCAAGCATTTACTTTCTATTGTTACTGTTATTTTATGCTTTGTTATTTTTTATAATTCATGCTTTTACATACTGTTATTTGCTTTTATTTTTGTTAAGCACATTGAACTAACCCTGTGTATGACGTGCTATACAAATAAACTTGCCTTGCCTTGTCTTGCCTGTGGATGACTCAGTAATTACATAGTTAAACCCTCATATCTGTTATTTCTGTGATTTACTCTAATTTGGACAATACCACTTCATTTGTTACTTTACACATTTTTTATTCTTTAAAGTATGTTACACTTTGAAATGTATTACAAGGGTATTCAATTCTTTCTGTGTGTGTATATTTGCAAACACTGACTCTGACTTTGCTCTTGACCTTAATGGAAGATATTAAAAGATCCATGCATTTCCTATTTCTTGTTTTTTTCTTTTTAAATTTGTGTCTGTGTACTGTACATTACTACAAGTCACTCATTCTGCACATGCAAAATGTACTTTGTACCATACATTACCACAAGTCACTCATACTATACATGGGGTGACCAATTAAAGAAAGGAGCGAGAATTTAAAAATGTTGATACAATAATGTTTAATGTCCATCAATTAAAACATGTAAGAGGTATTTAAAATGTAAAAACTCTGATGATCCCATCAAAAGGCAGAACATTTATTTGTACAGACTATAACAGAGTGATATGCTTTAAAAATGACAACACACAAAGCAATCAGTGCTTCGTCTAAAAACAATCATTGACAGTAGGCAGAGGTACCGACTTTTGATCAGATTTATTTTCAGTTTGTGAGAGGTAGGATTTGACATGATACGTGATATTCATAGACTTTGACAAAGTAGCAAAGAAAGTTTAACCTTGCCCCTTTCTGAAATATATTTATGTATGTCACTTTGTTATGCAGACACAATGTAAGACAGGAGTGCCACAAGATACCTGCCGGGCTACCCAAACAGACATTCGTCACAGCTCAGTAACAAACAGCAACCAATGCAGATACTGAGGTATGTCATTGTCATTGTCTCAAGTTTGATTCGTTAATTGTGCAGAGGGCGTTATGAAAGCCATTCTGAGAGTAACAGTATAAAAAGGACATTGCAACACAATTCCTGACAGCTTTGAACCGTACAGGCCTATTTCTGCCTCCAGTCAGACTGGCTTGTAAGGGACCATGTTCCTAGCTCAACTAGAGATGCCATGTAGGTCCACAACAGCATAATCTTGAAAAACAAAATGTAAAAGATCATATAGTGTGACAATTTAAGAGCATGCCATTGTCGAGTCAACAAATTGTCATCTTTCGGTCTATTTTCCGAAACATACTATGTCAGGAAAAAAGAAACATGAAATACATCAGCTAGTCAAAAGAACTGTTTTTTTTATTATTCTATTGAGTAATTATCTATTTGTAGTCTGGCTTAGTTTGACTTAGTTCCCACTGGAAAGTCAGTGCTTTTTTAAATTACATTGCATGATGAATCAGTGCTTCGAATGGTCGCTGCCCTGAATAATCAGTGCTTTGATTGGTCACTGGTTGTGGAGAATCAGTGCTTCTATTGAATAACATTTTTTTCCAAAATGAATCTACTGAAAGCCAGTGTTAGGTTGGGTTACAGGGGAAAAGGTTTAGGTTTTTTAAATATCCTGCAATTTGCTAAACTGGATAGGGATCATTAAAATGGAGTAATTTTGGAATAAGACTGATAATAATATATTCCTCGGGGTACGAAAATACTGGTAGTACAGCAATACTTATACCATTTCCAACAATTATTTTGGTCTATTTTTATATATGCTCAATACAATGGAAATACATTTTTTCTTCAAACATTTTATATGAATCCATAACAAAACTGTTGACTGCCAGCTCTATTTCAACTACTTTCGGGTAAATATACAAATGTAAGATTACAACAATGGCTGTATTAAAATATGGGCGCAGTCCTGATTAACATAAGGTCCCAAAATGGCTGCCTGTCAGATAAACATCTGATTATCTGACATCACTATGACAGCCTGGGTGAGAAGCAATCCAGGTCCTGATCAGGTAAGAACAAATCAAACAAATACAATAAAAAAAAAACACAATAAATGATAAACCAGAATTGAAAAGTGGAAAAATAAAACAGTTCATTTGTATCAGGAGTAGTGAACAGGGCAGTGCATATTATGCAGACAGTGTCAACCAGGCTTGCAACTGAATGTCAGCAACTTCGTTTTGATTAAACATGTATACAGAGATAAACACACACATTGATACACACACACACACACACACTGTGCACTAACACAGATATCCTCCCACCCTTGTGCTAGATATATATAGCGTGTGCTGACACAACCCCATGTCTACCACTGTTACAGCACTTAAGAAAGATGTTGGTGTGTGTGTGTGTGTGTATCATTTTGTATGTGTGTGTATTCAGAGGTCAGTATTACACTGCATTATCGTATGACACACAAGGAGATTACTGACAAGTGAGAATTGAGAAAAATGAGGTAGGAGTTTGCTGTAAACAAAATGAAAACAAAACAACAAAAAAAGTGGAAGTTTACGGAAATCTGATGTCAGAAAAATAGCAAAGCATGGTCTAGGTTTTTTCACCCTTACAGAAGAAAAACTCAAAATACAAAAATAATTGTTATATTTGAGAGAAAAAACACCAACATCAACAATAAAAGAAACTGCACAACTATGTATAACTCAGGAGGTAGTTCCTAACATCAGTACATGAGGATGTTTGAAGAGAGAAGCTCATATAGTTCACAGGAGGTTGTCAGATGACTCCCAGACAAGACTACGCTCTTTTTGGTTCATTCCCTGAGAGAACTTCATCCTGAGAGAATTGTGGGTATAAATGATCGTTTCACTCATTTTTTAAAACAACAACCAAAAACAACTGGCCCTGTATGAGGTACAGCATTATTTAACTGACTGAGTGATTGATAAACAGATTGATTATTTGAATGATTATTTGATATAGCTAGATTGATTGACTGATGTATTGTGCTCTTAACAGTTTGGTCTTTCAAAAAATGTCCTTCTCACCCATTCTTTTTTTTCCCTTTGTTTGTGCACTTGGTCAGGTAAAAAGTAAAAATGCCCTGCGTAGACACATCATACACAGACACATGCACATTCAGAGAACAACATTGTAAAAAATATACATCTACTCAACTCAGTGTTTTTACTTTTAGTCATGATTCCCTCTGCAGGTGGTTAAGACACACCGAGGAAGGTCACCAGCTAATCTCCATGCCAAAGCCTTTTGACACAACCATAATCTTTGGTGTGTGTGAAATGTTTACCAAATAAACAACACAAAAATACTCCAAAACTCACTCTCAGACAACCAACCCAGGTGTGAACTCGTTTGCAAGGCATTTCTTGTGATTTGTCAACACACTGCCAGACACCACGAAGGCAAGCGATCAATAGCTAAGCCGTGTGTGTGTGTACTATAGCCGCCACGTAAGCGCTCTCTCTCTCTCCTTTTTTGTACTTGTTTCATTCTTTTCACATTCAGTATCGTCAGAGAAGAGTCGTCACCTCATAAGTGACCTCTTGAGGAAGTCTCACGCAGATTCAAGTCTTAATGCAAAGCAGCCTGGTCTCCTTGATCCTCCCTCCCTCTCTTTTCAAAAAAAGAAATTTTTAACTAACGTCTCAGTAAAACATGCGAATATACGAATATACTACTGAACCGCAATAATATAAAGCATGAATACTCTGCTAGATGAATGGTGAACGGAAGGGTATGAGCTTCTTATTAGACTCTTACAAAATACCCATGGCAACAAGTCCATTTTACTGCAGCGAACCATCAAGCTACTAAAGCAGTGTGTTACTGCAAATGTCTAAGACACATGTTGAGGAAAGGACAGGGAGAGATATTGGTGGGGAGAAAGAGAATCGATATCAAAAACAGAAACGCGTCACGGGTCTGTAGAGCTAATATAGTGTTGCCTTGAGAAAATAATTGATGAAGACACGATTGATTAACACTAAACCAATCGGTGAGAGATAGGCTGATAAAGAGAGAGGAGTGGTACAGCAGCTATGTTGATGAGGAATCAGGAGGATTACCTCAGGAGAGAGAGAGAGAGAGAGAGAGAGAGAGAGAGAGAGAGAGAGAGAGAGACAGAGAGAGAGAGAGACAGAGACAGAGAGACAGAGAGAGAGAGAGCGAGAGAGAGAGAGAGAGAGAGAGAGAGAGAGAGAGAGAGAGAGAGAAGAGAGAGGGTGGGAACAGGAAGATCGCAGCAATGGTCTCAACTTGATACTGTGTCAGCTCGACAATAAAGAATCCTACAGTTTGCACCAGCCAGTGCATTTATCCAGATGCCTACAAAAGGAGAACATCATTTTTTTCTCTTACACTTGACAACATTTCTTTATAATATGCTATTTTCATACACATATATTAAAGACTTATATTATAACTTTTAACTGTGGCACTGCCTGCGACTACATAAAAAAGCCAACAACCCAAACCTAGATAAAGATGCAATCACTTCTTCAGCAATACAATAACAATAATAAAACATTAACTGTTTTAGTCTTTCTGTGGTTATTTTCTTCTGCTCTAACTGGATAATATACATCTTCATTTCAGGTCTCTTCTAGGACTATATTAAAACAGTGAGGTTAACACTTGAAAGTGGTTAATCTGTCATCTGTTTGCAGACCTAGGCTTTTTCAGGAATCAAGAGAAGGAGGACACACTCATTTGTACCTTCCTTCTCCTCTCCTCTCCACACACACACCCCTACACACATACACAGCCACTCTTGTGAGTTTAGACATTCTTGGTGTCAGGTCATGTCGACCACACACACACACACACACACACACACACACACACACACACACACACACACACACACACACACACACACACACACACACACACACACACACACACACACACACACACACACGTACACGTTAAGCACCAGACATCCAGCCTTGTTCATACTGCCTTTGTAAACTGACCTGGAATCAGTTTTCCCCTCACATGTGTCAGGGTGTAAACCATGAGAAAACTGACCTCTTGTCAGTGAAGACACATTCTCCTTGGGATCCTGGGGTTTGTCAGGAAACAGTGGCACCAGGACCAAAAGATATAAAAAACATTATCAAGTCACAGCAAAAGGACTGTTTAGGGGTAGATGATTGGATCACACGCTTCCCTGCAAAAAGGTTTTCTTTCACCCCCAAGAGGCTAATAAGTCTGAGCAAAGGCAGAGGCACAAAACAACAGACACAAAAATGAAATAATGGAAAGTCGCAGTCATCCGCAAAAATATTGGCACCCTGATCGATATTGTGACAAGACTTTTACTGAGGCCATTATTGTGTGTTAAAACTCTTTTCTAAAAGTACAAGAAGCGATCTTTCTTTGGCTGTAATCAGATAATTCCTCGGTCTCATCTTGATTAATCATATCACATTGGGAGTAGTTTGCCACAAAATGTACTAATACTGTATTAAAGTATGGTAAGCAATGATAATCCGATAAACTTTTTGACACGTGGCCAATTATTCCCCCACAATCCGCTAGCTGTGCCTATTCTACACACTGCCTTGGTTCTGCACACTGGAAACAAACAGAGGCCATTCTAGTGCCTGTTGGTCCCCAAGCAAACAAGCTCCTATTGAAAACTGCATTGCCACTGCTGTAGTTTGGCCCTCAAGCCATTGCCTGCGTTGCCTGACAAGCTACACCTCTGCAAAAGAACACAGTGTGCAAAGCAACTCAAATAACACCATCTGAGACAAATCAGCAATCCAGGCACCGTCTACTTGTCACAAGTTAAGGGTTTCACAGGAGACAAATTTACGTCTGCTCAAAACAAACAAAAACTCATCTCAGAAAGCAACAGGTTTAGAGTGGTTTGTTGACTGTCATATGAAGGCTAGGGAATGCTTGCACCCCTTGGAAGGGTATAGCACAGGTGTTGCTAGATCACTGCCTATAACTCTGGGTGAAAAAAATGAAAAAGCAAAACACTGATTACTAAACAGACAAAGCACTTTAATGTTTTGGTCTGTCAGTCCTTTATGACCTTCACATTGTTTTTTTTCCATTAAAGCAGTTTGTCTGTTTACTTAGCAGTGTTGTGCTTTTTGTTTGCTTTACCCAGAATGCTCTGTCTGAGCATTGAATGCTAGTGACAGAGAGGTAAAATAAAACAAAACGCTGAAAAACTGACTGTCCTGACTCTTTTGATGGATTGTAGGGATTCAGGGCGATGAGGGGATATTGTTTGGAGGTAGTCCCTATGGCACGTGATGGCAATAATTTTGCAGCTGACTGCGAGACTAAAAGACATACAGCATTTCTCTGAGGTGGCGTAAAGTAGTGAAGCGGTTGAGGTGGTTTCTTTTTTTCCTGAAAGAGCAACTGGTGGGGTGCGACAAGACTGAAGATTCACAGTTTTCATTTTGATTCAAGTCAGCCCCCACACTTTAAAAGGCCATCTTTTTTTCCTTTATCTGTACTGAAAGCGTACACTTCCGTTTCAGCACTGGAGTCTTTTAAGAGCTGCACTTAGCTTCAGGTGATACACAACACCTTTAACAGCCAGCCGGTTACCCTGACCACAAGTTACCATGGAGATGCCACGTGAACACAAGGGAACCATAGGAAGGATGCCGGGGGAGGTGTGTGTGTGTGTGTGTGTGTGGGGGGGGGGGGGGGGGGGGCATAGCTGTACTACAGCTGCAGAGGATTCAGCCCCCCCTGCCCCCTGAATGTGACTGTGAGGTAGATTCTGCTGGTCCATGCTTAAGGATTGAGAGGGTGGGACAGGAAATAGGGCAGGGCAAAAAGGAAACTGGGGGAGGGGAAGAAGATGATAGGGACAGTAGAGGGACAGGTTTTGATGTTTAACCCTTTGTGTGCTGTCGAAGGCCGGTCCCATCAGAGCTTCATCAGGGCTTCCTCCGGCGCTGCTGGGAGGGTGGCCCGCGGTGCGGTGGGGGCTGCGGTGGTGGTGGCTCGTCCCCGGCCGAAGAGCTCCCTTCCTGGGGCGAGGAGCTGCTGCGGCCCCCCTCCTCGGGCCCTCCGTGGGACTCAGGGGAGGTCTGCGGGTCCTGAGAGCTGGAGGAGGTGGGGGCCAGGGCCTTGTGGGGGCATTGGGCCACCATGTGGGTGATGCTCTGGCAGTAGTGACATTTCTTTGGCTGGGGGGGTAGGCCACACTCCTTCGCATGGTGATCAAGACCTCCACAGTTGTAACACCTGTTGGTATAGGCACAGAGGCTCAAGTCTGATATTTCTGGACAAAATATTACTGACACATCAACTTATGATTAGTGTCTAGTATTTTGAAAATGAAGAAAAAAAACATTACACCTTAGCAACATTGACTCATACCAATATTAAACAAAAAATGCAGAATTCATGGTGTAACTTTGACTCTATCAAGGCCATTTAGGCAACTACAGTAACAAACAGTATCATGATCTTTATCCTGTGCAGAAGGACACACACCCACTCACACAGAAAGCTTAAACATACAGTATGTGGATACTCTTTACCCCACAACTGAGGATAAGGTAGTACAGTGGCCCCTCGTTATTCGCGGGAGTTACGTTCTAAAAATAACCCGCGATAGGCGAAATCCGCGAAGTAGTCAGCTTTATTTTTTACAATTATTATAGATTTTTTAAGGCTGTAAAACCCTCACTACACTTATACACTTTCTCAGACAGGCATTGACATTTTGTCACATTTCTCTCCCTTCTACTCTCAAAGTTCAAACTTGCAAACATACAGCACTTTAGAGTTACACAGCTAGCGATGGAAAATGTATGTAAATCAATCAGGGCGCAGAACACAATGCGCTGTTAAAAAAAAAAAAAAAAAAAAAAAGCATGCACTAAAAAAATCTGCGAAACAGCGAGGCCGCGAAAGGTGAACCGCGATATAGCGAGGGACTACTGTATACATATACTTCATAATAACAGTACACTATATAGATTTTACAAACTAAGTTATCTTATCTGAAAATTCTATGCTGTCCTTTGGCATTGCAGGTATTTGCATTTCTTTTACATTGCCGTCCCATGTTAGTCCATTAGGTGGCAGTATGACACAAGTAAAACCTTTGTCAAAACATCTTCACTGAACTGCTTCGGACTGCAATTATCATTCAAAATTAGCTCTTTATCTGTACTCATTGTGAATATGAATTTTAATTCATTAAATTTTAATTAAACAATACTTAATTATTTTAACAAATCTCTTAATAAAGGAGCCGTTTTGCTTATTCTGATGTCTAGTAGTTTGAAGACCTTGTATGTGCCCAAAATTACACTGACTTACTATAAAGTGCATTATGTAACTTACTTTTGTTTTTAGTCCTTTCAGCTTTCAATCACATTTTAAATGAAAAGTATCACATTTCAAACGGTCAACCCTATTACAATCATGTCTTTACATATCACAACTTCTAAAATCCGTTCAGAAAACATCCAACACAAGTCTCATAGCATGAACCATCCTGACATCAGTGTAAACAAAAAGAAATAAATATAAATGGTTTTGTAATTTATACACACACACACACACACACACACACACACACACACACACACATATATATATATATAGTCAGGTGTATGTATGTATGTATGTATATAATATATAATCCTGCAAAATCCCTGACTTTGTTTTGGACAGTACTGTATCTTTTTAGCCATCCACATGTTTAATGTTAAAACACCCATGAAGCTGAAAGGACTTAAGGCATAAGATGGGCATAAGTTGTTTTTTGACAAGGCAGGTGAACACAAAGTGTACACACACAGGTGTACACACAATGTCAGGGATTTTGCAGGATTATAGTCAAGTGTATGATCCACCAATTACACCAAATTGGTTGTATATGTCAGGAAGCATACATCTCCAGAAGATCTGTGGTAGTTCTTCAAGATGTTTGGCGCAAGCTACCAGCCAAGTTCCACACAGTTGCACAGTACTGTATATTCGTTTTTTTTTGCACTTTATTTACATATTATTTAATTTTATTTATTTATTAAACCCTCACAGCTCTCACATGTTCTCCACTCTTTGACAGCCACAGAAGGAAGGTGCAATGCACAGTAAATGTCTACTCTCCCATGTCACCCCCATAGCTATCTGGTCCTTTGGGGCTGATTCTGCAGTGCCACTGCCACCTCTCTGGAGCCCCTGCTACCCCCTCTGAGATCACCGATGCCCCTTGCTGGGCTTCTTCAAAACATCCAAAAATACACCTTCTCACCGAGATGCTGGCTTCTTGAAATGTGTTTTTTTTGCATGCTGTGTGGGTGTATAACACACGTACGGCTGAAAATCTGCTTGCTGTGTGTGTGTCAGGTATGTGTGAGCATGTATATGGGAATGTGTAAGGGACTACATAACAGATCCTGCAAACTGGCCATAGTGCCCAAGCTGAACTGAAAAATGCTGCACCTGAAGAAAGGGGACTGGTCTGAAAGCGGATTGGATTTCCTCCCATTTGCAGACAAATAAATGTGTGTGTGTGTGTGTATGTGTGTGTGTGTGTGTGTGTGTGTGTGTGTGTGTGTGTGTGTGTGTGTGTGTGTGTGTGTGTTGTGTGTGTTTGTGTGTGTATGTGTTCGTAGGTGTGTGTGCATGCATGTGCACTCTATTTACCAGAGGAAGAGATGGTGGCAGGGTTCTCTAAGGGCAGACGTTAAGCTGCGAGGACACTTAATAATAATGGGACATCTCAGGTCCTGGCAGTCATGTGGACTTTGACATCTACCAACTACTGCCAGTTTCAGGTTGTGTTAACTTAGAGAATTTAAAGAATTATTAGACATACCACATAAATGTAAAACATGTGATGTATCACACCAGATTTAGCACTGGGCTATTTTTTATCTGTAATCCCATTAGGCAGGTAACAGATAAGAAATATAAATAAAATCAGCAAACAATGAGCCCCTCTGAATGAGTCACTTGTTTAGAAATGGTTCATGGAACATGACAGTGTTCAAGCAGTTGACTTGGCTCTTCTATTCCTAACCTTTCAGTCAAATCAAGTATACATGAGATGTTGAGGGGAGAACCCCAAGCACAATTTTCAGGACTAAAATGTGCTATATGTAGGCCAAAACTGGTATTGTAATCAACTCCGAGATAATATAAAGTGTTGCTTCCCCTTCTAGAGGCATAATCAAAACATAAGCAACATTTGTGGGCTGAAAATTAAGTTTTAAAAATGCAAACATTCTGGCTGTACTTTAGTTGGCACTGAAAACAGTATTTTTATACACGTTTTCTTAATTTCTTGACGATTCCTTGCAGTACGTTCTCACACATAATCAAAACATAAGGGCTGAAAATTAAGTTTTAAAAATGCAAGCATTCTGGCTGTATTTTAGTTGGCACTGAAAACAGTATTTTTATACATGTTTTCTTAATTTCTTGACGATTCCTTGCAGTACATTTCTCACACGGACCTGCTGCTAACACCCTGGTGCCAGCCGCACAACAGAAAAGCCCACACATCTCAGGGGACGTCCATGCCCCACTGCACTGGGAGCCGTGAGGGGAGCCTGCACAGCGCCGCGTAGGTGGTGTTAATAATGTGGCGAACTGGTGTTTGTCTCAAACTCTCGGTGTATTTCACAAGGCCTACCGTCTCTCAGGGGAATACAACAGGAGCATCTTATATAACCAAGCTGAATGTATGTGCTACCAGACGGCCATCTCCAAGCTTTCCTTAATTCTGTCTCTACACTTACATTTAAATATTCGTTCAATTCAGTGAGATGCTTTCAAGGTGTCTGTCAGCCCCACTCTGGTGACAATATCTTTGTGTAATTAATTTGCTTTGCACAAGGCTTATGCACACACCATGTGGGTAACCAAGGAACTGCCCGTTGCCACGGTGATCGCTGGGCATGTTAGCAACATGACATTAGACTATTCCTAAATATAGAGGGTCTCATTTCTGCTTGTCACATGGCCTGCGTTCAATCACAGATCATTGTGTGTGTGGGTGTGTAGGGGTGTGTGTGTGTGTGTGTGTGTGTGTGTGTATCACATGGCCTGCTTTCAATCATGGATCACTGTATGTGTGTGGGTGTGTAGGTGTGTGGTACCTGGTAAAGCTACACATATGGGGCACAAATTGCCCCACTAACATGGGGACACCAGATAAGGAGTGATTTGTGGGGAAGAAATTGTGTTCCCCACTAATCTAACAGTGTTTTTCTTGGTTATATTACCCACAGGGATAGAAGTGCATAAATGGTCGTGTGTGTGTGTGTGTGTGTGTGTGTGTGTGTGTGATCTGCAACACTGTACATTCAAACTGGAGATGTCTAATTTTTACAGAAACAAACACTGCATCCTTCTTGAATTTAGATGCAGTAGCTGCGAACTGACAGGTGTTCAAAGACCAGCCGCAGAATGACACTATATGATAATCATATGCTAGAAAAACACACACACATGTAGAAACACACAAACGCACACACACACACACGCACGCCATGGCCAGCAGTGTCCCCTTCACCCTGCACTTCGATAACCAAATGTCTTCTTGATTACTACAACAGACAGCATTAGCCTTGCCTCGCCCAGCCCTCCTTACCATGCATGACAAGCACTCTAACTAACCACCACTGGTGATACGTCTACTGGCCACTAGGAGGCACTGCAGAGAAGTGCGGCTGCGGGGTCAGCAAATTGGCTGACGTGAGAGAGAGAGAGAGAGAGAGAGAGAGAGAGAGAGTTGAGGCTGTTTGATCAGGGCACAGACTCTGCATCATCCAGAAAACAGACTGCAAATCTTGGTGTGCTATTGAAAAGCTCTGTGAATTTTGATGAACACATGAGTAATGTGGTCAAAGGCTTTATCAACTGAGTCATAGCAAAGGTTGCTTATCTCATATTAATCTGCAAAGATTTATTCATGCTTTTATTCTCTCCTGGCTCTATTACTGCATTCTCTCTATGCTGGTACAGCCCAGTCCAGTATTTCCAGACTGGAACTGATTCTGAATGCAGCAGACATAGCAGACCTGTTTTGGATCAGTTGCACTGGTACTAAGTGCAGAATTGATTCTGCTAAGTGTTAAGTTTTGTTTTTAAAAGCCCCTAATTGGTTAGCTTTATCCTACATCACCAAGCTCCTATCTCCATACTCTGCTTTAGAGCCTTCCCTACATCACTTCAGTATCTCACACCAAAAACTAGGTTTTTTTTTCAGTAGCTCCCCATAAAATCTGACACCCACCTTTTCTCTCGCTTGTAAATCTAATCGAGTTTATACAGTAGTGTACTGACTTAATGTTTGTCTTTTTTTAACTGAACTGCCATTTCATTTTATCATACATTCTGATCATCTTGTAATTTTACTCTTCTTCATATTTTAAATGCAAAGAACTCTGATCAACTGTTTTTGGAAAGGTTCTCTATAATAAACCTGACCTGACTCATCTTTGATTACTATGATGGCTACAGAACAGTTCAAACACAATTAAGGTACACCGTCCATTGCTTTTGTTTCCATACGTAGGTGGGCAACTACTGTAACTAGTAACCCAAAGGTTAACCCTGGCACAGGGGAACATACTACAGACAATTACAAAGATGTTGTTTGGAAGAAGGAAGGAAGGAAGCAGGGACCCTGTCAATGGGCTTACATCGGCAAACGTAATCTTTGCATTTCACAAGGGCAAGCAGCTACTTGTGTGAAATCCAACGCTATCTTCTTATGGGTTGATTGAGTCTGAGTGACAATGCGACCCATAGAATCACACCACTATCTTCACTGTTTTCAAACGCTACAGAAAATTCCTCTCCATGCCTAGCTCAATCATTTTGTTTGCCACTGTCTGCAGCCCATTTAAACTAAAGGATTTTGACCTGCCTGCCACCAGCACTCTTTAGCATACAGCCACTTAAAATGACACGCTCTCTTTCTCCCTTGGCTTTGCTGTCCTCATCCTGTCAACACGGAGCTCTCTGTAGCATGTCTCAAGGATAACAAGGGCCAGTGTTGTTATAAAGAATTACAGGCGCATCTCAATGAAGTACGTAGATTAGCTTGGAAAGTCTTTTTATAAGTGGTCTGAACATTTATTTATTTATTTATAGTGATTTATTTATTTTGTTAACTCTAAGCTGTAATAATTAACATGAAATCAAAGAAAGGCTTGAAATATTTCACTCCGTGTGAAGAATATGATTTTTACATTTTGTGTCACATGAATGAAATAAACACATTTTCACAATATTGTAATATACTGAGATGTGCCTGCATAGCTTGGTGTTACAAGGGCATTAACAAGTGCTGTTGCCATGCAATGAGACTGGCAGTGTGCCGAGGAACATTTCAGTACCAATGTCAAATGTCATCACCAATCACCAATCCTCACTTATTACTGGCCATTATTACAGGAGGAGTTTTTATTGTCTGGGCTGTGAGGGAATCAAGCAGCAGCAGGGATATGCGCTGATCACAACTTCAGAGAATATATATATATATATATATATACACACACACACACACACACACACACACACACACACACACACACACAGGGCAATCTTCAGTACCTAACATAACTGCATATGTATGCAGTCTGCAGTATCTGATATACTGTAACTGAATATGTCTGCAATCTTTAGTTTTTGATATAACTGAATGTCTGCAATCTTCAGTTCAACCAGTAAGGACAATTTTACCTTTTTTCTTTCATGCATCTTCTATATATTAGCCCTTGGGCAAATCCACAGACATACTCCTACTTTAAATATTAATAGCAACCTTCTCTAGTCTGCCAGATAATATATCTGAACAATGTGAAAAAGCATAGAAATATTTCCATAATATGAATCAAAATCTGTTATGTAATTTTAATTATGAAAATGTTCTGCTCTCTGAAGGGGATGCTCACACCACTAAACACTGTGTGGTGAGATCAAGATGTGCACTTTTATTCTAATTAACAGAAATGCCAAGGGTTGCATTCAGCGAACCACTGACTACACTTCTGCACTCTCTTAGAAACGCGTAAACAAATGCACTCTCAGAAAGTGCTAAACAGAAAGAACAAATCTCAGATTCTGCCATCATGCCCCTTCATGCCTTTCAGTGTAAATTCTAATTAGTAGACCTTTCTTTTTTATTAAAATAGCAAGCAAACCAATTATCTTAAAGACCAGACTTAAGTGGCATTGGAACTGAAAGTTTAGCTTACAAGGTCAGCTTTCAGGGGTGATGCCTTTTTATTTTTTTTTATTTTTTTGTTTGTTTCATTTTTTAAACCACATTTGTATGTCACACTAAGCCTCTTGAATCCACCTACCTTTAGTACACACTACTACAATACACATATTACGACTGCAATAGACATTTTATGAAATTACATCACCAGTATTCAGTGGATATGGAGGAACTGTATCCCTGATGTGACAGCTCTGGCTAATTTTAGCTCTAGCACACACTGTGCAGTCTTTAAGAATGCAGGCCATAAAGCAAGTAACAATTCTACACCTGAGATTACCAAACATTTCAAAGTTATTATGACTACTAGCAAATGTTAAATGTAGCCTACTGTCCCATGCCTGATTTCAGGCACCATGCCTTTTTCAGCCCTGAGAATGAAATCACTGGTTCCGATCGTACTGTCGATTCCTATATTCTTCCCATTGATTGCAGAAGTCTTTTTCTCAGTCTTTATGTCACACCCATATGAAGGTCTCTTAGACCTCCTAGGAAGCTAGAATAACATGGTCATGGCATTGAACAAGATAAATAGAAGCTAAAATCCTTTCCTGCAGCATGGACCCATTTCCATTTCTGATCTGAAAGAACCACGGTCTATTCCGTGCACGCACACATACACACACACACACACACACACACAAGACCGTAAGAAGTAGTAGTCTTGCCGCCATGATAGTGCATCTTATATCCAGTGAGTTTCATATTCAGCATATATGGTGTGGTACTACTCCATTTTCCTCATCTACAGCTGTTCATTTTTTATTTGTATACATAATTGTTTTATGTTTAATCAGTACATCTAAAAAAGTATCACAAAACATACATACATACATTTTAAGGCCAAAGGCTTACAGTGGTTAACAAAGAATCCTTATTTAAATTTAAAAGCTGCATTACACATATATATGATAAATCTTCCATATGTGACCGTATATAGTTGTGATTTTTAATTCATCATCACTATAATAGGCTGTATGAGTCTAGGTAGTACCGGGAACAGTGTAAAACTGCAAGTATGATGTGTGACTGAGTTAAGCTAGGCGGCAAAGCAAGTCATTTATCCACTCAGGGTGGCTTTCTCCATGAAGTGTTTTTTCTATGTTGTCTCTATGTTGTTTCTACATTTCCTTGTGAGCTGAAACCACGATAATTACGACGCTGAAACAGCATGGGAATCTGTGACTCAGATGTTGATTCACATGAGTTGGAATTTTTCTTTCTGATGCCTAATCTAGGTCACATCCTGTCTCAAGATTCGCACAACCAAGTTCGAAAAGACGCACACATCTACTGTTTGACACTGGAAAAAAACTTCAGCATTCAATACTCAACACCTTGCACAGTACTTGTTTCATTTTTCTTTAACAAATTGACATTATCATCTGATTAGCGATGTAACAATTTATTCTGCAGGAAAAACATACTCTGTCAAAACAAATACCAGCCAAAAATGGTGATACAAGCTCAACCTCTGTTAATAAAGAGCAGCGGCACTTTGGCACATGGTGGAGGTGTTTTAGAATGTCCAAAAAAAAAGAAGAGAAAAGGAGCTCTGCACATTTCTAGTCCCTCAGCAACTCTTCTCTTTTATATTTAGGTTCCCACAAGGTTCTTATGGTGACCTGAATAAATAAAAGAAATAAAAGAAAAGATTTGCCAAGGGAGCTGAAGCAATGCAGACCTCCTTTCCTCTGTTTTGGATGCTTTCTCTGTAGGTCCAGCACCTTTCAGTGACAGGTACGTGCCCCCTCTGAACACTTTCCGTGCTTCAGATGTCACCCCTGTAAGGACATGCCAATCACGCTGAGGTCCCAAATGACATGTTTCAACAGCAAAAATAAAAATGATAAGACTCAGAAAAAAATAAGACTCAGAAAAAAAAGTTGGATTTCAGTGGCAGTATAAGTACAGTTCTGAGAACCATGGCTGTCACTTCTCTCACTCTCTTTCTCTCCCCCTATCTCTTCCTCTCTCTGTCTCTGTCGCTCTCCTCTCTACCTTTCAAACCTTTTCAAGCATAGAAAATGAGTTCAGCTTTATTTGAAATAAATGGAGCTTTTAAATATAGTGCACATGCAGCGGGGGTAAAAAGGCCTTCACTCGGCTCTGCAATCAGGGGGCCGCATAACCATGGCAACAGTCATGTGCATGGCGTGAAGTGATTGGCTCAATCAATGGCGTCGTGGAGACGCTCTCTCCCGCTCGGAGCCCAGAGCACATGATCATTCCAGCAGGCACTGATGAAGATGACTTCCTGTCAATCAGAGCAGGTTTTTTTAAAGACCCAAAGACTCTCTCTCTCACACACACACACACATGCATGTATGCCCACATGCCCCCTCAGCTTTCTCTTTCACACTCATGCACAGACCACACACACACACACATTCAGCACTTACACACACACACACACACATGAACTTTACCATCTTGAGCCAACCTTTACACAACTACATGCAAACACACGAACATACACAAACATGCCACAATCTACAGTTACTGTATGCACACACATACACACACCATCCAACATCAGGCTACACTTCTAGAAAAATCTTTGCGTATGGCACATGCAGGCAGGCGTGCATGTGCACACACACACACACACACACACACACACACACACACACACACACACACATACACATACACACACATACACACATACACACACACACACACACACACACACACACACACACACACACAAACACACACACACACACACACACACACACACACCTAGGCAGCAACACCCCCATCACCTTAATCATGACTTCATTACAAGGTGTGTAATTTGCAGCATGGTTCCACAGGGCTCTATGCGCGAGTGCGTAGGGGAGCTGGGTTTTAAATAGACCCTGTGGCACCTGCTGTGTCCTCGAGAGTGTCGAACCTCCATTTAACACATTTAACACCCTGGAAATAAAGAGCCCTATTTGCAAAATTAGCAAGATGAAAACTGTAAGTAGTCACACGAAAAAAGGAAACATGCGATTTGTGCTTTACGGATGCCAAGGGATGTACGAATACACCGTGTAGCACAAATCCTGTTACTATCAGATCAGAAACTTGCTTATAAAACTTCCATTCTGCCAAAACTACTTAAAAACTCATCTTCAACAGTAGTCCCTAAAAAACATTCAAGAAAAAGGCCTATTATCACAAATAACTGGGCCTACTACAAAACTACTCACACTGTCCCCTTCAACAGTACTTCACAGATAACAGAAGCTACAGTAAACCGCTACATTTATACTCATTTGTATGTGTTTACACCAGTTAGAAAGCTCACTACGAAATTACATAAGCACTCCCCCTCAAGAGTATTCTATAAATTTAAAAATGAAATAATAACTAAACCTACATTTATAACCAGTTATACGCAATTAGAAACCATGAGAACACACCCCATAAAAAATGTAGACACTAGATCAGATTTATCTGCTTTCCATAAACTAGTTCATCTAATGCTTCACATTCGTCTGCCTCATACTGCCTCACAGTACGGATTCAGTTGAGTGACGTTTAACAATTTAGTTTGCCTAGAAAGTCCAGTAGAAATGTTTAAAATATGCTTAAATACTGATTAAGACAGCTGGTTCAACACTATTTTGGTGAACTAATGCCTAATGTTTCAAGGCTAATATTCCACACAGAACCATTATCCTTTATTTATGCACTAGCATGGCATATGCAGTTGCTCATGTTAAAACAGCAGACAAATGTGAATAACCATGTGAAGTGTTGTACCAAAGCATTTGCTCTCTACACAAGATGATGACAACTAGCTTTTTATGATTCACAGATTTAACTAAATGATGTACCAGTAGTGGAGTTCAATTCTGATCTGAAAAACGTACAAAACTGCTGAAACACTGCACTGCAACAAGGCATTACTGCATAAATTCTTTTAGAAGACATCTTTCTCCATCGCAATCACATGCCTATTACCATAATTACTATGGAAACCACCACACACAACAGACGCACAATGTCTAAACAGGCTTTTCACAAGACCTTTATAACACCTCACATGTGTGGTAAGCACATGCTATCACAATTTAAACTACCACAAATGAGTCCCACAACTCAAACTGAATGCTAACAGAAATGTAAATCCTCTCTGCAGGCATCCACACCAGCCCCATCCACACCATGACCTCACCTCCCAGAACACCGCTCCAAATCCCCCCAACCACACACACACACTCACCGGTCTCCCTTTGGTTTGCGTTTGAGGGGCGGGGCTTTGCCTTTGGGCCGCCTCTCACTGCCGGAGCAGGCCCCGCCCCCAGGCCCGGTGACCCGTAGCGCCTCCAGACCCTTGCTGGACCTCTGGAAGGTGAACTCCACCGCCTCCCCCTCACGCAGGCTGCGGAAGCCCTCCATCACCAGCTTACTCTGGGGGGACACAAGCGTGATGTTAGCATCAACAGGAGAGACACAAGCATGATGTTAGCATCAATGGCTAATTAAAAACGAAGTGGCTATTGGCACTGCAGCCTCCGTGCCCCTAGAACTGGTATTATTGGTATGGAATCTAGGGTTAGGGTTAGGTTTGGGGTTAGGGTTAGTAGAGTTAGATTTTTATCTGATAAATCTGTGGGAACCCAGCCTGAGTATGGTACAGTTTTCAAGTTCCGGACCTATAACTGTACATGTATTGGTCCGGAAGAATATAGTGTAGGTCTCAATAGATTCCAGACCAATATCCTTACATCTACTGGTACAGAATTCTAGACCCATAGCCACTGCCAATAAAAAAAGCTAACACTTTTAACACAGTTTATTTTTAGTGTATCTAGTGTAACAACTTACATACATAATGTTACTTACACATTTTGTTATACTGTATATAATTGATGTAACTGGGAAAGTAAAATAAAGTGTAACCAAAAAAAAGACATTCAATTACTTTTAAATATAATACAAATATTACAGTCTAAAATAAAACCTTTTTTTTTGAATGTCTGTTACAAAGCAGTCTTCAAAAAATAAAATTGAATATTTGTAAATAATTAAAGAAAGTTCTTTCATGTTTCAATTATTAGCTAACTTCAACAGAAATCAATATCTTTTACATTAACATAAATAAACTCTCTAATGACTCAAACAACACAGTTCCAAACAAGGCTTATTATCTCATTATACTGTTACATAAATTAAGACCTAAGGAATGAATATTTTAGTAGAATGTGAAGAATGAATAATGAATAAAAACCTTTTTGTTAATAAATACTTCTTCTGTAAATAAGTAAAATGGTCAGTTACCAAAACACACATCAGAATTCAGCTGCTCCTAGTCAAAAATGACAAAATACTGCTCATCAAAAGTTTAAAACATTAACATATATACATATATGTTACATTTATTCCATTATTATTATTATTATTATTATTATTATTATTATTATTATTATTATTATTATTATTATTATTATTATTATTATCATTATTATTATTATTAGTTATTATTATTATTATCAGTGTCTGAGCATAAGTGTTGTGTGTGGTTGTGACTATACTAACAGGTATCACATGAATCCCATGTTTTTGGCAGATAAAGTGTGATTGGCTAAAGCTTATTAGGGTATTTCAGATGATGACTTGACTACTGGCTCTCTGATACAGTAAAGCTGGAGCCCTTTAACACCCAGAGATCCATGAGACATGCACATGATCTGAACAACATCAAGGTTACAGCACAGGGGAGAAAGCAGGACATAGTTCTATGCCTGAAATAACAAAACGTTTCAAAGTTATTATGACTACTAGCAAATGTTAAATGTAGCCTACTGTCCCACGCCTGATTTAAGGCACCTTGCCTGAGCTCTTTCAGCCCTGTACAGCATGAAGATGATAGGACCACAGCACTCAGTGCGCTGTTTTACATTTCACCGTGGCTGTAGTGGAGGGTGAAGAGAACACAAGTAACCTCTCAAAATCCAGAAATAGAGTTTATGCATCTCTCAACAGAGGTAAGACACCTAGCAATAGATTTTATTCACCTCATAATACAGTTTATACAGCAAATACAGCTTCTAGCATTCCAGTGAATCACACTACATGCGTCTGTGTTTACACTGCACTACGCGGATCATTTAAAACCACCGGGGTTGTTTAAACAGGCTTAAAACGTCATTAAAATATCTGATGCCGCACACCGCGTCCACCTCACCATAATGACTAAATTCATAGTGTACACCCACCTCTTTGTTTAACCACTACACCCCTGCATTTTACTTTGCTTAGTTTTTAAAATGGTTGAAATAATATGTTTGAGAATGAATGTCACTTCACCTGACTTTAGCAAAGCCACAGCAATAATAATAGAGTGCAGTAGATCTTCAGAAAGCTGCAATGTACAGCATTTTTGAGCCAACAAACAACCAAGAACCTCTTATTTTAAATAATGAGAAAAAAGAATACATTAATACATAGTGACACATTAACTTGCACTTTTGAAAAAGTAATTCTTGTTCCAGTGTTTTTCAACAGGCATTCCTTCTGGATGTTGACTTATATTTGCCTTGTCTCTGTCAAGTTTGTTCACTCTCACATGAGACCCAAGTCAGGGGCCTCTTTTGTCACACCCAATAGATGTCATTTCCTGTCAACTGCAGCGTCAAATCAGATTCATTTGCAGTTTAAACACCATTTGCTTTCGGTTGATCAAACCAAACACACTAAAGTCATGGAAGACTGTGATTTATGATGGTTCTCCGTTGGTGAAAACACCACACCTTCATGTGAGAGACTTCAATAAGTCCAGTAATAAACACACACATCACAGCAGGTGCAGGATCTAGGCAGTGTTCGTTAAAAGGAAGTTTGTGAAAAGCAACATTAGAACCAACCGTAGTCTCCATAGCTTGCTCTGTCAAACACACAAACAAATAATACATGTATGTAAAAGACAGACTGAAAGTATAACTACAAAAATGTCTCTCAGACGTCTTTGTAGGCAAACTAAAACAGAATAGATGAGGGGGTGATGAGACAAAAGAGGAGTAATAGAAATGAGGGATATGAGACAAAAGGAGGGAAGGAAAAA
>CM050219.1:4020000-4040000 GCA_027475355.1 Coilia nasus | reverse complement strand
TTACACACCGTCTTCACCTTATATGGGCGTCTCTTTTTTTCGGCCAGGAAGTCACATGACCGATTGCAGACTTTCTTGCCTTTTTTTTTTTGGCTCTTTTTTCCCCGCTCTCTCTCAGTCACTTACTTACTCTCTCTCTCTCACACACACTCACTCTTTCCCCCTCTCTCCTTCTCTCTCTCTCTCACACACACACACACGCAGTCGCTCTTTTTCTCTCTCTCTCTCTCTCTCTCTCTCTCTCTCACACACACACACACACACACACACACACAGTGGTGGGGCAGTGGGTGGAAGAGAGAGAGGAGGAGTCCCTGTGTGGCAGAGACAAAGGCAGATACTGGCTATCTGCAGGCAGAGAGGGGAGGAGTCCACATGCCAAACGGTGAAACAGCCCAGAGGTTAATCTTACTAGGGGCCCACTTTAACCTCGCAACACACAGTTACGCGCGCACACACACACACACACACACACACACACACACACACACACACACACACACGTACAAACACACATGGACAGACACACACAAGCTCAAAAACACATTCAAAAGTTGTAAAACACACACTATGTCACATAAAAGGCACATATATTAACCTCACACAAACACGCTCTCATTTTAACCTTTCACACAGATACACATACTACACAGACAGAAAGATGAACCTATGTTGCAACACATATTCAAACGTGTATTTGTGTGAGTGTGTGTGTTTTGTGTGTATTGCCAAAGCTTTAGTTGTACAGGTTACCAAGGTTACCAAGGAAAAAAGAACAAATACAATACATAAGAACACACACACTCTCTCTTTCAATTCAATCCAATTCATTAGGGCTTTGAATAAAATAAATAAGAAACAAAACATCATGTATACGTGTGTGTGTGTGTGTGTGTGTGTGTGTGTGTGTGTGTGTGTGTGTGTGTGTGTGTGTGTGTGTGTGCGCGCGTGCTTGTGTGTGTTCCCACTCTCATACACACACACACCCTATACAACAAACTCCGAGACACCATTACTGCAGACTCTAAAGAAATTCCTCATGAATAAGGACGCCTAACACAAATACAAATGGACACAACAATCACAGTCTCTCTGCCACTAGATGTTACATACACACTCTCTCTCTCTCTTTCTCTCTATGTGCAATAGGTGGTTGCGGTGGCCTTTCCTTGGCCCAACCTACACACACATAGCCGCTAGTATATCTCGCTACAGCAACTGGCTGGTGCAGCACACAATGTCTCTACATATTCAAATGCTTCACATGTCACATGTTTGTACCGGCATCTGTCACTTAGCACACAGTCACGAAACAGGCTGCTCGGCCAACCAACACATGCTGTAGCCCCCAGCCCAGCCCAGCCCAGCCTAGTCTCAAGACTGTTTATTTGTCCATAACAAATAATAACTAGAAAAGCACTCAGAGAGCACAGATCTCCGCCAGGGCAGCTCAGATCACCACCAAAATCGAATCACAATCACATAAGAATCACAAAGTTAGCCCATTTTGACCTACCCTGAAAATGTCATCAAAATCCATCCATAACTTGAGTTATGTTGCTAACTAACAAACAAACAAACGGTGATGATTACATAACCTCCACTGTCAGAGGTAAATGACAAATAAAAAAAACAGTAATACAAATACACTACATTTTTATATACACTAAAGCTGAAGTCTGGCCATATCCCCAGCCACAAACCCAGAGGGTCTGGATTAAGACTACAAAACATGGGGAATGGTTCACAGTAGCTCTGGCACAGTCCTATTTTACTGCGCAGCTTTTAAGGTCTTGGTTAGTTTCAGACTATCATGACACAAGGGCAAGTCTTGCTACTGTGAATAGAATACTGAAATATTCATGGCTCATGCGAACACACCTACACTCACACACACACACACACACACACACACACACACACACACACACACACACACACACACACCTAGAATATGTACCTTATGTCTCTGCTGGCTCATTACTTTCTCATCCTCTTTCTTCTGCAATCTCATAACTTACACTATTCCACTCTTTCTCTTTGCTGTTCACCCATCTTGTCTATGTCTCTGCTCCTGTCTTATCTGTGTCTCCATAACTGATATATATCCTCTATCCATTGAGAATAGTCCTGTCATACATCCGTCTCTGCTTCGTCACTGAGTAAACAATACATCCCAGAACTCCCTTCAGCCCTCTCCATCTCGTTTTCTCATTTACTCTCTCTTTTTTCTCTTTCTCTCTCTCCCTCTCTCTTTCAGCCTCCACTCTCTTAGTTCATTATTTTTTCACCCTATACCTGTCTCACCCCACCTCTCTCTGTCTCTCTCTCTCTCTGTCTCTTTCTCAATCATTCTTCTTCTGTTTTCTTCCCATCTCTTTGCTCGGTCATTCTCTCTCTATCCCTCTCTCTTCCTCACTCTCTTTCCATCTTACTCACTCTAAAAGAAAGTTAGAGGTCTATACGTCTTCTCTCTCTCTCTCTCTCTCTCTCTCTCTCTCTCTCTCTCTCTGTCTCTCTCTCTATCTCTCTCTTACCCAGCAACATTCCGGTTTAGTGGGCTGTGGATCACACCCAATCAGTCTCTCACACACAGATGCTAACTCACTCAGCAATGAAGCCTTTATCTGTAGCCCCCAACACAACGGCCACCAGGCAAAGCGCTGCAATCTCTCCCAGCACAGACGCCCCACAGCCCCACACTAACAGCAACTCTCCACGCATGGCCCCGTGTCAATGTTGAGTGTCAATGTGAATCAATGTGTCATTCTGGAAGAGTGTGTGTGTGTCTGTGTGTCTGTGTGTCTGTGTGTCTGTGTGTGTCTGTGTGTGTGTGTGTTTGAGTTTGTGTGTTTGATGCTATGAAGACAGACAGTGGGATGGGAAAACCCAGAAGCTCAGTCTGGCAGGAAATGTTTTTTGTAAAAGGTTTGTAACAACACATTAACAACACAGAATAGATTATTACTGACTGGCAAAATGAACTCTGATGCCCACATCTTTACTCAAAACAAAAATGAACAAACAAGCATAACATTATTCTAATACAAAAATATATCTTAAATCCTCCGTTTTTTAACCTGAAATCTTCATGTTGACTGGGACTGTTTTTAATACCTTCATCTTTTTTTGTAAACAGGTATTGTATTGGGAAAAAAAATACTTTTTTATAGTTACCCAGACTGTTTTACAGAAATATATTAACAACTGTGTTGATCAAGAAAATTTGATTCATATTCCATAGGTTGAAGAGATTATTGTAATCCTTGTTTTTAATCAGTGCCTACTTCAACTGGTAGTGAAAACTGTGATATCATACTCAGTATGCACTCTTACTGTCAGGCATATCCTTCAGAGTTCAGTGGAGCAAACTGAGCTTGTGTCCATCAGACTTTTAAACAGTAGCCAAAAATAAATGGACCATACAAATGTGGCACTAAGACCAAGCCAGTATACAAGAACTATAAGGTTCACTCCTAACCTATGCATACAGAGCAGGAAATGAATGCATACATTGGAGTATTTTACTTAGGTATTAGACGGTCTACCAAACAGTTGTGTATATATTGTAATAATGCAATAATTAAAACTTTTCCACATTTCCACATAGGGATTCAATGTTCATTTTAAACAATTCCGCCCAACAGCATCTTTTGAGTCTCCACCCCACGAAACTCTAGGCCTGGACACATCCGAATCAACAAGACGAATCCTTAGCACTGGCGCACCATGCCGTAGGCTGTTTATGCGTAAAAAAACATCCATGATTTAACTGGCAGAGATATCAATGAATCGCAACTGCGAATCGAAGAGGTATGAAACTGAAATAATAAAAACTAGCCTCCCTTTCGGTGTTCTTAAAGTGCAGCTTTTTGAGACCGTAAAATGGCGATTGGAGACATGCAGACAGAGATTGGAGGGACAAAAGTGGTCCAGTCTTTGTTTTTCAGGAAATGCGAGCTCAGACCATCTTGCCTACATTGACTAACCTAGGCCCAGCAGCAGACGTAGATTTTGGTCCCAGCCATTCTTGGTGGCTGTAGCACAGAGCCTACTTAGACTAATCAAAAACTCAACTCTGGCTTTGTCGTGGACTCTGTAGACACGTGAGGGTGTCTGTCATCGCTCAGCTAACAGCAAACGCAATAGGCGTGTGCTACTCGATAGCTTCAGCAGCCTGTACGGTGCAGAGAAGGGAATTCACTCACATTCATCTCAACTGAACATAACAACGTGTGTGCGCGCGCGTCAGTGTGTGTGTGTGTGTGTGAGAGAGAGAGAGAGAGAGAGAGAGAGAGAGAGAGAGAGATTGCCAAAATCAGCCATCTTCCTCTGTTCGTGAGGGCACAGAAATGTAGTCCTCGAACACTGTCACCGTCAGGTTACAAGCTGGATAAGAAGGCGTTGTGCCGCCTAAGGGCACCCGACATGTTCATGTTGCCAGTCACAGAGCTCTTCAAAGGAACTTAAAATTGTGCATAAAAATAATACTGGAAGCCTATTACTGGCGAGAAATCTAGTATGGATCAAAATTGACACATGCTGTCCCCCAACTTCAACCTTAACGGCTCCACTTTCTCGAAAATAACATTAAGTACGCTACTAAAATAGTAACAAATGGTCGCTTACATTTGGTTTCAAAGGATATACTTGGCGCGTTACAATGAAACGTGACCACTATAGCTCACGGGACAGTAGGCTACTTTTGCAGTTGCTCCAGGACCAAACTTACTTGGTGAACGAACACATCCATGGGAGGGTCAACGGGACCTTCTTCGCTGTTGGTCATGGATATAAATCCAAACCCCATCCGAACGTTGAACCATTTGCAGTGCCCGGATCCTGTCAGGACCTGAGCCGGACTCCGGTCTTCCTGCTCGGGCGACGTAGCGGGGACTTCTCCGCCACCTCTACTCGCCCCTCCTGTTCAGCACAGAACCGAATTTAGTCAGTTTGTGACTAGTTTTGAGACTGCATTGTGTTTTCCTAATGGTTCATATCCAAAAGTAAGCTCATTAGCTCTGGCAACCTATCACTGGTTCATCAACCCCCGTCTTGTACATCAGTCCAACACAGATGTTTGGAGATCGAGTGATCAGATGGGTATGTCTTGAAGAAACGAGTTAAAGAGCTGAATATAAAGGCGATGACGCACATTAAGTTTGTAATACTACACAATTTGCCTTGCAAGGCGCATCGAATAGCCTTGATCATGCATGCACAGACTTCACTGGTGTAACTTCTAAAGTGGCCTTGCACAGTTAGCCCGCTCACTTTGGAGCCAAAGGGCAGGTGTACGCTACGTCCTCAGTTCACGTTAAACTCATCTTTACCACGAACCAGCATCGTGAACAACCTGCCACATCTCCTCACGAGGCCATCACCGAGGATTTTAAACAATAATGAATGCATTTCACAATAATAAACCTAAACCTATCCGGTGCCAACGGATTTGAACAGCGAAACCCTCCAAAAATACAAATTAAAGCAGAATAACCTTCGGCCATGTTTCCCCGCCGTCCCTCTCTTCCAAAGTTCCAGTACAATCGCTTCCTATGCGAAAAGAGCTGCTGGTCTTCACCATAAATCCGACATCAGGATTTCCAGCGGGCACAAATTTAGCTCGCATGGTACTGCGTGCTTGCTCTCCTTTGATATTTTGTCATCTCTCTCCCTCTCCCTCACTCACTCCCTCCCTCACTCGCAAAAGCACACTCTCTCACTCTCCCCTTTTCCCCTTGTACGTTCGCGTTCTCTCTCTCCCTCTCTCTCTAGCTCCCCTTCACTCTCATTCGTTCACAGAATAGCACACGTGACATTGCCAAAGACATGCTCTTTCTGCTGGTCTACCGGATTTCTTTCAACCAAGAGCACTAGCAATTTCCAAGCGATGGAACCGAGTCCAGCTACCGTGCAATGGTACTGCAGCATACATACCGACATAATTATCTGAGTATTTTAGTCATTTCACATGTAGTTCCAATGTTACCGATTTCAACTCCAATTGCACAGTAGGCTATAACTTAAATAAAAAAGAATGATTGCAGATATTTTCCTTAACATCCCTAGACAAAACTAATCTTGGTATAGATCAGAAAACTGAACATTAAACACAGTGTATGCTCATTTGGACAATCGATATCTCGTAAAAAGTTTCTGTTTCACCAAGTGTCTACACATCATACAGTTGTCTAAGTACAGTTAATGCTTTAAGGTGATGACTGATTGATACATTTTGATTGTATGTCCAGGAAAAAAGAGCTACACGCAGTCAGATTGTTGTTAAAGTAATGTCACTTTATTCTTGTAAACTCTAAAAATGAAAAAAATAACCCATCAAAAAATCAGTCACAATTGTGATTTTCTCTACCTTGTGATTGCAGGTACAAAGTGCAAATAAAGAAAGCCTCTAAAACTGTATCAACTTAATACTTTTATATACATGTGTGCTAAACGTTATAAGAACCTAATACTCATGACCATCAATGTGCTTAGAACTGTAGTAATTGATGTTTAAACTGTAGACTGAAGAAAAAAATATGGTTGTTGGAATAAGTATGCAATTACAGTACAATAGCAAGCTATTACACACAGATGTGGCCTATTTTACATATCTCTAAACACATTTAGCTCTTCACTATGAATGGCCCATACTACACCCACGTGATTTCTGACAACCCTGTTTGTGTCAATGGAGGGCATTTTTCGTTAGAATGGTTAAGCTACCACTTCTAGTAACTCATGCATAAACTGGCTGGTTCGAGGACTTGTTTGACCGCAGATCTCGACAGAGTCAAAGTGAATGTGAAGATGCTATCTCTTTGAAAGCTCTTACAAATGTTGGATGGTTTCTGTTTACTGGGTACACTTCAAGACTAGGACTTTCTGTGATACTGTGTATGTGTGTGTGTGGAGGGGGGGGGGGGGCAGCGAGAGAAATAGAATTGATTTTCATATGGCATGCGTCTGTACCTGGACGCTCACTTAGAACATGGGTACTTGTCTATTTGCAGCTGAAAAACTAGTTGGGGAGGAATCTACAACCAAATGGCAACCCGCCTCCACCTCCCAGTCTCCGGAATTCACGAGCATCCCCCCTGCCCCCTCAGCAACCCTACCCACCCCCCGCGCTTGCCATAGGGCTGTTTTTGAAGATGTAGCGCAAAAGAGGAGTGGTTGGGGGGTGGCGGTAGCCCTACCACAGAAGCGGAATTTAGGTCTCGGTTAACGGACACGGGCACTGATGTCAGATGTTATCTGTTCAGGCATTCCATGCACCACAAACTGAAAACACACCTAGTATGCAGAAGGGCGTGCGCTTGCGCACCAACATACCGAAAAAAGCGCCACCCGACCCATTCCATCTTACGCACTCACACTAGTGTCCTCGATTGATCCCTTCAGGCGCCTTCCCTCCGCCAGGGATGGTTAACTGGGGTAGCCAGCAAATAATCTCAAAAAATGCTCTTCGAAACAACAAAACTCAAATGTATGATGAAACAAAAATGACCACGACTCCAAAATAAACTTACGTTTTGTTTAATCTTGATGCGAGTACCATTCAGTAGCTCAGTGTGCGTGTGTGTATGTATGTGTGCTGCCACATTTTCTCAGAATTGTTATTGTTTTCCTACCACAGATCGATCGCGTATTTCCAACATGTTGCTACATGCAAGCACAAAAAACAGACCTAGAATATCGGGGTTCAAACCATCACTGGTAATCATTATCCGAATTAACCAAGCTCTGATAACAGTCCTTTTTCTCTCCTCTGTAAACATTTAACCTCAATCAGAGGTAACTTTTACAGGCCACTCTTCACATACAAACTCAGTGGTAGAAAGGAACCATGTTATTGAACCCTTACTTGCACTCCCTCACCCCATTTCACCTTCCCAACCCCCATACAACTTCACTCGGCTCCCCCGAGGATATATGTATCCTGCGTCCTGGTGCCTTCAGTGTTTCAAAGAGTTCATTGAGTTCGCCAGGCTCTCTCGCTCTCTGTGTCTGTGTATGTGTGTGTTCCGAGGTGAGTAAGTTCGTTTGCTTTATAGGCTAGTCTTCCATGCATTCCAGACATTAGTTGCATCCATTTTGAAATAGACAGATATTTCATTTGTGACAGGGGTTTGACGAACACCCGGCATGGGAGTGCTTCTTTATTGGTTACAATGAGGGCTAATGAGGTTTGATTATTTTTTTGTTCAGTTTTACTTGTGGCTTTCAGATTTGATTGAACGATTTATGGAAACGGCAGCCAAACCTTGCACTTATTTCTTATTAAGTTTTTCACAAGTCAGTGGATAGGAGTAATATATAGCGTCTATACAGTTTTTGGACAATGCTTTAGTATTAGATACATTTAATTATTAAAAGGAAACCAAACCAAAAGGACACCAAACCAAAAGTTCAATAATTCTTTGTGATGCAACTTTTGATGTTGATGCAAAAGATTGTTTTAGATCTGGGTAGATCTTTTTATTCTCTATATTTAGATAGCATTTACAGTTTTGTAAAAGTCCACTTTGTGTATATGTCTTTGCTTATCTGTATACATTCACATGTATTTGTAGTTGCTTTATAATCTATTTTCATGGCTGAGAGGTGCATGCAATTATTATAGAGCTAGTAAAAGAGTGTGATTTGGAACGAATAAATTCCATGAATAATGGAATGTAATGATTTTATTACACATGATTAAATATTCATGAACAATGTATAATTGTGTATCAATTGTAAACTATATCCCCATATAGACACATTTGTGTATGGTTTAGTCTTTGCGACATGTAGGCTAGGCTACAGCAACTATGGTCTCGTTTAGAAACTCCACATAAAGAGAAGAAAACCATGAAATGGTGGTTCACACTGGTGTGAAAGCTGTTCTTATCATGCGGCCTCCTGCAAACAAAGAAAGGTTTCCCGCGTTGCATATCCTCTCTCTGTCAGTTTTGTTTTGCATGAATGTCTCCTTGACATTCAGACTATGCATTAAGTAATCGCATAGCGTGAAAAGAAAAACGAAATGAAAGTAATCACAGAAGTTTAATCGTGTTATATTTAATTAAACATTAAATGACAGGCGTTATGGTATTGCTTGCGATAAATCAATGAACATGTTCAACTCAGTGTATCTTATTAATTATTTCCGAACGACTATGGGCATAATGGTATGGATATCCTCACTACAAAGCCTCTATTAAATCGATTTTCCATTTAGTCGTTACACTATAGCCTAGCTCATTCAAACACAACAGGTCAACCAGTAAAGACTTGGGTGGTGTCTGACGTCAGGCAACACTACACTTTCTTCGTGACGTCAGACGCACGAGGCGAGTGGGCTTCTGTGCGCGCCTGCTAAATAATAACAAATTCGAAGCACTTGGTAAGTTTTATTTTCACGTAGACAAAATGTACATTTGAATCTGTAGAGATTCCGTTCCTTGTAACAATATAGTTCATATTGTTATAAGTAAGTATTTGGCTTGAGGGGCTCGTGTACAATAAACGTGCACCTTGCATTGGCATTTTTATCTGTTTCATGATGTCCTATAAACTGCTAGGAAAAAGTAACTTCCCGGCCGACAGACTTTGCATCAACACGAAATGGCTTCTCGTCATAGCGGCTACGCTGTAATGTGGCACGTAGGCTACTCTTTTAGAACAAATACACAGTAAAACGCACATGGACACATACCTGTTTTTGCGTGCAAAGCCATTCTCAGGAGTTCATCCGCCAAAGCACAGACTATAATTCAAATGCAGAGAGAACAAGTCAACATTAGTAACAGCACTAGGAGCGAATGCATTCCCTTGCTGGTATGTGGCAAGCATGTCCAAAGAAACGAGAGAGACAAACCTGCAAAGAGACGCGCCAACGCGCTCTTATGTCGCATTCATTGCATTTTCTTATGTTTTGGATACCCTGGGGTCAGAATAAAGGTTTTTATTCAGTGCTGATTCGGGGAATTTTCCGAACATGAATATTTTATCAGGGTTTAGTAATCCAAGAACAGCAAGTGCGGGAAATTACGAGGTGACGGCATGCGACAGTTCATGTAAGGACTTTGAAGAACATATAAAAAACTTAGAAAAAAACATAACTTCATATGCCGGCATTCTATTTTAGAAAGCCAACATGCTCCTTTAAAACCCTCTCGTCGTCAAATAGCACAGCAGTGATATAGATGTTAAAACGGGCAATATGCCACTTTACACGTACTTTTCATAATATTGGACTTTTTCTTAGCTATGCATAAAATAAATTGTCAGGTCAAAATGGTTTAGAACAGTTCATTTTGTAGCCTAAAGCTCTGCTATGTCCTCTGCCCAATTGCATGGGCAGAAAGACAATAACAGGCTATTAATTTGTTTGACGTTTCTCCTGTCGCTATAGAGACATCAGATGGCCCGTCAGATGTCATGGTGTCACTGAACTTATCTCTATTCAACCATGGAATATGCAGGCTTTCAAAAATAATCCCAAATTCCGGACCAACTCTTTGAATTCATAGTTAGCAATATTAGTTCACGCGTTATTTACATTACTAACTACAACTATTCCTTTGTCGTGATATGGTAGAAGAAATACAACACACTAGCCTCTGGAATAGTGAAAAACACATTATACTGAATTACTGATTAAAAGGCTACTGAATTATACTGATAACCATTGTGAAGGGAACCATTGTGCTTAGGGAAATACAACACTTAGAGCTTAAAGGCAATCATGCCCTTAGCGACACTATATCCGATGATAACATGAGTATCGAGGTGTTGAAAGAAAAGATGTGATATGAAGTAACAAATCAGCGTCCAAACTTCAGTCTCAAATGACAGGCAAAGATGGGTTGCATTTCATTGCAATGGTCTGATTTTCGCAAAACAGAGACATCTTGTGGTGAATTATATCAGTCAGTATTAGGGCTGCCGTTTTTGCCTTCTAACTTTCCATTCGGGTTCCAAAATACCATGGGCTTCTTCCCTGCTTGTCTTATTTGGTGTTGTTGTTCAAACTGCAGGGTGAAGGCTGGCCAGCTGCTAAAATTGGTATGCGACACAGTGTCACCGCATGCTGCTGGGCCACGTACGCCCATAGTTAGAAGGGGTCTTTGCCATAGCTATCTGTCATCTCCAACTTTCCTTTGCAATTTCGGCCCCCTCCTTTAGGCTCTAATATCGACATGCAACAGAAAATATTTAGCATTTTTCTTTTCTTTTTTTTAAACGTCCTTTGTTCATGCCTTTTGGGACATGCTTTTACAGGCTGAAATGTTGCATAGGCTGACTGTACGCTTAAAACATCACTGTCGGTCTAGCACTGGTTCTCAAAGGGATTCTGGCATGTGGAATGCCCGTTAGTGCTACGCCTGTAGCCATCCACACGTGTTGGGGATTGTTTAGTGAGTTTCAATCAGGCGGTCTAAATAATCTGAGGCTTTTGACAGTAATGTTTTCATAAAGCCCCCCTATGGTTGTCATGCTTCACCTACAACAATGTCCACATGAATGCAATGACAGCCACAAATCATTGTTTAGTCGGGAATGCAACTGCTAGGTCTACAATATTATTATTATTATTATTATTATTATTATTATTATTATTATTATTATTATTATTATTATTATTATTATTATTATTATTATTATTATTAGGCTATTATTATTATTATACCACCAGTAGGCTATATCTATCCACGATTCTAAAAATGAAATTGTTTTTGAAGCTTCGGTGTTACAAACTTTTGGCGGTTATCATCGTTCAGAAACAACATGGGCAACAGCTTTTTCTAGTAAAAATGGAATGTAACAAAATGGCCAACCCTGAGGTTTTAATATTAGCCTAATAGTAGACTAAAAGCGGACTTAATCCATACATTCCTCGTGCCCTAATCACATTAACACTGACAAGAATCTTGTTTTTCAAACTTTCAAGCTACAAAGTTTTCATGCCAATAAACCATATTTATGAAAGAGCTGTTTTTGACACATCTCACGTTTTGACGTTTAGCAATCACTCAGATATATATTCTGTACCATTTCAAATGATGAATAGATTTTGGTAAAACTGGTGTATTTTCTTATTTAATATAGAAGACCATTCACACCTGTTGTACATATTGTCACAAACCTTTAAAATATGTTTAGTGAACCCTAGTCAACTCATTAAGCCATTAAAATAGCATAAATTCCATCCATGGAACAATGTCTACCAATTCACAAACACACATTTCCATAACTAAACTGCGGGGCTGTACATTTATACATTTTAGTAGCACTCATAAAACAAGCGACGGTAGCCTTAGCATTGTTGAAAAGTTTGATTTTTTTTTTTTTAGGCAATGCCAATTAGGCACTGTTTTAAATTACACTGTCTTTATTAAAAATTGCCAGTGTCTTTGAAAATAAGTAGCCTAGGTTTTGACTTCCCCTTGACTTCCCCTCCCCCTCCCCTTCTGCTGTGGAACTGTAACCTTTTAAATGCAAGTTGTGGCTTCTGATGATAAAAAAAAGCATAGCGATCCCAAATGTTGCATCTGTGATTGTTTGTTATTTTGTCCATATTTATGTTTTCAGTATCTTATGAAAAAGGCATGAAACTGAAACAGATTGGTCACTGAAATCACTGAAACTGTCAGTCAGCAATTGTTGCTTTGTGTTATCTACCAATCTTTCCTATATTCTTGCCAGTGAGAGACACAGCAAGTAATTGTGAAGACAACCTAAGTTTGCAGATAAATTTTAAAAGTTTGTGTTCACAAGAAATGTCTTTCAGACACTTTTGTGTAACTTTATAAGTAACAAATCAGCTTTTACAAAGATGTTATGTATCCATCACCAGTACTGGAATGCTTACTTTATTCTCCTTTTCCTATTTAAACCTTCAATATGCAAATTATTCCATTTGCATTCCATTGACCTTTTAAAATAGTTATATTAATTTATATATTAATTATTGAATTTATATGTGCAATGCATTGCATACCTTGAATAAAAATGCATACTTTTGTCATCTACAACGCTTACCCCTCCTCTCATACTTCTACTGAGGTTTGTAAGTCATTAAATTCAATTGGCACTTAGATCCATCTTTTGATTTACTATCATTTTAGTTTAGTGTTTAGATCTCTTATGCGTAGCCAATCATGATCTGCCATTCTCCCCTTCCTAAAATGAATTGTTCTCCATGTCTGTGATTGCTGCGTGATTGCTATGCTGTGATTCTTCATTTCAGGAAAGTTAAAAAGAAGTTTGGCTTTGCCTCTATAATGCATTGAAATTAAGGGCAAACTGTGCCTTGTGTTTGGTTAAACACAATTACTTAAGTTAACATGTTGCATCAGTAAATGAAGAGTAGAAAATGTATCAGGGTTTTTTTTTTGTATTTGGGGCAATCTTAAAGGACATGATGCAGCTTAGGGCAGATTGTGCCTGGTGTTTTGTTATACACTGCTTGGATTAACATGTATCAATAAATAACAAAAATGAAAAGTTTGTCTATTTTTTATTTTTTATTCCTGGGAAGTTAGGTCTTACAGAACATGGTGACAATGACAGTTATCAAAGCAGATATGTTAAATCTGCTTTGATTTTCATAGAAGGCTTAACTATATACAGAGTGAACCAAAAGAAAAGGACCACAATTTAAATGACCAAATGAAAATAAATTAAATCTCTTCATTCCATGAGGCCACTGAAATGGTATCATTCAACACCTTTTCCGCCATATAAAGTTGGTGTAAACCAGGATCTGAGCTTAAATGAATTGAATTACAATGCGAATGAGAAAGAATGTTCGAACACTTCTTCATGGGTAGTTTTTTCAAACGAAAGAAAAAGAAAAGAATCCGCACACTGTTGCTGCTCACCGATTTTTTAAACACTAAGCACAACGTTTCGACCTCACACGGTCTTCGTCAGGTGTAGGTGTGTTTTTTCAAATGGCCATGGTGGTCATACCATTGCTTACGTGGTCATAAACCATAACATCCGAGGGAGAGAGAGAGAGAGAGAACTACCTGAGCTTCCATTTGCAAGGGTTTCAATTGTGGTAGCCTTATTGATTAAAGAGATACAATAATTAAAAAAGGCAACTTCTGCAAAGAGACTTGTCTCAGTCTGACCTTTCCTTTTTATTCTTTCTCCGGTAACACTTTATTTTACAATTCCTTTTTAGTGTATCTTCATGTTACAACATGTACTATTATGGACTTCCACTGTACATACCTACTGACCAGTGGTGCAGTGTGTAAGTAATGTTACATATTGTTGTTACGCACTTCGTTATACTGTACTTAACTGATGTGGCAGGGACAGTAAAATGAAGTGTAACCCTTTTTCTAAAAAGGAAATTATGGATTCCCTGAAGGGGAACACCAATTAATTCCAAGTGATTATAAATCTTCACCCTGAATACATCACAACAATGGTGGCTGCATGGTGATTCTAGGGAGAAGTTGCCCCACTAAGGCTTTAGAACACTGTACCTCCCTCATTCTATAATATTAGAATTTGAAGCAAATGCTTTGACTAAACAAATAATATTTGAGCGAATTTGGAAGAGCAATAATGTAAAGCAGATTAAGCTCATTCCCGCACATGGGAATGGTTTTGATGTTACTGAACCATGAGGATTGCTGGGGAACCTAGACGGCATGACAGATGTTCTAAGCAGTTCTTTAGAGAATTCTGCCTTTATCACGGTTCTCCTGTGATGAGAGCTCAGATGAGTAAAGGACATTTTATAGTCCAAGCGACACATGTTGCTTGATAAAATATTACAAAACAAGAGACAAAACTCAATAACTCAACTCAAACTTGAATTTGAGAACTTGAGACTTTGAAATTGGCATAGAAACCACATATTGGGTTTTAATTCTTTTTTTTTGTTTTGTAGATAAGAAAGCCTTCAACACTGCGGCATTTGCCAGCTTTTTTTTTTTTTTTTTGGTCAAGAGAACCTTGTTGGCGAGACTATAACATTGATCACTGATATTTCCAATAAAACATTCATGAAGTAGCTGTTTTTTAGGTACATTTCATATGTTGATGTTTAGCAATCACTCTCTCTCTCTCTATATATATATATATTCTGCAACACTTCATACAAACTGCATGGCATACAAATCCACTCTACTTTTAGACACCTACACACTACACTGCCACTGTTAATGTCTAATGGACTAGAAAGGGGCCCTTTTAGCAGTTTCTGTGAAAATCAAACTGGGAGCAGTACTCCTGTGTGCTGGGCAATTACTCTTCCCCCCAGTTCTCCTTTCATGCCAGTTTGCTAAATGCATTTTTTATACACAGAAGTCAATAACAGTCTGGATCTTATATCTAGTTTTTACACCTGCTCAAAGAGGCAAATAACCGCAATCAGACAACGCTGCTGTTCAAAAGTGCTTCTCTGGTTTATTTGAACCATGAAGTTTCCAAAAACAATTTTCCCTTCAGAGGTAAACAATCTGCATGTTACTGGAGGTAGAAATGAATATCGGCCTTGTAAAGTTATGACACATATTTAATAACCTTATTCTCTCACTCATTCCCAAACACACGCACACCATCATTCACACGCAGACAAACACACACACACACACACACACACACACACACACATAACTGGCAAATCTGCCATTGTCCACACAGTCTAAAAGCACATGCTGGCCTCTTCCACACTGGGCAGGTGAAACACTGAAGAATCTGCTCTCTTTTTGCAGATATCATACTACATCCTTTCCTGTGGGGCAAATAAAACTTGAAGGGTATGTTTGTGTGGGTGTACATGTGTGTGTTTGTGTGTCAGGAGTGTGTGTATATGTGTGTGTAAGAGAGAGAAAGACAGAGAGAGAGATAGGGTAAGTTTGTGTAAGAAATTGTGTGTGTGTGAGAGAATAGTATATGTGTGTAGTGTGTGTGTGTGTGTGTTTGACAGAAAAAGGTTAGTATATGTATCGTGTGTGTGTGTGTGTGTGCGTGTGTGTGTATGAAAGTTAATATTTAAAGTGTATGGCTCTGTCGGCCTGAGTGTGGTGCCTCAGGTAAGAGCATGCCTAGGTACCCCAGCAGTTTTTAGTGTGTCCAGCTCTCCGCTCAAAAGGAGAGAGTGAATAAGCGAAACAAAGAAAGAGTGAGAGAGAAATGGAGGAGAGAAGCACAGGCAGAACAAAAGGAAAGAATAGCGATAAACCATGACAAACGTTTTTTTCCCAAAACAAAAAAAAAATGACAAGAACAACTACATTACAAGAAAATGAGCTTTAAAAAAAAAAAAAAAAATGTACCACCCTTGCCACAATCTCAGGGAGATCTCTAAAAGCATGTGACGTGTGAAGGAGGATAAAAAGATAGGAGGGTTTGAGAGAGAGGGAGAGCGATAGAGAGAGAGAGAGAGAGAGAGAGAGAGAGAGAGAGAGAGAAGAGAGAGGTGGAGAGAGAGAGAGAAAATGAGAGAAAAAATATTCCATTTAGACGAGCACTCCAACCCAAGACACAAAACAAATGACAGAGAAAAAGGGAGAAAGATAGAGAGAGAGAGAGAAAGAGACAGAGAGAGAGAAATAAAGAGCGAGAGAGAGGAGAGAAATCCCCGGTCTTCAGGGCACCCACTGGAGGCCCAGGCAGCGAGCGATGAAGGCGTACATGTCCGTGACCTCCTGGATGACCTTGCTGGTGGGCTTGCCGGCGCCGTGGCCGGACTTGGTGTCTATGTGGATGAGCAGCGGGTTGGTCTGGCCGGCCCAGCGGCCCACGGTGTGCTGCAGCGTGGCGATGTACTTGAGCGAGTGCAGCGGCACTACGCGGTCGTCGTGGTCGCCCGTCAGCAGCAGCACGGACGGGTACTGCACGCCCTCGCCCTCCGGGATACGGATGTTGTGCAGCGGGGAGTACCTGCAGGGGGTGTACACCATAAGACTATATCAGAGAACTGGCAAACCCTCTCTGACGTCACCCACAGACTTTCTCGCAGAGCAGATGAAGCCAAAATTGAAGGTTCTGGGCAGTGACATCTTGGCCAATTCACTGTTTTAATTTTAGTGTGACTTATTTGAGAATTAAAGTAATGGATTCCCCTCAAAGTTATCATGGAACCAAAAACTACCACGACACGTTTTTTGAACTAGGCTGTAGATATTTTTGCTGTGAAAATGTGTTTTTTTAACATGGAAGTCTACGGGAAGTTGCTCACTTCTGAGGCAGCCCACAGTGGACATGTGTGGTATTGCAACTTTCATTGGATTCAGAGTGTTTGGCCTGGAAAATTGCCACTTGGAGTACACACACATGCACGCACACAGAAAGACAGACACAAACAGCCACACACAGGTTTAGTACTTACATATGTGCAGATGCACACATATGAAAAAAAAAAAAAAAAAAAAAAGGTCAATAACAATAATAATAACACTAACAACACCTATTATGATAAGTATTACTGCTGTTGCTGTTAAGAAATTTAATAAAAAACACTCAACAAATGTTACCTATATGTCAGTAAACAGTACCACATAACACTTGACACTGTCTGTAAATAAACAGTGGTCTCAATATATTGGGTTACTAATACTGGGTTACTGAGTTGGGCGCACTAGTTCTGGGGACTACTAGTACTGCTTACTAACACTAGCCGCATTTACATTGTGGAGCTGGCCGGGCTGGGCCTTTAGGGGGCTACCTCGGTGCTGGTAGCCCCCAGGGCACTAACCCCATGCCCTGAGACCGGTTGTGTCCACACTGCCCAGCTACTAGCCCCTCTGGGTTACGCCCTCGTTTGCGATAACGTCATTGATATAGCCCATTTTCAAACAGGATAGGCGGGCAATTCAGTAGCAGAATAGTATAGATGAAAGTAGAAGACGATTATATGACCAAGTATCAGACCAGCAACTACTGCCGATACCTCTGCAAATACTTCTTTGGAGGATAATAGACTCCATGCAACCTCTGCTGGTGCAGGTCGTCCTCCATGTTGTTCATGTTCCAATATATTTCTATAGGCTATAAAGCAAAAATACACTGTCCTTATGTTTTAATGGAATAAGACCGACGGCCACGGAGCGTCAAATGCATGCCTCTCACATTCTGATATTTCCACACAGTGCTGCCAACAAACGTAGCCAAATGACACAATTTACCACTACTTTAAGGTATAACAATGACAGAAACAGATAATGTTAATACTAATTAGATCAACAAATTGCAATTTTTATCAGCCAAATATGAGCTAGGTCATCTATATTGCATTACTTTTGTTTACCGATGGCAACGGTTGCTCAAGAAAGAAAGTCTCGTTTTAAACCAAGGGTACTACTAACTTCAGCCCAAATGGTCAGAAATAGCAAATATATATGAATTTCATAGAAAACCAAGTGATTTTGACCTATTGGCTTGACACACACGTTTAGAACAGTTAACTGCTTAGTCACTGCGGAGAACCACGTTACGATGCACATGTAAAGGAGAGACACGGGAAAGTTTTGATTTTGTCTGCAGCTACACACTTCAGCACTACGAAACTGCATTAAAAGTAGCCTAAAATGACACAAGGCAATGTTATAGGCCTAGTCTTTTGTTTGTTACAATTAATTTGACAAGGAGTCAATTATTGAGAATTAAGCTCGCTTGAGTAAAAGCAATTCAGATTTATTTTATGTGGGAAAGGGGGATTGGTTTGTTATACCATGTCTTTTTAGCCGTAGTTTTTTATACTTCTCGCGAATTTGCGGGGTTGTTGTTCGCTGAATAATCTTCAGTAATGACAGTAATACAGGTGCAGATAATACTCTGCCACCTTCGCTTTATTTTGCTTCCAAATGTTGATGCCGCGCCAACCTTGACACCGCCTCTAGAGCCACTGTAGCCCCTGTATGACCATCGTTTAGGTTGGGCCAGAAATCGCAGGGTACCAGCCCCAGGACAGCCCCTGTAGGCCCGTGTTAGCACCTCGCCCTGAACGTGTAAAGTAACTAAGCACCGGTATGCCCGTCGGCTCGGCTTTGGCCCCGCAATGTAAACCCCGCTACTGGGTACTAACACTGGGTTACTAGTACTGGGCACTACTAGTACCGCTTACTAATACTGGGTTATTAGTACTGGGCACTACTTGTACTGCTTACTAATACTGGGTTATTAGTACTGGGCACTACTTGTACTGCTTACTAATACTGGGTTATTAGTACTGGGCAGTACTAGTACTGCTTACTAATACTGGGTTATTAGTATTGGGTACTACTAGTACTGCGTACTAATACTGGGTTATTAGTACTGGGCACTACTAGTACTGCTTACTAATACTGGGTTACTAGTATTGGGTACTACTAGTACTGCGTACTAATACTGGGTTACCAGAGCTGGGATAATGAGTTGGACACACTGTGCTGCACGTACTTGATGAGCCAGTCGAACTGTTCTTTGATCTCGGAGCAGCCGAAGTCGGTTGTCCAGGCGTGGCCGATGGTGAACTTGTGGAACTTGAGCATGTCCATCACCCCTACCTGGGCCACAGCACACCCAAACAGCTCCGGCCGCTGGTTCACACACGCCCCTGATGCACACACACACACACACATACACACACACGCAGGCATATACACACACAGACATGTGATTAATGTGGTGCTGGCACAGGGTGTATGGGTGTTGGTGATCAGAACTAGCAAACAGAACTCCACACTGTTGAAAGTTTGATCCCAGGGTCTCCCACCATTGTGCCAAGCAAACAACGCCCTTAACCCCAAGTTGTTCTAGGTGTTTCGCAAAATCCCAAATGGTCTGCGAGAAGTTGTGTTAAAATGTTTTTTTTTTTTTTTTTCGCAATCTATGCTACGCACAACGTATTTAAACTACATATATATCATCTTCATGCCATTCCCTAGTTATGGCTCCTACGGGGTCATTGAGGTTTTTTTTTTAAGGGCGGAAGTGGTCCTCAGCCTGAGAAACCTAGAGAAACACAGCTCTACGGGGACTGGCTGTAGGTCACTGTGTCACCCCGG
>CM050219.1:4007500-4015000 GCA_027475355.1 Coilia nasus | reverse complement strand
TTATTAAAGATATTTTAATCCATGGCGGTTTAAACTCTATAAAATGTATGGTTATGGTCAGGTTAAGGAGTCAGGTTTGATTAATGGGTCATTCCATGCCAAACCACTCAATTTTTTTCTGCCCACCCTCTGATTTTGATTTAATTTGGCATTCTCATGGGTATCCTTGAGAAATGGCAACATACCAAATTTCAGCTCATTCGGATCATTTTTCACAAATCTAGAGAGTTTTGAAAATTTCACCGTTTTTGTATCGATTAGTGATTATGAAACAGAAAATTGGCTAAATTTCACACGATTTCCATACATTTGGTATCATTACAAAGGGAAGAAAATTCTCTTTCGAATGATATATAACACGATGACCTTTCAAGGTCATTTGATGTGAGCTTGACCTTTGACCTAATTTTTCAGACAGTGAGTATCGTTCAATTTTGACGAAATGTTATTATCTGTTAAGCAAAGAAGTGTCAATTATGCCTGCAAAGTTTCAGTTTGGAGAATCAAATGGTTTGGGAGACATTCAAGGAAGACTTTTTGATATACAGGGTGTTCCAGAAATAAATGCGGGCAAAAAGACAATGGCCGGGTTTCCCAGATGCAGTTAAGAAGTTCTTAGCGCTAAGAACTTCTTTAGATCCTTCTTAAGGCTCCCGTAAGAAGCAACCACGTTTCCCAAAATGCTTCTTAGCCTAAGAAGACCTGCCGTTAAGAAGGATCTCTAAGAAGTTCTGAAAATGCAAAAATGCAATATACCAAGTACATTTTTTTACACTCACATGTACATATACGCTACACAAATTTATGGTAAGTGGTGCCATAATGACCTTAAATACCTTGAACCTGCAGCTAAATGTCAAGGTAACTTGATTAGAGATGCTCAAGCCATACTAGATTCTGCACCAAGTTGTCTAGCAGCCAAGTACTAAACTTGAACATTTATCAGTGAATTATGTGTGCTTCTTGGGAGCAAACCCCATGGTGTTGTTCTACTAGTGGAAGAGGAGGAAGACATTGTATTATAGTAGTGGCTGTAGGATAATCAGTCGCTGTACCTTTGATGCCCTGGGGAACACTCTGAAGGTCGCAGTACCAGAGTCGGTTGACTGGGTCACAGCCCTCTCTGATAGACAAGAGCACATACCGCCCATCGTCTGACACCTACACGGACAGACAGAGAGATACAGAGAGATACAGAGAGATAGAAAGATAAAGAGAGAGAGAATGAACACGGTGACATATGTTGCTTACTTTAATAACTAACTAGCCAACAGGCATGTCAATCATTTCCTGCTATACACTTGAGAATGTGCCCGAGTTTGTCAGTGGGTGGCCACGCACTCCAAGAATAGTTCAGTCAATGTAAATGTCATTGCGTCACCTCTGCCACATACATGTATATGTATGTGTGTGTGTGTGTGTGTGTGTGTGTGTGTGAGTGAGTGAGTGTTGATTGTGTGTAAACCAATGTGTCTTTGCATGCATGTGTGCGCACGTGAGAGTGTTTGGTACTCTTCAAGTGTCTGCAGTATCATCAGTTTGTGAATGGGAGGCATTCTGTGTAAAGCACTTAGGGTACCCTGCTAAGTATATGGAAACACTACATAAATGCCCTCTGTTTACCATTTGTGTGTGTGTGTGTCTGTGTGTGTGTGTGTATGTGTATAAATTGTGTTTTTCAATGCATTATCCACTTCTGCTCCACTTGTGTGTGTGTGTGTGCAGATTATGTGTTTGAGTGCATTATCCACCTCTGCTCCGCTCATCCACTTGGGCTGGTCGGGGAACTCTGCACACAGCACATCTGTGGACTGGGGGGTGCCCAGCACGTGGTAGTAGAGCTTCTGGTGCAGGTTCGTGGAGGTCTCAGTCCCTACACCACAGGAAGAGCAGATGATGGGGATGAGGAGGAGGAGGAGGAGGAGGAGGAGGAGAGAGGGAGGTAGAGAGAGATAGAGAGACAGAGAGACAGAGATGGGACAGCTGTGGCCTAATGGTTAAGAATCAAGGACTTAGGATCAGAGAGTCGTGTGTCCGATTCCTGTGCCAGCAGGAAAAATGTGGGTGGAGGGAGTGAATGAATACTCCTACACCCTCATCCACAGCTCAAGTGCCCTTGAATAACAGATCTAAAACGACATGGCTGCAGGGGCAATGTTTCTATACCCCATTTGCTGTAAGTTGCCCCAGATACGAGTGTCAGCTAAATTACATTTAAAGGTGACAGAGAATCCAAAACCATTTTACCTTGTCTGTTGAAGAACGATAGTCTACCCCCATTCAAGAACACACAAAAAACACTCTCAACATCACTGTTTCATAGAAGTTCCTGTTTTAGAAATGTCCACCAGAAAATGTGGCAATCTAAACAATGGATACATGTGATGTTGAAAAACTGAAAAGGGATCAAACTAGAGGATGAAGATGCCAATCACAGGTGTATTTCTGTTATTCACATAAATAGCATGTCTCCATTAACAGAGGTGGAAAACCCCACCCTGAGAAAAATCCTACTGTGATTACATTTTCCAGCCATTCACTAACCCTGCAGTCACACTGTTCATAAAGGATATTATTAAGTGGCAACCAGCCATTTGACATTTGCATGGTGCTTGAATTCGCTTCTGTAAGGATGGGAAGCCATTCTTTACTTACGGTGGTCAATATCTGACTCTATATATTTCTATAGCCTACTGCAGCAGAGGGAGCTCTGGCTGCATTGTCGAGATGAAGAGGTGGAGCTGAGCTCCGGAGGGCTCCGGCCCAATTTAAACTCAGCATGACGGCTACTAATGGCAGTAAAGACTGTGCGAAAGTTCAGAACAAGTTTGCTTAGCAGTGGTTACTTCCACAAGCTACAATTTCTCATGGAAAAATAATGAGCTAAAAAGCTGAAAGCCCAATCATCAACACAACAGGACTGTCAGCCACATGCAACCCAACTGTGAGTTTACCGCATAGGGTGACCAGGGGTGGGCTAGGGTGAGCAGTGTCCACCCAGGCACAAGCCCTACCCACACTAGAAAATGCTCTGTCCATCCAAAAAATTTCCATTAATTCTCTCCAACATGAGAGTGGCTGGTGTTTTTTGTCATTCAATATTGATATTCGAAAAACGAATCAGTGCGATCAAAGACGAAATGACCACAACAACAGGGTTCTCGCAAAGCCCCATCAACCCGCGGGGCTAACTGATAAATTAAACTTTTACCGAAGCTGGTCGGAAGCATTGCGAAAACATCCAACAAATGCTTCAAGGGTGGCCCTTTGCTCTATTTTCAGAGAGAACTTCCCTTTGAATTAGTCCAAAACAGCAGCTACAGCTGCACTGAAATCTTGCCGTTGCTCCATGTTCACCATGTTGACAGTGACTGAGATAGATTTCCGGTCGCTAAACTACCGCCTCATTGCCTTTTTGAAATGCTTGATTTTCATTGGTTCCCATTTCAGGGCACAATCAGAAATGGTGTAGACAGGCAGCTTGGCCAGACTGAATTGCTCGCGAAATGCAAATGCAGCGTCACAGGCAGTATGGGCACGCCCAGGCTATACATTTATACCCCACCCTCTACAACGACAAAGGGTTTGTCAATTATTTAATAGGCTATTATTAATCTTCATCTCCCTTCTCTCTCACTGTTGTTTTTTCTGTACATGGGAACGAAATTTATTTGTTACATGTTACATGGGTTACGAAATTAAATTGTTTTGTTAACCTTTGCCTCTCTGCATTAGTCCATGCTGGGCGCCAGCTGTTAGCTGTCAAAATGTACAATTTGCAATGCTTGCAGAGCTGCTGTTCTGCAAGTAACAGTGTGCATGTAGCGCTTTAAGGAGTCCGTGGAACACGGCATCATGTTAGTGCCGACCTTCAACCCAGCTCATGTCACCACAAAAAATGAATAAACTTGTCTCTTCAGCACAGGGGCCACAAGAGGGGCCAGGGGAGTTTTTACAGGGGCCGCTGTTGCCCCCCCCCCCCCCCCCCCCCCCCCCCGTGAAACCGCCTATGTTTATTAACCAGACACAGCATAAATAAAAGTTCAACAAGGTGTAACAATTACAGCCGCTTGGTGAAGTTACACCCCCTTCCCCTTATTTTTTTAACTTAATTGATGGAAATCTGTCAAAGTGACGCAAAACTTGAATCCCTGCAGATCAACATGAGAGGGGGGAAGAAGTAGATGGTAAGATCCTCAGTCTGTCCCTCTGCCTGCTCTCCCACACTCACCGTCACTCTTGCCCTCCTGCTCGGGGTAGGAGTTGTAGAAGAGCCCTTTGCCATCGTGGGTCCAGGCCATGCAGGTGAACTTAACCCGCTCCAGGCGGTCCTCCAGAGGCTTGGCCCCCTCCACCTGCAGGAAACGGATCTCCACCCAATCAGAACCGCTCACACTAATCCCATACGCCAACATCTCACCGTCCTCCGAGAATGCATAACCTACACACACACAAAAACACACACAAAAACACACACACACGCACAGCTGTTTATGTATACTGGAATCCAGACCTACGCAGTTGCTTATTCTATCAGTCAACATAAAAAAAGTGTAAATGTGTGCGCACCCCTCCTCAGTGAGGCCAGGTACAGGACAAGAATTTGGCAATGCCATTGCCATTGTGACTGAATAACCCTTCTGGGATCTGTACCAGTGTCCAGACTTTCTTCTCTTTTCGTACTGCCACCACTACACATGTGGAGACAGAGAGAGAAAGAGAGAGGGAGAGAGAGACAGGGGGGCGAGAGAGAGAGAGAGAGAGATACAGAGGGAGAAAGGGAGAAAGAGAGAGGGGGGGGAGGTAGAGCGAGGAGTTGTACCTCGCAGAGCTACTGTTCCATCTTCAGAGAATGTGTTTGGGTCGAGAAACACTGACGGTTCTGCATCCAGATCCTCCTGCACGTACATGACACTCTGGTTCTGGAGTCCCGTGTTGTAGAAATGAAAATACCTGCAAGAGACCAGAGCGTGAGCATTTCATGACCCATGATAGGTTTTTATTAAAGTATCTCACAATACATTAATGTACTGGATCTATATCCTATGTGTGTGTGTGGTTTTTATGTTGTGTTTGTACAGTCTGAATGTTCTCTGAACTAAACCCAGAGCCTGGCAATATAGGTGGTGATGGTGACAACTAGACATGCTTTTTTCTTGGGTGTAATAACTGCGACAAATCTCTTACCTGTTGCCCCTTTTAAATGGGCAACTGTATTTGGGGTAATCATAGAGCTCGGTCATGCGCTCTTTGAACACATCACGGATCTCACATCCCTCAAGGAAGGGTGTAGTCAGCTGGTTCTGGGCATTCACAAAGGCCTGCGGTACACGAACACAAAAGAGAGTAAGACAGCCTTGCAACAGTAGGGGGCACTAACGGTCAAATTTTGTCTAAGCACCAGAAACGCTCAGAATGTCTGTATTCTTTGTGGCAGCAAATCTGATGTAATGAAATGTAAGCCACTTTCTTGCAGCAATACAATTCTGGTATCCTACAAAATCTGAAATATACATAGACTAAATGTGGTATTTTGATAGATGGATGGACATTTTCACCTGTACTTCCATACAGACAAGAATGAAATTATGTTCCTTTAGCAAGGTAAAAGTAATCATTAAGAAAATAAAATAAAGAAAAAGTTGAAAAAGAAGAACATACGCAGACACATGCATTTACACACAGTAGAAATGTGACTACTGAGCCAACCTGTGTCTTCTCACTGTCTGGATCCTCCAGCCAGCTGTAGGGGTCATGGATCTTGTTGCCATGGTAGTCATCCACCTGAACAGGTTTGACACACGATAAAATTCTCTTACAACACCCAAAACGTGTGGGTTGCATCAACTGCATGCCGCTTTATACATTCTGACAATATCAAGTCTTGGCCAGAAATCAGACAAAGAGTGTCATTTTCAATAAATCCCGTACTGTTTTTACAGCAACACAGCTCACCGAACCTGGCTATTGGTTTATATCCATGCATCAACTGCTAACTGTAAGCTTGCGACTGACACCTATCCTTCAAAGTGTATGTTAACTCAAGCTTTTTACAGCAACGACTGTGGCCAGCACATGAAGGCTTTGCCCTAGCTATAGTTACTTTGTAACCACCCAGAGTCGGCGTAAAAGAGACATGTTTAAACCCCGCACCTATTTGAGTTGTGTTAGCTATTGTGTTGAATTACGTGATGTTAGATAAGCATGAATAAGTGATGTAACTAACGCTCATTTTTGCAAAATAAAAGGGAGGGGCATCTTCGGCTTTGTAAGAACGCTAAATGATATAAACTTTATGTTGGTCTGTTGTAGTGGCAAACAGAGGTTTCAGCAATTTGGGCAAAGCACGTATATCATTAGGATACGTTTTCAGGCTAGACAAAGGCTGGTGGTTGACATCCATTCATTACAAGGCTAACGTGTGCTAGCGACAGCTAACGTTCACTGTACCACCCGGCATGATGATGATGAAGCATCTGAGCTCACGTTAGCTTGGTTGGTTAGCATGCACAGACTCCTCTACTTACCACCGACTCGTCACGGTATACTTGTGGGTACTGGAAAGACATTTTCAACCAGGATTGACCGGATGATTTCTGACAGTAACGCCGACTATGTTGAGTGTGGTAACAGTTTGTTATGACTTCTCTCCGTGACTCCCCAAGTACCGAAATTTGACGGATGAGAGTTCGAATTCGCCAGCCAACGAATCTGTGGAAAGACAACATCTTTGAAGATTGTCTGTGAGTAATGTCGACAGCACCCTCTACCGAAAGGTTTGGCAAGTGTAGTCCTCAACACCAACAGCAGTGCTCGTCTGTGTGTTGGTTTACTATCCCAAGGCTCCGTGGATTTTTTTGTCCATAAATAAATGAATACATTGAATTCTCTATAGTTCATCTATAACAACATTAGTTGTTTTTCCTTTAGCTGCTATAAGGAACACTGCTGACACTTTTGTGCATTTGCCACTGTCCACGTGGACTGCAGTAGAGGCCTGCATTGGCAGCCACAGACATTGTCCAGTATATGCACAATTCTGCCCCTCACTTTCACCAATCCCTGACAGTAGCTACACGCCCCTCTCCCCTATTCACCACCACTGGTTTCCAGTAGTCTCCTGCATCCCCTATAAAATCCTTCTCATCTCTCGTCTCTTGAACCTTTTAACCTTTTGCATCCCAGACCCTGTGGTCCTCTGACAAGGTTCAATTCAAAATGTGTTATTCTGTTTGGATAATTATGTAAATAGATGCACTGAAGTGAAAAGCATTCTTTCTATTCTGAAAGCAAGCTAATGGTGGTGTCTTGTATGTTATGACAACAGGGGGAGCTATGCTGCCATTAAAACCAATGTGTTTCATGGACAGCATCTCCATCATACCGGCTGAGATTCATGAGGTGTGGTCTACCTCCTAAAGAGGACTGACTTTTAATGCGTCTTCACATGCATGTCTGCAACGTCACAATTCTGCCAGTGATGTTATGCATTTGTAGCCT
>CM050219.1:3990000-4002500 GCA_027475355.1 Coilia nasus | reverse complement strand
CTGTCATCATAGTTATATCATAGTCAATAAAAAATATCCACTTAATGTGCCGCAGGAATTAAACTTCCTCAAAATATTCAGACATCGGTGGTGGTCGCACTATTAGCCTAATAAGCCAAAATCTGAGTTGGTTCTGGAATTGTGTGCGCATATGGCGTTAATATGGAACGTCGGTACCAACGGGAGGAATATCAAGTGCACTAAAATGACATTATATATATGGGAAGAAATCCATGACTCAAATATGCAGCACCCCTCACCTAAAATGTGTTCCGCGCCCGAAGAAACACTTTGAGTGTTGTTTATCAATCAATGCGCTTCTAAGCACCTGCGCTGTCTAACTGTTAGCTACGATACAACATGCATGAGTGAGTGAGTGACTTTCATATACTATATGGAACTTGTGGCTGGATAGCATTTGCACACCCGCCACAGCGGCAGGTAAAATGACAAAATTCACCCGCCAACGCTCACATTTACCCACATTTGGTGGGTGGCGGGTGGTTAATTTCCATCCCTGGTGCGCACGGGTGTGTGTTTGTGTGTGCATTTATGTATATGTGTGAGCAGAGCATATGTGTGCATGCCTGTGTGTGCGTGTGTGTGTGTGTGTGTGTGTGCTAGCGTGTGTGTGTGTGTGTGTGTGTGTGTGTGTGTGTGTGTGTGTGTGTGTGTGTGTGTGTGCTAGCCTGTGTGTGTGTGTGTGCACGTGTGTGTGTCTGTGTGTGGAGTGTGCCTGAGATGTGTTTAGTTAAGGAGTGTGTCATACAGGTGATGACAGGCAGGACAGGTGGGAGGAAAGCATGCTGATGGGATTACGCTCACACAGGAAGGGAAGAGATGATGATGATGTGTGTTTGTGTGTGTGTGAGTGTTTACCTTTTCATTTCCTTAGCTTTGTGTGTGTGTGTGTGTGTGTGTGAGTGTGTGTGTGAGTGTGTGTGTGTGTTTGCCTTTTAATTTCCCCAGCTTTGTGTGTGGTCATGTATTTCTATGGTTCTGAGGGCCAAATGTCCTCACAAAAATAGGAAAACTAGAAAAAAAATGACTTGTGAGGGCATTATGATGGTCCTCACAACCTCACAACAGTGTTTTATTGGCCCTTTTGTTGTTATTGAAAAAAGTAAAAGTGCAAAAACATGGCACACGAGATGAGAAATTCTTTCAGAAGGACATTGACCTTGCCCAATTTTTTTTCAACATGACAGAAACCGATCGTTGCTTATGGGCTGCCCTAACCATACCGAACACAGTCACAAATATTTTGTGTACACAGTCACATACATATACACAAATAAACAGTCACATACATTGTGGTGGCTGTCTTCAGGTAAAACCTGCTGCTCTGTGTGGACAGATTCACCTCCCAGTCATGTGCGTTAACCTTCACGACCTGCGATTTTAACTATAGCTGTCTTTGGCCTCTGTAATTATGTTCAGCTAAGTATCGGGAACCAAATATCTCTTGCAAACAAGCACTTCAGTTATGTCTGTTATGTCCTGTTGTGTGTTAGATCACCATCATAAAAGATCGCAGGAATTTATTTATTTTTTGATTATTTTGAAATTTGATATTTTATATTATAGTATTATAACAACTGTATAGTAACGAGTATGTGTGTGTATGCGTTACTGTGTGTTTGTGTGTGTGTGCATGCTGTAGTTGTGTGTGTGGGTTTGTGTTTGTGTGTGTGTATGTGCATGTGTGTGTGTGTGTGTGTATGTGTTTGTGTGTGTGTTTCTGTGTGTGTAAGAGTGTGATGTTGTCCCTGTGTGCAGTGTGTGCGTGTATGGCTGTGTGTCTGTGAGTGTGAGGTTGTGTGTGTATGAGATTGTGGTTGTGTGTGTATGGTTGTGTGTGAATGAGAGAGTGTGTGCACTCATGTAAACTCTTTTATCACCACATGTGTGTGTCTGTGTGTGAGCTGAAAAGAGAGTGTGGCTGTATGTGTGTGTGTGTGTGTGTGTGTGTGTGTGTGTGTGTGTGTGTGTGTGTGTGTATGCTTGTGTGTGTGTGCATGCATGGACAAGTGTGTGCTTTGTGTACAGTTGTGCCATCTCCTATTCCACCACAAATAAGTGCTCAAACTGATTTGCATGTTACCTGTTTAATGTGTGTGTTTGTGTCTGTATTGATTGTTGTGGTTGTACAGTGTGTGTTTAGTGTGTATGTGTATTCCTGTGGTCTTTCTGTGTGACATCTACTACATGCAAATATGTGGCATGTTTCTGTGTGTGTGTGTGTGTGTGTGTGTGTGTGTGTGTGTGTGTGTGTGTGTGTGTGTGTGTGTGTGTGTGAGAGAGAGTTATCTGATGTTGTGAGTGCCTGCCTGCTTTGTAATTACAACGTCCAAATGACTGCTTGCAAGTTGTCAGGGCCCAGGCCCACTTGCCTGCAGTCATGTTCGAGATTGCCAGAAACTATAACAAGTGAACAGCTTTACTGACATAAAAAGAACAAAAAAACACACTCAAGCTGTGTGTACAAGAGAGAGCCATTTAGATGTTCTGGAATGCATAGGCATCATGTGTGTGTGTGTTGTGTGTGTGTGTGTGTGTGTGTGTGTGTGTGTGTGTGTGTGTGTGTGTGTGTGTGTGAGTATGTGTGTGTGTGTGTGTGTGTGTGTGTTTGGGGGTATGTCCCCATTACTTTTTGTCATCTCTAATTTTGTCCCCCTACCATTCTTTAAAACACTGAAAAGAAAATACCTCTTCTTTAAATACGTTACAAAGCCCCCACTCATCTCATGTGCCATGTAGCCTCATAGCCAAATTGATATGGCTTCTAGGAATGGCATTCCAAGTTCTGCATCACATTAGTGTGTGAATGATACAATGTAGCTAATCGCTCTTTATCGCTCTAATTGCTTTAACAGTCTCTGACAATGACAATAGTAAATGTGCAGCGTGTCCCCACCCCTTTTCGAACCAAACCGCCGGCCGTTCCAGAATGTTCCTTTCTGAACAAAGCTGAGTTAGCACAGCTCGTACACTTATCAGATGACCCTGTGGCAACAGATCCCTGCCGTTTACTTTAGGTCTGCATGTTCTGATTGGTATCATTTCCGATGCAGAGTGCCAATGACTAAGAGATGTTTTGATGCTGATGAGTGTATACATCTGTGTGTGGGGATGCTTTTCATCTATTGATTAAGTGTGTGTGTGTGTGCGTGTGTGTGTGTGTGTGTGTGTGTGTGTGTGTGTGTGTGTGTACAGTAATGGGTCATGTAGGCCAGAGTGTGTTTGTTCTTCCCCTCTATAGTTAGCATAAGTGTTAGCGCCTTCTGTACAACATCTGTGTTACTGCTATCATCTAACCAGCATCAGTCAGTGTCAGTTTCAGCATTTAAATTAAAGCATTACATTAAAGTCAATTATTATATTACACACCACACACACACACACACACACACACACACACACACACACACACACACACACACACACACACACACATACGCACACACAGTAATAATACAACCCCAATTTCGATGAAGTTGGGACGTTCTGGCTGGCGTGCTGGAACATGATGAAGAAGACACCTACCAGTTGGGCTGCTGAAATCATGTCAAGGACAAGAAAAAAAGCCAATTTTTATGCAAAATCATCTTGTCAGTTAACATAATTAACTGTGAAGAGTCCACTGTTTTTTTAGTCTTACTTAACTTTTTCTGCCTTTTATTGACACCGTCCCAACGTTTTTGAGACACGTTGCTGGCCTAAAATTTAAAATGGCCATAAATATCCCATACAACAACAAAAAAAATCGAGTTTCAATAACTGATATTATCCTTGGACTATTCTCAAAAACATATATTGCTTGTATGATTTCAAAATTATAGCATTTCTTTTTTATTTACATTTAATAGAACATCCCAACTTCATCGAAATTGGGGTTGTAAAATATTCACTTAGAATTGAGTAATTTTCTCATACTCACATGTTAAATACTGTACGTGGTAAGTTAAAAATCTGAGTTTATCATAACTTTCAACAGGCAAGCAGTTTTGAGAAGAGCCTTTGTTGACAGTATTAACAATCAGCATGAGCATAAAGTGCTGTACAACTGAATTAGAGCAGAGGCAGATTGTGAGGGGTGTCTTTCAATCTCTTTATTGGTGTATCTCTTTATCATCTGTTTATGTAACTTGTAGTAAACTACCCACTCTTTACCGTGATTGTACGATGTATTTAATAGGTAAACATATGCATGTTAGGGTGACTGTAAAAGAAAGGGTCACTCAGCAGTAAGTTTCTCTCTGGTGCTTTGTGAAATCTGCTGTCACTCTCATGTTGTGTTTCTGAAACTCAGAAATGAGTCAGTTGGTTGAGAAGACTGGAATGATGTTCTGATAATCATACCTATTTTTTAATGTTTGAATGCTGATCATATTAAAGGAGATTTCTTCTAGTTGTTTAGAAACAGTTTTTTTCTATGAGCCAGTCAGCATCTTTATATAATAGAATACACTTACACGTGCACGCACACAAATACACACACCCACACACACATGCACGCAAGCAATGAGAGAAAGGGAGAATGTACGACATCAAAGCTCTCCTATTACCATACCAACTAAATCACCTAGGTGGACACTTTGCTGGCAACCAGCATCCCAGTGATGTATGATTTCTTGACACAGCTTTTTTTTTAATTCACTCATGTAGCCAATGAAAAGCCATTCATCACCTGGGCTATTTTCTCTCCTGCCCTCTGACTGGCTGCCTATCTGCCCTGTCACCTTGGCAATGACATTTGACGGACATGAGCAGAGGCTTGGAAAACAGTGGAGGGGTGGGGTGGGCAGTAATTGATAGGCCTGACAGATAAAGCTGCCCTTGAATTTTTTCATGGCGCTGTGAAATGCTGGCCGTCTTCCCTGAAGATAGTGTTACTGATGAGATGAATATTAAAAACTGACCTGTCACACCCACAATGCGTTGTGTCACAAAGACAATGAGGAATGGGCACAGAGAAAGAAATGAATGTCTTGTAAGGAGTTGTGGAGAGCTTTTGGTTATTGACCGTTTCAAGACACTTTGATTATTAGCGTCATCGCTGTTCCACCTGTTCCCCCTGTTTTTGTTTTTTACTGTTAAAAGGGTATATTGACTCATCATACTCAGTGTCAACAGGGACAGAATGACAGGAATAGCTCCCTCTGTGAACCTAAACCACCATCTTATGGCAGCACGTCACTCTTACTGGCACAACAGTACTGGTGAATACCCTCATCACAGCATATTCAACACACAAACAGAAACACACCACACCCATTGATTTCTAGCAAGTGTAATGAATCAAAGGAGTTGACAATCAGGTAGTCTCTCTCTCTCTCTCGTTCTCTCTCTCTCTACTCTCCGAACAGCACAGCCTAAAAGCAGGGTCTGTTTGGAGGAAACAAGTCATCATCATCATTCAGTCAGGACAGGACATGCTATGGGTTTCAGAGAGAGAGAGAGAGAGAGAGAGAGAGAGAGAGAGAGAGAGAGAGAGAGAGAGAGAGAGAGAGAGAGAGAGAGAGAGAGAGAGAGAGAGAGAGAGAGAGAGAGAGAGAGAGAGAGAGAGAGAGAGAGAGAGATGCTGTAATGCTTGTCATGCCAATGAAGCTCACTTGAATTGAATTGAATTGCATTGAATTGACTGGGTACACACACACAACACACACACACACACACACACACACACACACACACACACACACACACACACATAGACACACACATAGACACACACACACACACACACACACACACACACACACACACACACACACACACACACACACACACACACACACACACAAGCATACACACATACCACTTGTATGAATGTGAGTGTGCCTATGTACATACTACCATTTATTTAAACATGCACAGATTTTATAACATAAAGCTGTGTATGAATCATACTGTATATCGTATGATTCATACATATATATACAATATTAACCAGTCTCTTATAGTCTTTCCTACACCTGTCTCTCTCAAGCCCTCAGTTTGTCTCACTTCTGCTTTTTTCTATCTTTACCTTTATTTATCTCTCTCTATATCTATCTTTTCTCTGTCTCTCTCTCTCTGTGTCTCTCTCTCTCTGTCTCTCTCTCTCTGTCTTTATCTCTGTGGGTGGTATACAGGAAGCCTCTTCCAGGAACAGCTGTTTTGAGAGCCGCTGTTCTACCCATCGGGTCTGAAAAACAGCAAACAGTCATCCAGCACTTAACACAGGCGCCACTGAAAGGCAGAATGCTGAGATGGAGGGTGATGACATGGGTGAGGGTCATTCTCCATGAGGGCAGACACGAGTGAAGCTGAGGCATGAGATTGAGTAGAAAGAAAGACAGACAGACAGACAGAAAGAAAGAATAAAAAGAAAGAAAGAAAGAAGTGTGTTACACTTTAGTTGGGTAGTCCAACTACAAAGGCATTACAGATAATTTGTTGAATCTGTCATTCATTGACACACGACCTTAACCAAACCATTGAAACCATACATCAAAATTTCAGGAGATAGTTTAAATATAGCATAATCATGTATGGATAATGTACAGTGGACCATTCCAGTAAAGTATGACCAAAATGTGTTCAAAGTCAGAGTGAGCTGGTCTGATAACAAAAAAAGTTATGTTCTTTAGAACATAAGACGTTATGTCCTTTTAAACAGCAAAACCATAAATTGATGGAGAACGAGTAGAAAAAAGAGAGACAGAGATAGAGAGGCGGGGTGGGGGAGCAAAGACAAAACATTTGAAACATGTAATTATGAAAGCAGCCTTAAATGTCAACGTACTAGATGGCTGGTCTCCTGTCTGCAGGTAGCTGCAGTGTGTGTCCCATAGGGCCTTGACTCAAGCAGCAAGACCGCATAGCCACAACGCCTACATGACTCTACTCTACACTCTCTCTGGTAGTGCTCCCAGCACTCCTCACACTGCAGACCTGCTGCACAGCCAACCCGCATTACTAATACTCATACTAAGACCTCACTCCTATGCACTTGTTTCTAACACGCAGAAATTGAACTAAAAAATACTTCTTCTGTCTTCTCTGTCTTCTGTAGTATTCCAATGCATTATCAAACTTGATTTCATTTCGTTGCAGTTTATTCATCAGTGTCAACTCTTCATTACACTATTTTACTGTTCCAGTTACATCAATTAGGTATAGTGTAACAAAGTGTGCAACAATATGTAACATTATGTAACAATTACACTGTAGTACAGGGTTAGGGGTAGAGGTAGTGATTAAAGTGATGAGTAGTGAAATGGAAATGCCACTATGTGGCTGTGTAAAGGCATGACGAATCTCCTGATACACCACGGCAGGTTGGGGTTAGGTGCTCGCGGTTAGGGACTTTGTGCACGCGTGGAGCAGATAGCATAATTGACTACCACAGACAGACAGACAGCGGTGGATGACAGGCAAGTATGAGAAACACGCAGCCGTCCACACGCCATGGACACGTACCCCAGATGCAAATTACCAGGGTGTGTGTGTGAGTCACAAGGTGATGGAAAAAATGGTGCGAACACTTTATTTTACTTTTTTAGTGTATCTACATGTAACAACATGTAATACTATGTACTTACACTGTACATGCTTAACACTAACCCTTGCCCAAAGCCTTACCCCAACCCCATGGTACGGTGTAAGTGCATGTTGTTACATATTGTTACACTCTTTGTTACACTCTTAGTTGCTGATGTACATACACTGTAACATGGAGCGTAAAATAAACGGTAAATAGTCGCCTGTGGTCGGGTTTGGGTTCAGGCAAGACATATGTATGAATGCATCAATGTGGCTGCATTTAACCCTTATGTTATGTTACGGTCAAAAATGACCGTTTTGAAAGTTCATTCTTAAATAACTTCTCCATTCTTCATCATACGCAAATGAGGCTTCATGATATCCTTCAGCTAACCTATTGGAATGGACAAAATGAATGAAATTCATTTGTGGAAGATATACAAATTGTTACCTTCATGGTGTTTCGGTCAAAAATGACCGGATCATTAACTTACATCTCCAAGACTTATATACAGAGACATTGACCTTGAATATACATTCAAAACTGAAGTAAGACACACAGGCACACACACACACACACACACACACACACACAGTACACACAGTATACACACACACACACACACACACACACACACACAGTCAACACATACACACACACAGGCACACACACACAGGCACACACACACGCACACATGCACACACACACAAACACAAACACACACACAAACACACACACACAATATGCAGCCTCACTGCTTGACGAGAAAAGACCTGAGGTGTGTGGCCAAAGTCATGTCCGTCTCAGAGCTTTGAGAACCCTGTCCAGAGCCATCTATCAGATCCACACAGCTCATCATGTTACACATGTTACACGTTAGACTATGTTATATGCATGTATACTGAAATTCATATTCTACATATGATGACAATGAAAATATTCATTTCTTCTTCAGACAGTCTCCTTCTCTACATGCAATCATACACATTACCTACTAAATCTTGCTCTTGCTGTTTGCGGGAACCAAACATTCTACAATGTTGATGTAACACAAAACCATACAAATGCAGCTTACAATCGCTTATTCCCACACTTCCCACACTTCACTCCACGGCATCAACATGGCCAAGCGATATACAAGGGATGAGGCTCTTCTGTTACTATTTGATGACGATGTTGATGATGGACCACAATCTGAAGAGGAAGATGTGTCTGAGGAAGATGATGACACCGAATTTCATGCAGATGAGGACAGTAACTCAGAGGAGGAAATGGAAGAGGAAGAAGGATTCACAAATGCAGGAACATCGTTTCCATCAAAAAATGGAAATATCATTTGGCATCCATCCACAACTGTGACTCCAAGTAGAGCCACCTCAGAAAACATCATCCACATGAGACCAGGGCCTACCAGATATGCCATCGCCCGCACCGATGACATTCTGTCAGATGTTTTTACCAGTTATACTGTTATTGTTATAATACTGTAATTTCAACTTCAAAATGTTCTTTTTATTGTGAATCAAAGTTAATGTTCAGTTATTACATTTAAAGTAGTTCATGGCAGATTCACATTTATTGTTTTCTGCTTTTTTTTGACAACGGCAACAGCAAATTTTACTTTATTACAACTAATAAATCAACATGTCTATGATGAGATGTGAGGTTTTTATTTTCAGTGATATAAGAAATAATAAGAATAAAACTGAAATGTGAATTAATTGTTTGCATTTGAAATTTTCTCATAATTAGAACTTAATTTTAATGAAATAAATAGGTGCAAGAAAATAAAGCTTATCAATGGACAAAAAAGTACAATGTCATTTAAATTGCATTGGAAATGTTTCAAAAGGATGTTTAAAAGATATTAATCAAAATATATGAAAATCAGACTTCTACAAAAGGTTTTAAAAGGCTTTTTTGTATGGCCGGTCAATTTTGACCGTTAACACCACGAACGTAACCATGTTTCTAACACAACATGAGGGTTAACTGACACTCAAAAGCTTTCAAACACACACACACACACACACACACACACACACACACACACACACACGCACACACACACACACACACACACACATACACAGGAGAGACACAAACACATACAGAGAAAGAGAGAGAAATTCTCATGTGCATTTATAAAGCATTACAATCTCACAAAAGCTGTAGAATGTTTCGATGCCCATGGTCTCTTCAAGAATAAGGTCAATATGCTTGCATGTCAAGTAGGTCAAGGCTTTGACAAAAAAGGCCTTGATTGCCTCCTATTATTACCTGTGCATAATCAGGGCAGATTAAGCTCAGCAATGATTTTAAATAATGATTGATGAACTAATGTATACAACTATATGTTTTCTTTACCTAAACTTTACTCTGTCACACTCACCCTGTCTGTCACTATCACAACCACACACCCATACACTCACAGACACACACACACACACGCGCACTCTCTTTCTGTCTCAGACACACACACACACACACACACACACACACACACACACACACATACACATAGACACACACACACACACACACACACAAAAGTGTGCACACACAAACGCATGCATGCAGAGGAACCACTTCTTCTTGTGTTGTCCTTTGCGGCGCGTGGCGAATGTGGGAGAAACCTGTGATTCAGCACGCTTTACTGGCAGCCAGCCAACACAAACACAGCCTTCCGCTGCACACCCGCTTCCGACGAAGAGACATTTTAACACACGCAAAAACACACACTCTCTCCAAGAGATGGGTGGAAGGGTGTATGTGTGTGTGTGTGTGTGTGACGAGAGATATGACTGTACAATTTCTTCATTTGATTACAAGCTTTCTTCAAACCTGTAATTATCCACACAATCCAACACATTGGGCTTGTAATGGCAGTCAGATTACAACCATACTCTGCAAGACTCTTAAAGTTAATAACTCCGGGATGGGCTCTGTAATTTGTAGCAATTTGTTTGGCAGAATTTTCTAACTGAACGTGTAGGGGAAGATATTACTGTAAGACAGACAGAGGTTTGGACGCAGGGATGAAGAGAAAAGAAGCAAGGCAGGACGGTAACAGAAGGCAAGAGAGAGACAGAGAGAGAGAGAGAGAGAGAGTGAGAGAGAGAGAGAGAGAGAGAGAGAAAGAAAGAGAGAGAGAGAGAGAGAGCCAGAGAGAGAGAGAGAGAGAGGGAATGGAGCTTGACTGCATGTCACTGAGACGTTGAGTTTTAATTACATGTGGCAAGCCATGCCGTTGACCCTGAAAGACTTGATCATGGGGAGGTTCAGAGAGACAGACAGAGAGAGAGAGAGAGAGAGAGAGAGAGAGAATCTAAATCAAGTCATAATGAAAGCCACCGTAAATGTCACAGGACAACCTGTCTCCAGCCAGCAGATGTTCAAATGGTGTGGTGTCACCCAACCACGTACGGTTATAACAGGTTGCAGGGTTACTGGCTTTGTTGAAGCCATCAAGGAGTGAAGGGAGTGACAGCTTACAATTTGCATGACATGGGTGGAATAGCTCGCATAGCCCAGCTTTCCAGAGGTGATTGAAACAAGCAACAAATGTGACACCCATGCATGGCTATCTGCCCCCACCCCACCAACCGATCACACAAATATGTTTCCATCATAAACAAACACATTGTAAACAAATATATATGCACACAATAGATATGCATGCACAGGCACGCACACACACACACTAGAGGGCTTTGGAGGGAACACAAACCTTTAAACTACAGCATGGAAATGCAGGTTTCAATATCAGCTGTGAAGTATGTTTTTTTTCCTAATTGTGTTTTTTGTGATTTTTTTGCACTAATTACAATCAGTCTGTTTTACGAATGGTTGGAACAAGTGTGGTTTGGTGTTTTAGTCTTTGAAGACAGATTATACCTCCTGCCTTTGGCTCGTTGGTCAGCTAGGTAGCTCGTCAACACCAAGCTAAAATCACGGAAAAAGCTGCAGCCTCCCCAGCTCTGCCCACCTTCGGTACCTTCCGACTGTATTTTTCTGTTGGAAGTCATTACTGGTCATCCTGAATGCCCGAGGTCTCAAGGGCAGGGCATGAAGGTCATCTGAAGGCCGTCTGCAGGGCAGCATCTTGGATGCGGTGGCCTTGTCTGTGATCTCGACAGGAAAGTGTGCCGGCAGTCAGCCGGCTCTGGCATGGCACCAAGCAGCAGGCCGTGCTTCGGCTGGTTGGTTGGTGTGACGTGTCCCTGACCTGGGCAACACACAATGGGGTGACTTCAGAAACAGCGGGGGCATTCATTTTCTTCTGATGACACTAGTGCCGCAATAACTAATTTAACGGAAGCCAATTGTGTTTTTTCCCATATTCGTTAATCACTGCCAGTAAGGTTTCAAAGACTTTGGGTTGAGCAACTGAATGTTGAAAGCCTAAAGGTGTGAGGAAAGTACAGCTGACACGCCCACGTGCCGGTCTGAATGCTGGCAGTATTGAAGACCTTTCACTCTGAGCCATGACTCAAGGCTCATTCACACCGACTTCAGTGTGTACAGCACGTAATCATTTACAATATGTGTGTATGTGTGACAGAATACGGTCAGATCATGTGTGTGTTGTGAATAGTCTAATTTATTAACGTGCATTCTAAACGAATACGGACAGAAAACAAGCAGTCTACGCGCTGTATACGGAGAGTGTTTGGTGTGAATGAGCCCTCAGCAGTCATCAACAGTGAGACCAAAAGACATTCTCTTCATTAAAGCAATACTATGGAGATTGGCCTGTAAAGCTAGTGGAAAAGCTAAAGCTAGTGGTATGACTACATGCCATCAAAATGAATTTGGACAAATTGTTGGAAAAAAACAATTGTCTAATGAAGGAAAAGATACCTCAAATAGTGGTGAAAAGTTAGTACTCCTTTAACATATGACATATAACGCATCCAACAAGGCAAGCAGTCCCTTCCCTCTTCCACAAGGATGGACCCAAGGCATG
>CM050219.1:3965000-3980000 GCA_027475355.1 Coilia nasus | reverse complement strand
GCCCACGGTTATTATGGTGCCCATAGTTAGTATGTTGCCCATGGTTAGCATGGCGCCCACGGTTAGTATGGTGCCCACGGTTATTATGGTGCCCATGGTTAATATGGCGGCCACGGTTAGTATGGTGCCCACGGTTATTATGGTGCCCATAGTTAGTATGTTGCCCATGGTTAGCATGGCGCCCACGGTTAGTATGGTGCCCACGGTTATTATGGTGCCCATGGTTAATATGGCGGCCACGGTTAGTATGGCACCTACAGCCCACAGGCACCCACAATTAGTATGGTGCCCATGGTTATTATGGTGCCCATGGTTAGTATGGTGCCCATGGTTAGTATGGCGCCCACATTGCATTATGATGCCCATGGTTGTTAGTATGGCGGCCACGGTTAGTATGGCACCCACAGCCCACAGGCACCCACAATTAGTATGGTACCCATGGTTAGTATGGTGCCCATGGTTAGTATGGCGCCCACGGTTACTATTGGGATCGGTTAGTAGGCCCTACGCTGTGCCAGAGCCCTTCACTCGGGCACTGTTATCGTTACCTCCCAAAACGGAATGTATATGCACTGCGTAGTGATGTCCTGCAGGGCAGCTGTGGCTTAATGTTAGGGAGTTAGCATTGGGATCAAAAGGTTGCAGGTTCAAATCCCGTAGCAGTAGGAAGACTGTGGGTGGTAGAGTCACTAACTCCACTGCGAATGTTCTCCTGGACCCTCATCCATGGCTGAAGTGCCCTTGGGCAAGGCTTCTAACCCCATGTTACTCCAAGAACTGTACCTAAAATAGCTGTAAGTTTCTCTGGGTAAGAGTGTCAGCTATATGTTATGTGTTCAGTTACTTAATAATTTGTTGCAGCTTGTTGTTGATATTCCATTGCAATAATGAATGGACTACTTGTTGCAATTGACAGTGGTAATTTTTTTCAGCTGTCATTATACACAAAATATTTGACTTTAAAAGTCAATAGAACATTCATCAGCATTTTGAAGAGCTGTATAATAAACTGCAATTAATGTTTGGATACAGCACAACTTCACCTTTTTGTTGACACACACACACACATTTACATACACACACAAACACACACACACACACACACACACACACACACACAGAAACACGCACCCATGCACACACACACAAACCCACACACACACACACAAACCCACACACACACACACACACACACACACACACACACACACACACACACACACACACACACACACACAAATGCACGCACACACATGTTTACATGTCAGCAGTTCTCCTGAGAAGTGCACCAGGCAGAGGAAAAAGTCTGTTAGGAACTCATGCTGTCAAGCATAGGGGACTCCCACCTTCCTCCCATTTCCTGTCATACACACGCAAATAAACACACTTGTCACGCCAGAAAACTGTCACTCTACCGCCTCCTCTCAACAACTGGTGTTTGCAGGTGTGTGTGTGTGTGTGTGTGTGTGTGTGTGTGTGTGTTTGCATGTGGGTGTGTGTGTGTGTGTGTATATGTCTGCCTAATCAGATTAAGAACTCTGAGAATGTAGATGTTTTCCCAAGAGCATAACACACAAGTAAATGTTTTTATGTGGGTGTATTTCTATTTATGTATGTGTTTGTGTGTGTGTGTGTGTGTGTGTGTCTATATGTAAATCATACGTATGAGAATACGTATGAGAATGTGTTTTTTGTTTCCAGGAAAAATGTAGAAACAGCATATTTAAAGGGTGTATTTTGATGTCTGTGTGTGCATGTGTGTGTTCATGTGTGTGTCTGTGCATTGCTGTTTTGCTTGCGAATGATATCCCTGAGAGTGATGGTTACTCGTTCGCTTGTAGAATATTCTCACAGGTGTCTCGCAGGTTTTCTCACTCCCCAATGGTGTGAAAGTAGATAGTTTCTATGGGAATCCCAGGCCATCATGATTCTAATCTTACCCGTATTGTTTGACGTGGCGGGTCGAGTTACATGGCCTGAGGCAGGTCTGTTAGGCGACAGTCTGAAGGTGGCTTAGTCTACTGTAGTGGTGTGGCGTGGTGTGTGTGGGAAGATGGGGTCGTCAGCACTAACCACTGCAAGAGCACCAGTGCACAGTCACTGCCCTCGTTTCTGACGACAAATTCAGATGAATCAGCCCTGGGAAACATTGGTTATTGTCGCCTGTAGTGTGGTCAATGCGTTACTGGTGAAAGAAGTGTGTGACTTTGTGTGTGTGTGTGTGTCTTTGTGGGTGTGTGAATGTGTGTGCAATGTGTTATGACAGACGGTAGAGAAATGACATCAGTGTATTTCTTTTGAATGTGTACGTGACTTTTCTTTTAATTTTCTTTCCAAACCTTCCTGGACACTTTTTTTCCAAACTGTCATCTGAAAATCTCCCCCTAGTGTGAGGCATATATGAGTATAGTGTGTGTGTGTGTGTGTGCGTGCGTGTGTATGTTAGGGTAAACAAGGCTGTGTCCTCCCTAATTTAAACTACCACAGGGACTCCACAAGGGAGTGTAATTTCACCGGTATTGTTTACACTTTACACAAATGAGTGCCGAAGCAACACACCTGATTACATTGCAATTAAATTCGCAGATGATACAGCTATTGTGGGGTTAATACAGAACAGCAATGAGACCCCATATAGGGTCTGGGTGGACAAGTTTGCAGTCTGGTGTAAGTCCAGCTGTCTTCTTCTAAACACCAAAAAGACTAAGGAACTAATTGTTGATTTCAAAACAGAGAGTCACACCCATCAGAATATGGACATGTAACACTGACACCATCTACAAAAGGGGGGTGCAGAGGCTACATTTTATGTGAAAGCTAAGGCAATTTAGGGTTGACAGAGATATGATGCAGGCTTTTTACCATTCTTTTGTTGAGAGCATTCTATGTTTTTGTTCTGTGGCCTGGTATTTTTCCCTGTCTGTAGCAAATAAAAATAAGGTACACAAAATAATCAATATGGCCAGCAAGATTGCTTGCCAGCCACTAAATAGCATGGCCATGACTGTTGAGACAAGGGTGGTAAAGAAGGCACATACTATCTGTGAGGATACATCACATCCCTTACATCATGCATATGAGCTGCTTCCTTCAGTCAGGAGGTTCAGGCTACCTTCTTTTCAGACAAATAGAGCCCGCAGATCATTTATACCCACTAGTACATCCCTGTTAAACAAGGATTCTACTGTGAGATTGCACTTTAGTTCTGAATAACTGCACTTTAGCACTATGTAAGTTGTGGGTTCTGTCATATTGTCTTTTTGTCTTCTGTCTTGGGTGGGTGGGGTGTTGTGTTTGTCTATTGTGTGCATTTGTAACTATCAGATGCACTGTGAATGTAAATGGCACAGAACAAATTTCCGTAAGGACAATAAATATTCTATCTATCTATGTGTGTGCATGTGTGTGTTTGTGCATGTCTGTGTGTGAGTCAAGCATTTTGACCATTATTGCATCACATCTTTTGCTTATGCCAAAGAATGCTCCTCTTTGCTTTCAAACACTCCCCATTTTATTCACATCGCTAATAATTACTTGTGGCTTAGCAGTCAGCAAACAGGGAAATGAGACAGAAAATGCAGCTCAACGCTTCAATTTGGTCAGCCAAGCGCTTACATACCCTTTCTCCCTCTACTTCACACAGGGCAGTCCTCACCGCTGTCACTTTCCTCCGAGCCAGCAGAGGGTGCTCTACCTATCCAGAGCAAGAGCCCTGCAAAGAGGGGTCACCGTGTGATAGATATCCTGAAGAAGGAACCCCGTGTTCCACACCTAATATCACCGAACGACCCCCCAAAAATGATCTGCCCAGGACCTGCTCTCAGTGCTGACAGCCAATGGCATGCAGGCCATTCCACTTACATCATGAGCCTGGGGTCAAACGGCGTCAGTTTGGAGCACAGGACAGAACAGAAACTGGGTTCTCCAGATGCACTAAGAGGCTTATCATCCTTCAGACCTCACAACAATACCCCCCTCAGGCCAGCAATGTACCCGGAATATTCCATGCCATATTCTGTGCCTTTGCAAATGTACCCTGCATCTCAGTACTACCTCCCTGGTCCTCCACCCCTAGGACTGGACAGGATGCCGCTGCCGCTAAGACCTAACCTCTATCTGCTGAGTCTGCCAGGCAACAGGCAAAGCACTGTTTTGATTGGGCCTCCTGAAACCCACAGGAGCCTTTCAGCCAGCTACCTCTGTGATTCGAGTCCAAAGCCATGCGGGGACCTCAAAGGCTTTGGTGTCCCAGTGGCCACCACTGTCTATGCCAATAAAGCCAGTACACCCAGTGATGGACTTGCCACAGCCACCAGGTTCCATGCACCTTCTGTGAGCACCAGCCTTTGGGGAGCTTCCGTGCTTGACCAGCCCAGAGACACCTCACCCTTGCAGGGCATGGCTGTGTCGCCAGGCCCCCTGCCCTCCAAGCCCACCTCTGCTCAGCTAGAAGCTAAACAGGCATCAACGCAGATGAACAGCCCCCAGGCAACGAGACCCAGCAGTGGCACCATCACCTACAGGACCCTGTCCTATCCCCTGACGAGACAGAACGGAAAGATTCGTTATGACTGCAATGTCTGTGGGAAGATCTTTGGGCAACTCTCCAACTTGAAGGTGTAGTAAAATTCCCCTCATAGTTGATATCAGCATGTCACATACCTAATATGATAGTTTCCTTAACGTCATGGAGCAGCTGTAATATTCCAAGTTTCCAAACAGGCTTGTGTGTGCTTGAAGTTGTATTGAATTTTACTGAAACTACAAATGTCATGTAAAAGTACCTCTGCATCAAAACAATTCCTTTATAGAAGAACCTCTCATATCAAAAATATTTACTTGTCTCATAACGATAACATGCATACGTGTACGTAATAACGCCAAAAGCCAAGACAAGGCCATGCAAGGCAACTTTATTTGTATACCACATTTCATACACAACGGCAATTCAGTGTGCTTAACAAAAATAACAGCAAAGGACAGTACGTAAAAGCATAAAAGATAAAGTAAGTGTAAAAGCATAAAAGATAAAATAAGTGTACAAGCATAAAAGTAAAATAGGTATATGGTAAATGTAATGATTTAAACACAAGAAGCAAAGCCTAACATAATACAGCAAATCTTTAAAGTGCATTGTTCACTAAAACAGCTAACACCTGTGACCTCTAACTGATAAGTGACCTGACCACCAGTCCATCCGTTAACTGCTCCTGCCAGGTCCACCTGCGCGTCCACAGTGGGGAGAGGCCGTTCAGATGTCAGACTTGCCGCAAGAGCTTCACCCAGCTGGCCCACCTGCAGAAGCACCGGCTGGTCCACACAGGAGAGAAGCCCCACCAGTGTGAGGTGAGCCGGGGAAGCGGACGAAATGGGGGTGGGGGGGTGGGCAGTATGGTAAGGGGTTGGGAGTAGAGGGAATTGTAGACTACGTTAGGGCCCCAAACAACACTGCATGAAAAGTGTTTTTTTCATCCCCGTAAACACCTGGAAATCAACTACATTTTTGTCAGTTAACAACAATATACACTGCGAACGTCACGTTCATCTGTGCCACATATTGATGTATACGAATCTTGATGTAAATGATAAATAATGTAAACCTGCCCTTTTCATTAAAAACTGTGTTGCCACTGCTGTATTTTACAGGTTTGTTAGCACTCCTAGGCCCTTTAGAGGCCTGTGGCCCCCAAGCAGTTGCCCAGCGTGTCGCCTGTTGGCTAGCTATAGCTCTGGGTGGAGGCAGACGTGTAGTTTGCCAAAAAGGAAACACAGGCAACTGCTTGGGGCCCCCAGGCCACTACAGGGCACCTGAGGGCTGACAAGCCTTCAACGGCGCTTTGGCAACATAGATGTATAACAGAAATTGGGGATTTCTTTGCCTGGGGCCCCAACAGACTCTAATGGCCTCTGGTCAGGGGTGGAGGGTGGGAGTGGGGGGTTACAGAGGCTTAGCTTAGTGGAGATAATGGTAAGCGGGTGGAACACCTTGACTGAAGACATGCTTGAGCAGAGATGCGGTCGAGCAGAGCTGAAAGTTTTCACCAAAGTTTTTTGTTCATTCTATGTTCTTCTTTGTTTGTGGTTTATTTGTGATCTTGTTTTTTTTTTTTTTTTCTTTGTTTTTTTTTTTCATTGCTTGCAGTCACTGTTAAGAACATATCTAGAAACCACACAGTCAGCCATGATTTTTAGCATTATGAACCAAAAACATTGTAATGACTGACATTTCTCTACCCCAAACTGGACCCAAACCTGTGAGTTTGTGATTTAAGCACAAACAGAGAGCTCTGGTGTCTTTAGCGGACAACTCCTTTCTTAGAAACTGCCAATGAGATTCTTAGGTAGAGTTTTGAACAATCAGATAAAACTGATTCAACAACAGTGTCCCGTAGATCAAAGCAGAGAGCTCTGCAGTTGGGTGACAGTAGCGCGTGTGCAGGCCTTTGATGTGTTTTTCACTTCTGTGGGCTGACGTGACTTGACCTACCTCTCTGCACCTTCATCGTCTTTCCCTCACTTTCCCTTTCTCTTTGTCTCTCTGTCTGTCTCTGTCTCTCTCTCTCTTGGTCAGTCATTCTGGTTAAATAAATAGGTATCACTGCTCTGGGTGTTTTATGTATTTGATCTAATATGGCTATATCGTGGTATATGTTTATCAATTTGTGTGTGTGTGTGTGTGTGTGTGTGTGTGTGTACAATTATGATGCTGATAAGGCCTTGAGCTTATTCCAACATTTTTTTTCCCTTTTCTATACCTCACACTCTCTTTCTCTTTCCATCCTATTTTTTTCTCTGTACCTCTCTCTCTCTGTCCTTTCTTTATCCATCCTAATGTTCCTCTGTACCTCTCTCTCTCTGCCCTAGGTGTGTCACAAACGCTTCAGCAGCACCAGCAACCTGAAGACCCACCAGCGTCTGCACTCGGGCGAGAAGCCCTACAAGTGTCGCACCTGCCCCGCCCGCTTCACGCAGTACATCCACCTCAAGCTCCACCGCAGACTCCACAGCAGCAGAGGTGCCCGTGTCGGGTGCGAGGGCGGCGGGGACGGGCGCCCCTACGCCTGCCCTTACTGTCCCAGCGCCTACCTCCACCTCTGCAGCCTGCAGATCCACCTGCAGGGCTTCTGTGCTGCGCTGCAGCCTCCTGCCACTAGTGGGCAGCCTTGCGCGCTGGAGCAGCTGGCCCGCATCAGCGTGGAGCTGGAGAGGTTTGACTTGAGCGATGCCGCGGAGATGCTGGACAAGACGACGGATACTGAGGCAGAGAGAAGCGTCCTTAATGTGTTCTGGAGGGAGGTGGAGGCAATGGGGCTTAAGTCTTCCAACCACCAGGGCGGCGGTAGAAAGACCGTGCTGGTGAAGCACTCAGGATCCAGAGAAGCCGGGGGAGAGCAGAGCACTTATTTACCTCCTTTCAGTGTACACATCAAACAGGAACTGGAACTGTAGCAACACCCTTATCAACAGTATCAATTTACATTCCCATACAGTAGTCAGCCATTTTGGCTGACACCATGACAATCAAAGAGCTAGTTTCTCACAGAAGAAAACAGGTCAGACTGAATAAAAGAAGATAAGGGCTTGAATATGAGGAGAAGCGACAACTGAACAACTAGATTTCTTCCTGAAGACCAAACTGAAGACTGTTTCACTGTAGCAAAAACAAACACAGGGACATAATTTTCCTCAGGGTAGCTATAGGATTGCATTATATAACTTTGCAAATCTTGTTTTGTATGTTTTGTACTTTTTTCCAATTTAAAGACAAAAATATCTATGATCTTTTATCTGGCTTGGGAGACATCCAAGATATATATTTTAATAATGCTTTAATTTATTATTTCATTTTAAATGTTACATGTGTGACAATTTCCTGTGCACTCTGAGTTTGGTTTATGTGTTAAAATGCTTAGGCTTTATTAAAGACATCTGTCCTTAAAGGAAAAAATAATTAAGACGGCCTTCGTGTATGTGTGCATACTTTACACTTTGGGCAGTGTGTGTCTTGCTTCAGTCGGATGTGGTCATATGTAGGGTAAGTACATCAGAGAGAGTCACACGAGAAGGGGAAGAGCGAGAGCGTGGGAAGGAGGTGGGGTAGGGTAGGGTAGCCTAGGGTAGGGTAGGCTAGGGAAGTGGTCGCTGATTATCGCGCTACACCATGCGCTCTCCTATTTCCAACCACAACCTCCAGTGTGACTAAGACCCGTGTACTTTTAAGTTTCTGAATGAGTTTTCGGCCTTTTCTTCAACCGTATTGCACCTGTTTTACTCCAACACCTCATTCTTGAGAAAATGCTTGATATTCTAGCAGTGCCCCATTGTGTTTGTGTGTAGTGTGTATTGGCGCCATCTTTTGTGTGCAGAGAATCAATTATTTTACTGTACACTTAATGGGTCAATATAGAATCTCAATTATGAACATATCCGTTTGAAATCACTTTCCAAGAGTTTCTCTCTCTCTCTCTCTCTCTCTCTCTCTCTCTCTCTCTCTCTGGATTAATGTATTTTCTCGACGAGGTAATTGAGTTGCACTGGCACGACTAAATCGGTAGGCTGAAAATCATTCTGATATGCATGCATAGCCCATTCTCCGTGGACCTACTACTCATGATTAAAATACACTGCAGCAATTAAAACTTCATCACTAGGTTTCAGTGGCTCTGACTCAAGTATCTCCATTTTCTCAGTTTTATTAGACCTACATTTATTAATGTTGGGATATATATACATACATTAAGGCATAAGTCGAAACAGAAGACACGCCAATGTTATCATCTTACAGGTTCTTCTGTGTCTACAGTAGCCTAAGCTCTCTGCTCGTGCGCTACAGCTTTAATTCCAAAAGGATGACGTCAGATATTTTTGACGGGAGGAAGGAGTAACGGTATCCGCCGAGAATGAAGGATGTCAACAATGTCACGGATGGATTCTAGTGGCCGCGTATCTGCTCCACCATGATAAGCGAGGAGTTCGTCTCCGGGGCGATGGCACCAGCGGTCCGTAGAGGATGCTGGACCGCGTGGTGCCAAGTGACTCTATTTGCCGTGTCGGCTCTCTTGATCGTGGCGGAGAGAACCGCGCGTGAGTGGGCACCCACAATATTCCCCATTCCAGACAACACTTAATGATAACATAACCTTCTTTAGACTACAACCGAAGAACCCGGTGGCAATCTCAAATATCACTTTTGTTTCTGTTATACCGATTGTTTTTGAATGGTGCTTGTTGTAATAGCATGCAATGTGTAAAGGAGGATGCTTGAATTTCCCTGTTCAATTTCAGCATCTGTCTTAACCATCACATGCCAGGGCTTGCGGCGTATGTAGGACACTGTATGTAAAGATGATTAGATAGCTGGCGTTTGCGTATTTCAGTGCTAAGTCCGCCACACGTCGTTAGCCGCACTATGGTGTGTGTATAACCAAGATCTGTAGCCCGCTTAAAAATCCTCTCACGTTGAAGCCAGTAGCTCTAGACAGAGAGAGAGAGAGAGAGAGAGAGAGAGATAGAGAGAGAGAGAGAGAGAGAGAGAGAGAGCGAGAGAGCGAGAGAGAGAGAGCGTGTTGAGTTGCTACGACTCTGAATCGTATTTGTTGTCAGTTTATTTTTTGGGGGAGTGAGCCTATTAACTGAAATTGTGGGCGTAATGGTCCATGTTACAGGTAACGTAGAGGACGTGGCGAGGCTAGGCATGTAACTGCCGCGGTCATTTGTGACTTACTCGGGTTACAATGGTAGGGTGGGTAAGTTGTCGTGTCTGCAAAGGTTGTCTTCCAGATGTTTTTTTTCTGCACCGCCTACGGATTGTTTTGGCATTTTCGTGCGGCACAGTGGTGGACCTGCAAGGCAAGAGCGCAGTAAGGAGATCAATTACTCAGGCCGAAGCCGAAGGGTGGAGTTAAAAGGAGCTTTGGCTTTGGCACGAGGACGTCTTTCAAGCGGTATTAAAATACGGTGCGTGTGCGCCTCGGAGTCTCGAGGGCAGTGCCAAATCAATGAATGGCCCTCTGCAAGGTCTGCGCGCACACACATACACACACGCTTGCCTTGCGCACGAGCAAACAGAGAGAGGGAGAGAGAGAGAGAGAGAGAGAGAAAGACAGACAGAGAGCCAGAGAAAGATAGATGTCGGATCTCATCCAGGTCATGCTGAAAACTTAGCTCCTTTGACAGAAAGAGAGAGAGAAAGAGAGAGAGAGAAAAGCATTGCCAGGGGTGCAATATGCTGTCATAAACATAAACCATTTGGCAATTGTGGACAATAGGGGAAGATACCCAATTGCACACAGAGCTGCAATCATTTGAGCCAAGGCAATTCTCTCTCTCTCTCTCTCTCTCTCTCTCTCTCTCTCTCTCTCTCTCTCTCTCTCTCTCTCTCTCTCTCTCTCTCTCTCTCTCTCTCACCTCCATTGGTAGCGCATCCACTGTGGAGCTGCAGAGTTGTGAGTTGAAGTCCAGGCGTTTCACTGTGCACACTGTGCATGCACGTGTGCAGTACAAACAGCCATGTGATAAACACAACACAGGCTACATTAGTATCTCCTTCTGTGTCTCTCTCCCTGAGTGTGTGTGTGTGTGTGGGTGTGGGTGTGTGTGTCAGTTCTCTAGTGCGTGGGGTACTACCTGTAGGTGGGTGACACCCTGTTGAGTGACTGTTACATTAACATCTTTCTCTGTGTCTCTCTCCCTGTGTGTGTGTGTGTGTGTGTGTTTGTGTGTGTATGTTTGTGTGTGTATGTGTGAGTGTGTGTGTGTGTGTGTGTGTGTGTTAGTGCTCTATTGCGTGGGCTACTACCTGTGGCTGGGGGACACTCTGTGGGCGGCGTGGACGCTGGCTCTGTTGGTGCCGGGGGCTCTGGTGCAGGTGATCAGCTGCTGGTGGTACCTGGCCGACGGGGACCAACGCCGCTGCCTCCTGGCCCTCACACACCTGCTACACCTGGGCATCTTCAAGAGGTGTGTGCTGGTGTGTGTGTGTGTGTGTGTATGTGTGTGTGTGTGCCTGGACCTCATACACCTGCTACACCTGGGCATCTTCAAGAGGTGTGTGCTGGTGTGTGTGTGTGTGTGCCTGGACCTCATACACCTGCTGCATCTGGGCATCTTCAAGAGGTCTGTGCTGGTGTGTGTGTGTGTGTGTGTGCGTGTGTGCCTGGCCCTCACACACCTGCTGCACCTCGGCATGTTCAAGAGGTCTGTGCTGGCAGTAAGTACGGAAGGCTGAAATTAGTGCAATTGTGTGTGTGACTGACTTTTATGAAATTTGAATACCATGTGGTGGAGATACAGCCTCGTGAACCTCTGGCAGATTGTACGCCTTGGGCTATTCTTTCTTGGTTTGTGGTTGCAGCGCGGATTATCTCCTATAGTGAAGATTTGACTAAAAAGAAAAACCTGCCTCATGCGAACAATTAACATACATTAACTAACTACTGTACTGGGATCAAATTTCCGCGCACTTATCCTAATTCCAGCCATTACATGCCAAACATGGAAACTGACCCATGTGCAGTGAATGGTCTCCAGGGTGCCATTAACTCCCCATAGAGGAGTGCGTAATCAGTGTAATGTTACCATTTCCTTCCTTATTTGCTGCCCCTGCAGCTGTGTGTGTGTGTGTGTGTGCGCGCGCGCGCGCGTGTGTGTGTGTGTGTGTGTGAGATCTCACTGGGACTTCCTCCAAGACCCAGGGCTGGGATCCATCTAATTAGCACTGAATAGAGGAGTGTGATGCTCCAGGCTGCTTAGATAACCATGGCTACGAGTGATGATGCAGCATTTGCGTTTTCCTTGTTTCCGCAGAGTATCCGGGCCAAGTTAGGGCCAAAACTGCTTCTTGAGCTACAGCACCATGCCAGCCTCTGCTGCAGTGTGATGCTCATATCAACTTAACAGTGCAGTTATTTGTTTAACTGTAAGGAAAATATACAGACAAAGGAACGCACTGGATGTATGGCAAGGCTGACTGATAGGGAGACATGTGCGTGCCTTTCTCTGTGCCGGGTCCCACTGCTGACTATGTTGGTTGTGTGTCTCCCCCCTGTGGCAGGTTCTGGGACTGCATGTCGTCGGTGTGGCACATGCAGGGCTCGGCGGGCCAGCTGGGGGTGGCCGTGATGCAGCAGGCCGACGTGGCGGGGCTTCGTCTGATGGAGGCGCTCTTGGTCACGCTGCCACAGACGCTCCTGCAGACCTACGTGCTGGTGGCAACGGACGTGGGCCTCACCTCGCCAGGTACGCCACGCTGCGCCGGCACAACAAATGCCCCCCCTGCGAAACACACAACACAGCACACCCATACACTGTACATAAGAGAACTGGACAAACCCTCTGACCCTCTGACAAACCAGATGAAGCCAAAAATTGAAAGTTCTAAGCACCACAGTCTTGGCCAGTTCATATCAATATCAATGTCAATTATATCAATTATCTGGGGATTAAACTAATGGATTCTAAAAAAACACCACCCTGAGAGTTGTCATGGACACCACAACTATCAAAAGACACCAAAACAGTTTTTTACACCAGCCTGTGGAAGTCTTTAGGAAGTTGCTTGCTTCTGCAGCCAGCCCCTATTGGATGTTGGAACGTTCAGGCTTGGCCTTATTGTTTAACCTGGCATGTTGCTGCTTGAGCACACCACACAGTCAACGCTGTACAAATCTTTAACATACAGTAAATGCAACCACAAACAATACAGATGAAAGATGACACTATTAACCTTTCTATGGTGTACTGTCACACTAGAGTTTTGTTTCAAGTATGTGGTTCAATGACAAACGTGTGTTAGCTAACCCAAAAAACTAGGAGTAAATCTCCTAATATGTATGTCCTATAGCTTTGTTTTGTCAGCGGATGAAGCCATAGGTCTCCTGTATTAGAATATTTATGTCTTTGTCTGAGTTTCACTTACTGAGGGAGGACCCCAGATATATCCAGGCATGCCGTGGCCCACAAACCAGACAGTCCAGCACAGAACAAAAGCAATACTACGCCTGTGTGTTGTGTATATTACATTACATTGCAGCTAACAGTCGCTTGGTAAGACTTGTTATGGTGTTACTGTTACAGTGTATCTACCTAATGAAGTACAGTGGTACAACCTGTGGAACAATATATAATACCATGTACTAATATTGTATTTACATAATGTAGTTTTGTCAAGGACAAGGACAACACTAGTACATGATATTATATTGTTACACAGGTTGTACCCCTAGTACATTAGGCACACTGTAAAAGTGACACTGTAAGTGACACTGTTTCATTTAATGTGACTTACAGTGGAGGAGGACCCTGAACCTTAGGTCACACAGGAGAATACAGCATAAGCGCAGGAAGAGAACACAAGTGAAAGCAATTCTACAGTCTGTTCCCACTACTGTAGTTTTGGGATTTGTCAGCCCCTGGGGGCCCCAAGCATTTGGCTGTGTTACATTTTGACAAGCCAGCCCTTCAAATACAGGCAGGTGTTGGTTAGGTGGTAAGTGCGTTAGATTTGTTAGGATGAGAGGCTGTAGAATTCTAGTGCATTTTATGAATTCTTTTTAGTTGTCAAATGAATGGCAACTGAATGTGTTTTCATGTGTCTGTTCAGAGAAGAGTTCTGTGGTCTTGTGTAACTAATGATGCAATTTTGTCTTGCCCAGTACACTGGGTGCTGTGTCGAGGACCATAGGAGTGAGAAACGAGCTGAGGGGTGACTGTGTGTGGTCTAGCCATACGTAGTTATCAATTAAGCTGAAGACAGACACACGCCACAAAGTTATGGAATTGCATGGCGAGCTCTTCCTGACTTAGGTTCTGTTTGAGTTATTTTCCACTGTTTAGACAGATATATGATGCAGTCTTTAGGTATACCTGTCCCCTCATTTCTTGCATTCAGGGAGACAGATCGAACCACCAGAAAGATAGAATCTAACAATATGCCTGCCTGTTTTTACCTTGACAGCTGAATAACTCAGATTAAGACTTAGTCTTTATTCTTCACTTAGTCCTCATTTCTTGTCACCTTTTATTTTCCATCAACTCAATTTGTAACATCACATATCTAATAAGTTATCAATCCTGAGCCAATGTCAAATCTTTTATTCAGGGAACACATATTTTAGCTTATTTAGAAAACACAATCCATGGTGAGCAGAGACTTCAAGGTATAAAATGTGTTCTTGCAAAAAAGGGTTTTCACAATAATTTGTGAATAAACACTTGCACAACACTTTCACAACACTTTCACTGCACAGCCCTCATCAGGGTGTTGCCTTTGGCCACTGTACTATTTCACAATTCATACTCAAATAATGCTTATATTCCACTGAACACTTTAGCTATGGTTGGTTTAGCTATGGTTGTGAGTCTCCACATATCAATGTGTTATTACTGTTGTTATATGTTTTGGTATTATTGATATCTATAATAATGTATAACCCGGAGCTGGTGGGGCAGAGGGGGCATTAGTTGCTATGTTATGCCACTGTACAGAACTGAACTGAATTAATGATTTAATTAATTATGAATTCATGAATGAATGAACTGATTAAGCTCATATTTCCTGTTTTTTACTCTCTTCTTCCCTTGTCTCTCTCTATCTCCCTCTTTTCTCTCTCTCTTTCTCTTTCTCTACCTCCTCTCTGTCTGTCTATCTGTCTGTCTCTCTCTCTTATCTCTCACGTTCTCTTTCTCTGTCTGTGTCTCTCTGTCTTTCTCTCTCTCCCTCCTCTCTCTCTGGCTCCCTCCTTTCTTTTTTTCTTTCTCTCCCTCCTCTTGCTCTCTCTCTCTCTCTCTCTCTCTCTCCATCCCCTCTGTTCTACTCTCCCTGTCTTGTCTTTCGCACATCCCCGTCCCTCGTCAGTGTCGCTGTGTTGTGGGATGTGCCTGCTGTCCATGTCCTGGGCACTGGTGCTGTTTAGTCGTGCGTGCTGCCTGATCCGGCCCGGGCACCTGGCCATGCCCCCCGCTGCCCTGCTGTGCCAGCTGCTGTGGAGGGCGGGCATGCTG
>CM050219.1:3920000-3962500 GCA_027475355.1 Coilia nasus | reverse complement strand
ATAATGTTTGTGTGTGTGTGGTAAAGCACAGTATAATATTTGTGTGGTAAAGTATAATATTTGTGTTTGTGTGGTAAAGTATAATGTTTGTGTTTGTGTGGGAAGTTTGTGTTGTGCTGGTGTGGGTGCCCTGTCGAGATGGGATGGGATGTCTTTGCTGTGTGCTGAGCTCCTGGCCCGTGGTTGACTGGAAGGCCTACTTGACAGGCACACCTCTTACTGGTTGTGTTTGTGTGGCAATTACCAGCACTTAACAGTTCTAGTGGAGGAACACTGGCTCACATAGGAAACTTTAACACACACCAACACTCATACCAGCACAGACACAAAGGAGTACACACACACCCACACACACTCGCACACACACAGAAACAAACAAACACATTTACGGTACAAACAAACATACACAAACAAACAAACAAACACACACACACACACACACACACACACACACACACACACACACACACACACACACACACACACACACACACACACACACACACACACACACACACACAGTGTGTTCCCAGGTCATGTTATCGTGTTACTGTAAAAGAAAACTTGTGTGTGTTGTTCTGCAGGTCATGTTCCTTGAGAACGCCACACTGATGCTGGCAGCCTTTGACTTCCTGAATGAGGCATCATGGGATAGCCTGACGGTGCCCACTGCTGTGCTCTGCAGTTTCCTGTCTGGTGAGTCACACTCTTCTCTACATGACTGTGTGTGCTTTCCAGTATGATGAACTGATCTCAGGCATACACAGATAAAAAAATTACATGAACTTTTTCCACAATATTCCAGTTCATTGAGATGCACGAGTATTGATTGTTGTATTTTTGTCTGTATTGATTGTTATTTCCTGGTCTTACTTGCTGTTATGTTTGCCACTGATGTTTAAATGGAATTAGTCTTTCAGTACATTTCACACGGTCAGCAGAAATCCACACCATATAGGTGAGGATATGGTTTCAGAACATTTGTTGACAACTTGATGTTTGTTTTAAGAGTATTTATGTCGAGGTTCATGTTCATGTTACTTTACTTACAGCTGTAGGGTGATTTGGTTGCAGATAGAGTTGCGTAGATTTGATAAAATACTGTCTCAATACACATAATATGAAAAGTCACCATGTGCAAAAATGTAATAATGCACAAAGAATGTGCAGATCAAAATGCTGAAATTGCATAAATAAATGTATGCATCAATTTAAGAATGTTGAAAACTACAATGCCCACATCAAGTAACAATGAGGAAAAGTAGGATGTACAGTTATATAATATGCATATTATAACATGTTCCCTTCAATAATGGCTAGGGGGACAAAGCTGTTCCTATAGAGTATTGTTCTGCACTTTGGAACTCAAAGACTCTGCCCTAAAGGAATAACCTAAAACTGACTACGCAGATGGTGGGTGGGCCCATCTTGTTATCTGAGACAGTGGTCCACTCCACCTACCTGGTCGACAAGCTCACTTACTGTGTCTAAGCTACTAGATCATGTCACAATCAGGTTCAGAAAATTATTTTTGTTGTTCTTCAAGCAAAGGTGTCCATATCATTCCATCAAAAAGAAAAGAAAGCATTCTTTTGACAGCAGCCTAGTAAAACAAGCTCATGGTGGTCATGGAAATGGGGCCAGTGTCCAACAAAAGCTATTGTGCCTTTTTTGCTGTTAGGATCTAAAGTCATTTCCACTTTAAGCTATTGCATGTGACTGTACACATCCTACTGGTTGATATTTAATGAGTGAGAATGAGCACCGTTCCTAAAATCAGTAATCATGTCTTTAGTTTTAGAAATGTTGACATTATTCCTCACAGTCATCTAGGACTGGACCATGGTTGTTTCTCATCCTCCTCTTAAAGGCTACTTATGACAGCATATGTTAGAGTTTAACAATCAAAATAGTTTGAATGTAGTGTCTCCCTCTGCTAGATACATTTGACAGAGAGATTAAAAATAAGGCAGAGAACAGCAGTCTGAATTTGAAGTGTGTTTATCTTCGCAAAGAGGGAGCATGCATTATCTCATATAGCATAACTCAGAAAAGAAGATGGGTGCAAACAATCTTTATACCTTAGCACAATACAGTGGTCCCTCGTTATTTGTTCTAAAAATAATCGTTCTAAAAATAACCCGCGATAGGCGAAATCCGCAAAGTAGTCAGCTTTATTTTCTACAATTATTATAGATGTTTTAAGGCTGTAAAACCCCTCACTACACTTATACACTTTTCTCAGACAGGCAAAGTTCACACTTGCAAACATACAGCACTTCAGAGTCACACAAGGCAAGGCAAGGCAAGTTTATTTGTATAGCGCATTTCATACACAACGGCAATCCAATGTGCTTCACAAAAATAAAAGCAAAGGACAATATATATAATAAATATGTAGTAGGAGACGTCACCCCACCGGGACTAGAACCCAGGTCTCCAGGGTGGTAAACGGTGGCTCTGACCGCAACGCCAATGTACACTCAGGTGTCCCTCACGCATCTCCCACCATACTTCTCACACAGTGGGTGGACATCCGAAGACCTCATAGCAAGCCATCCAATTCTGACACCAGTTGTAGCGAAGGGGAGGAGTCACCCCACCGGGCACCCCACAGGGACTCGAACCCGGGTCTCTGGGTTACTAAGCGGGGGCCCTGACCGCAACGCCAAAGAGCCAGGCTCGTTGGGGTGGCAGTCAGGGCACACCCACAACTCTAGTGATGCTCACTCCATCACATTGACTTCCCCTTCGGGTCAGAGCACACCCACAACTCTAGTGATGGTCACTCCATCATATTGCCTTCCCCTTCGGGAAGCGCAGCCATGCGCTTTACACACTCAGGTGTTCCTCACGCATCTCACAGGTAGATAAAACATCTCTTATCTTCTTATCTTATCTCGCATAAGAAACACACAAAATAAAAATAAAATTAGTAGGAATCATTAACAGAAAGCATCTGAAAACAGTTTGGTCTTAAGTCTAGATTTGAAACTGCCAACAGTAGGAGCATTTTTAATGTCTTCTGGAAGTTGGTTCCAGAGCTTTACATTTTGTTCTAACAACAGGTTCTACCAACAAATTTTTCTGAAGTGATCTCAGAGACCTAGTTGGTGCGTATAACTGAAACATATCAAATAGGTAATTGGGTCCTATCCCATTTAATGATTTAAACACAAGAAGCAATGCCTTAAAGTCAATTCTATAGCTTACTGTGAGCCAGTGCAGGGACATTAAAACTGGAGTAATGTGGTCAGATCTTTTTGTTCTTGTAAGAACCCTTGCTGCTGCATTTTGGATCAGTTGAAGCTGTTTGATGGTCTTTTTAGGAAGGCCAGTAAAAAGGCCATTACAGTAATCAACCCTACTGGAAATAAAGGCATGTACAAGTTTTTCTAGATCTTGTTTTGACATAAGGCCTCTAAGTTTAGCAATGTTTTTTAGGTGATAGAATGCAGATTTAGTGATTGCTTTCATGTGACTGTTGAATGTTAGTTCACTGTCAATAAGCACACCGAGATTTTTAACAGTATCTTTTGCTTTAAGCCCCTTATTCTCAAGAGCAGTAGTGATCCTACGTCTGTCTTCCTTTTTCCCAAATACAATTACTTCACTCCACACAGCTAGCGGTGGAAGATTTATGTCAATTTTACAAGCTGAGCGCATTCTGTACTGTACAGGAGATTGCATGCACTAAAAAAATCCGCGAAACAGCGAGGCCGCGAAAGGTAAACCGCGATACAGCGAGGGACCACTGTACATCATTATGTAGTATATTTGAATTGTTTACAACATTCTATGTTAGAACATTCCACACCGGTTTGTTTTATACAGACCCTGTGTTTGTACGTTATTAAGATTACAGAAGTATGTGGCTATCCAGCCAAATGCATCAGAGAGAAACAGGATATGTAACTCGTTTGGTCAGTTAAGGTCCACACAGAGAGAACAGCAGATAATGTCAAGTGTCAAATGTAAACTCTCTACACAGAGGCAGAAAAGTAAACTCAAAATAAACTCAAAATAAACAAAGAGTTACCAAATACATTTCTTGTTAATAAGAATATGAAGTAAAGTTAATACTCTCAAAATTTCTCCATCACTCCCTCCATCTTTCTTTTCATTCCACCTTCCTTCCCTCATTTTTCATCACCTTCTATCTCTGTCTTGTCATCCTATCATTTCTCTCATTCCTTGTTTTCATCATCCTCTATCTCTGTGATCCCTTATCTTTTATCCCTTCTTTTCTACTGCTTTTCTCCTGCTTTCCTCATCCTTCTCTTCTCCTTTTCTCCTTCTTCTCTCCTCCTTTTCTCCTGCTTTTCTCCTGCTTTTCTCCTGCTTTTCTCCTTCCTCCAGGGTTGACATCCCTGGTGTTGTACTACCGCTTCCTGCACCCCAAGTCGACCGAGATCTCCCTGGGCCTCCGGCACGGCGGGGGGGGCAGCCACATGGGCAGCACCTGCCTGGACCTGGAGCGCGGGGAGTCGTCCTTCTCACTGGGGGGCGACAAGAGCCTGCCGGGCCCCCCCTCCCTCCACCTGGGCTCCCACCCCAGCTTCTCCCTCTCAGGGATGGCCGGCTCCCTACTGGAACCCCCGCCCAGCTGCGTGGGGGGGAAAGGTGGAGGTGGCGGAGGCGGCGGTGGTGGAGGGGGGTATGGAGGTGGGTGTCAGCACCACCACTGGCTCCTCATCCGGCTGGCACTGAAGACGGGAGACCCCGGGAGGATCAACCGCGCTTACGGGGCGGGCGGCGTGGCAGCCATGTTGGGTGTGGCGGGATCCCTGGTTGGGCTGGAGGGGGGCGACAGGGGGATGATGGACAACGGAGGAGGAATGCTGGGGAAGGACAGCGGTGCAGAAGAGGAGGAGGGGGAGGAGGAGGAAGAGCAGGCTCTGGCACCGCTGTCGGACTGCAAAGAGGAGTTCCAAAGTGTCAGCGAGGACGAGCCCACCTCCCGTGTGGACGACACCGGAGTTGCCGATGACAACGGCGATGAGGAAGAGGAGGAGGAGGAGGAGAGCCTTCCGATGGAGAGCCCGCTGGAGTCTCCCGGCTCGGACTGCAAGCGCAGCTCACCCGAGGGCAAGTCGGTGCTGGGCGACAGCCCCGAGCCCTGCTTCTGCCCGACCGAGTCCAGCTCCACGCTCTACTTCAGCGCCGACCCGCAGTCCCCCAGCAGCGCCAGCAACCCGCGGCTGGACCGCGACACCACCGTCTTCGGGTTCGGCGCCGAGAGCCTGGCTGAGCTGAGCAGCCCCGTGGGCAGCGAGCGCGGGGGCCACACGGGGCCTCTGGTGGGGCCCCTGGGACGCCTGGGGCCCTGCTACAGATCCACGCCCAGGCTGGATGGCCCGCATGGGGGCGCTGGGGTAGGGGGAGGTGCGGGTGAACGGGGAGACATGAGTTTGGGGGTGCCCCACCTCAGTGGACCTAGGAGGCAGCTCGTGCTGTCCAGGAGATGTCTCGAGGAGGACGCGGGGTTCTGAAGGAGACATGCGTGTGTGGGTGTGTGTATGTGTGTGTGTGTGTGTGTGTCTGTGAACGCGTATGTGCATGTAGTTCTTAATTACTCTAGCCCATGGCCTGTGTGTGTGTGTGTGAGAGAGAGAGAGAGACAGTCTGTGTGTGTATGTGCGTACTGATGAGTATGTGATTTGAAACAACTCTAACCATGGCCTGCATGTGTGTGTATGTGTGTATGCAAGTGTGGTCTGTCTCTGTGTGTGTGTGTGTGTGTGTGTGTGTGTTGGCAAGTATCAAACTAATTACTGTGCATATGTGCACATGCAAAGGTTGATGAATGTATGTGTATATTAATATGTACTTGCAGTCATACACACATACATGTTTGAGCATGTGTTGGTTTGTTCTGTGTGTGTATGTAAGGATGACTGTCTGACCTTACAGTCTGTGTGTGTGTGTGTGTGTGTGTGTGTGTGTGTGTGTGTGTGTGTGTGTGTGTGTGTGTGTGTGTGTGTGTGTTGGTGGGTAGGTAGGTGCAGGGTTGCAGTGCAGCCCCTCCCATCTCTACCCCAAGATGGAAACCCCTCACCCCTCGCTGCTTGGTACAAAATATTTCCTCTTTGCTCCGTCATTGTGACTCATGTCAGCAACTATGGTTTTAAAAGCACAAGCCTCTTGCAGGAACCCGGACACTTTAAACAAACATATATATATATATGTTTATATATATATATATATATATATATATATATATATATATATATATATATATATATAGCTCCAGGGGGAACTAGTACGGGGCTGGCTCACAAGCATGTAAAGGCGCTATCAAAAAGCTTAATGGTACCTTCAAGGCTTGTGAGTAAAGATTTCCAGTGGAGATTTTCCCTGTCACTTTTATGAGGACAAGCCACAGCCAGTTCCAGTTCTGGAATGAAGCTTTTTTTAAGAGTTTTTGGTCATGCGGTTCTCTCAGAAAAAAAAAGACAAGCCCTTTTTTATATTTATTTATTTGTGTTATTTTATTTATTTATTTATTTATCTACTTATGTGTTTATTTTTTTTGCATTGGCTTCTTATTGATGATCTTGTGTTGTGGCCAAAGATGGCTGACAACCACACTTTGTTGTGACTCTTTTCCTCTGGACTTAGACTTCTCTTGCCTCACCTGTCTGTGGCCTCTGTTGTCTGTGAGTCCATTTGTTGCAAAAAAAATAATACTTGTTTATTTATGGGTAATTATGTTGCAAAGGACAGTGCTGGAAAGATTTTTTTATTCCTCTTAAAGCAGACCTCACAATGTGAAAATGTGTTTGGATGTGATCATATCTCTGTCAGGTGTTGGTAACACTTCATTTTACAGGCCCTTTTTAAATGTAACAGCATGTAATATTGTGTACTTACACTGTACATACCTAACACTAATCCAAACACTAACCCTAATCCTATGGTACAGTGTAAGTATGCAATGTTACATATTGTTGCACACTTTGTTACACTGTATTTCGTGATGGAAATACGCTGTAACAGGGACTGTAAAACAAAGTGTTACCCAGATGTCTTCTCAGGCAGTTTCTCTGGTCTCGTCATCTACTACATACTACGTATATTTTGTACATATGTCAATTCCCCCCAAAGAAAGGGGATGTTTAAAAAGGTTTAAAGGTCAGTTTTAAAGAGGAGCTTGTTTTTTTTATATAAAAGTCAGGACTTGTGAGGATGTAAAGGATTTCAGCCATCTACTTCAGCACTTTCTGTGTCATTGAAACCACAAGCTAAAGCCTGGTTTGAACTCAATGCTGTACATGAAAATAACAAAGAACTATATTTACCGACCTTCTGTGTTTTGAGGCTGTGACGAGACAACTTTTTACTTTGACAAAAAAAGAGATTTTTACACAGAAGAGGCTCCTTGTGGTTTGGTACTTGTGTCTGTCTCTAAGACTGCAGGACATATGTATCTGTCGGCAGCTTCTCCTTGGCTGATTCAGTTTCAGGTCTTCCCACTGCTCTGTTAGAAATAACCTATCAGTGACCTTAAAGCAATAAACACCTGAACAGACACACACAGACGCAGACACACACACACACACACACACACACACACCAAGCTGGGGAAATGAAAAGGTAAATAGTGTGTTTTGTTTTGTTCTGTAAAGGTTTTTTTAATTCAAAAATAAATCAATTACATGTCTGGACACCAAAACCTAATAATGTGTGGCTATCCTTTTGGACTCAAACCCGTGGTTCAAGATTTTAAACAGAATATTTTTACAGAAATGTTACTCTTCAACGCCCTTCAGCCTTATCCATGGTTGTGTATGACATAAAACAACAGCGATAACACTATGGATGCACTCTTTCACAACTAAACAAACAAACAAAATTGTGGGTCATTTGCACTTGATGCAAATGGTATTATCTATCTTATTCTTAAATAAAAAAGTCTAGCTCATATTCCAGTTTGAAAATGAAATAAATGCTGCAATGAATCATTGGTCCCATTCTTAACTCTTTGAGCCCGCCTACTACAAATAAATTCTTAAGTGAACAAAAACAAGAATGTCATGAGCAAAACGAAAGGAATTGCTGGCAAAAGAAAATTTTGCTTTCCTTGCCTTTAATGAAGAATGTTCAGACGCTCCCTTTAAGGCGTCGCACATGCGCAGTGTTCCGAAAAAGTTAACTCTGGACTTCTTAGTCGGAGAATTTTTGCATTAAGGAAAAAGTCAGAAATCGAGGCGACCTCGAAATGGCTTTCCGAAGAAGAAACAAGAGTTACGCTTTCTTCAGTCAAGAATTTCTCATTCAGAATCATGCAGATATTGTATTCAGTCTGGTTATTTTCATCCTGATCGGACTGATGTTTGAGGTGAGATGTGATCTTGGGTCTTACCCTACTTTTTTCTTTCCCCAGTACAGCTGTAGCGGGGTAGAGTTGATTGTGGGTGCAGACTAGGCTATTCGAGTTGTCTAAAGACACGTAGTCGGAAGAAGAGTCGTCTGAGATTTGGGGGAGAAAACTCGGTGGAAACAGCATAAGTGAAGAGCTTGCAGCCGCGTCTTTGCGAGTTGACAGAATAGGTTGGGTACAAATGTAGGCAGATATTATTTTGGCATCCTCCCAGGATTTCTTTGTGACATCCTCGATTCCAAGTGTACGCGGCATGTTCAGAAATGTTAGTGTATGCGGAGAGTTGGCGGACGTCCACCTACATTTACGCCAATATTGAGATGTAACATTGTTGCCTGCAGATGTCACACGACATGTAATGCTAGTAACTTAGTATTCTTTGTGCCTGAAATAAAGCATTATTTATAGATATTCAGCGTTAAAGTTGGGCCTGTTATAGGGTGTTATTAGTAGCCTGACCCAATGATGAGAGTTGTAACAAGGCATGGACTTTGCAAAGCTCAACTCTGACAAGCTTATTTAACTTCTCTCGCTAAATTTTATTTGAAATATCCTTTACTCCAGTAGTCACGGGATTGCATGATTCGCTGACTAAACTGTCATCCTCTACTCGCACTCCGCTCCCCTGCGGACTCCGAGCGATTTGGCTAAACTCGGTCACTGAATGGATTTGATCCGCAACTAACTGCCACGTCTCAATCTGAGCGAAAAGCCAGGAGGGCTTCTCCGCCACTAAAGAATACGCGTTTTTTGAAGGTGCACCACTGCAACCACACAGTGTTCTTTGTTTTACTTGTGTAATGCAAGAATGAGTCAGTCGTATGTTCTGATTAAAACAAACAATTATATTTATGCAAGGGGAGTTCAAGTTTGTAACAGGAATGTGGGCTTCTGTTTTTCCTTTCCCCGGGATAAAGTGAGAGGTGTCGTCACAGAGCTGATAGCCAATGACTCCTCTATTTAGACAGGACAGAAGTAGATATACCCAACGCACCAAGCGGTCTTCTCTTTTCCAGATAACCAAAGCGCTTCTGTCACTAGTTTCGGCTAGAGACAATGTGTTGTGGAAAAATTCCCGCCACCTACTTTGCCATTCGGAAACGGCTGAGATATTGTGTGGCTTTGCCGGTTAGTTTTGCTTCCAGTAAGTGATGAAATGGCCATCTATGCGGAAATACATCGGACGTCGGCAAGTAAAGAATGTTGGCTATGTTCAGTACAAACTATGTAATGTTGCCATATCTTGAACTCAGTCTAGTCTGCTAAAGTGTACCACCAGAAGAACGTTTTCAGATAGCCTAGTTTTAGAGTTTGTTAATAGTCTGCATTCATGTTGATTTTGCTTGCTGGAGGATAGACGGACGTTTTATTGACAAGCCCCAGTTCTAGGAAAGGGTATTCACTTCCCAGTCTTTTTAAATTTTAAGGATGCCGCCCTGAGAGGTGAAGGCTATTTTAAAGGTTCACGTTTTCCCAACTGGTAATTTTCCTGGTGTGTCAATTGTGCGCGCTGTTGCTGTGGAAACGAAAGAGGCAGTGACCTTATCTTTTCCCAATCTGCTTCTCTCATTCAGGCGACTGCAAAAACGGCCATCGTGTTCATTCAGCCCCAGTATAACATCAGTACATTATCATCAGGTGGGTTTTCATGTAATTTCTCCTAGCCATCATCTAATTCCTTTTTTCGGTAAGAGACTTACAATGTACATCAGTTCTTGTAGTGGTGTCCAAAATGTTAAGTTTTATTGTATATAAGATCATATCTTACATGTCACGACCTAATTTTGTTGTTATAGCCCACAATTGATGTTTGTACTCCGGTAGTATGTATGTTTATGTGGATGTCATATGTCTGAGTGCTTATATTTATGTATGTATGATGTGTCTATGCTGCTGGATACCTTAATTTTCTTTGGGACAAATAAAAAAAGTATTTCTACTCCACTCTACTACTCTGACACAGTTGTGTCATTTGGTGCAGTGGTTCAGTGGTTTAGTACATTCTACCGAGGTATTTCCACATGGCTAGTTGCAGCGACTGCCTAGGTACTGTGTAGAAGTAAGAGAAGGAATCACTTCCCCAAAAGTAGAATGTGTAGATAGTCTCTTCACATTAGGCTGTTTTTTTGCAGACTGCCTGAGAGTGATTGTACCCTTGGTGATATCCTGGTTGTCCTTTGACAGAGGCCTCTTTTTGCACACCTGTTTCTCACTTTCAGTCCACAGTCTCTCTCTCTCTTTTACTCACACTTTACTTTTTGTCTCTGTCTGTCTCTCGCTCAGTGTCTCTCTCTCTCTCTCTCTCTCTCTCTCTCTCTCTCTCTCCTCTCTCTCTCTCTCTCTCTCTCTCTCTCTCTCTCTCTCTCTCTCTCTCTCTCTCTTCTCGATCACTGTTACCCACTCACTCACACACGTGTGGACACCCACACACACACACACACACACCCACACACACACACACACACACACACCTGAAGGTCTATCTAGAACAAGATTAGTGGTTCTATGAAGGCACTGCTTAATTGCAGAGGTAGTTGTCATATCAGAACTGCCCTTTTTCCAAACTGTGAAATATTGCCCAATTTGTCCTCATTTCTTGGCTGGGATTACCGTTTAAAGTGTTGCAATACTAATCACTAGTCCAACATATTTTAGAGGGATTGTGATTAAATTCAGCACTAGTGTTTCCCTTGTTTGCTCACTCAGCGAAATGTAAGCCAAGATGTAATGGATTTGCGTCTGAGCAGTGTTTTAAATTTCATGCCATGCTGAGCCAAACGTAAAAGCAGTGCCAAAGCAGACAGTGCTGAAGGAAATTTTCCATGGGCTGTCTTTGACTGACAACACTCTGCAGTTTCTCTCTCTCTCTCCTCGTCTCTCTCTCACTTTATCTCTCTCTCCCTTTGTTTTGCAAATGCCTGTGTTTACTAAGTACGAGGTTATGCACAACATCTCAAATCAGGTCAGATTTACTCTCTTTGTATTGAACATGACGAGTACTGTGCTGGTGCTTTGCAGAAGGAGAGGTGACTCTGTACCACTATGGATGGAAAGACTGGGCCACCATCCTCTTTTATCTCTTCATCACGATCATCCTGCATGCGGTCGTGCAGGAGTACGTGCTGGACGTGAGTATACCGCTACCTCTCTCCTGGGATGGCATCACCACATCTGGCTTTCACACCAGAAAGTAGCAGCAGCAGCAGCAGTAGCAGCAGCAGCAGCAGTAGTAGTAGTAGAAGTAGCAGCAGTAGTAGTAGTAGTAGCAGTAGTAGTAGTAGTAGTAGTAGTAGCAGCAGCAGCAGCAGTAGCAGCAGCAGCAGCAGCAGCAGTAGTAGTAGTAGTAGTAGCAGCAGTAGTAGTAGCAGCAGCAGCAGTAGTAGTAGCAGCAGCAGTAGTAGTAGTAGTTGCAGTAGTAGTAGTAGTAGTAGTAGTAGTAGTAGCAGCAGCAGTAGTAGTAGTAGTAGTAGCAGCAGTAGTAGTAGCAGCTGCAGTAGTAGTAGTAGTTGCAGTAGTAGTAGTAGTAGTAGTAGTAGTAGCAGCAGTAGTAGTAGTAGTAGTAGTAGCAGCAGCAGTAGTAGTAGTAGTAGTAGTAGTAGTAGTAGTAGTAGTAGTAGTAGTAGTAGTAGCAGCAGCAGCAGTAGTAGTAGTTGCAGTAGTAGTAGTATAAATTCATTGTGGTTGCTGCAATAGCAGGAACTAAATTAATAACATGCTATCAAAGTTAGCATGACAACATTAAGAGTCTGGAAGTTCCCTTTTTCTTTCACAAAATGGGCAGCGAGTTGTTTACAGTTTATTAAGATCATTTGCAGGATTTAGCAAGATAATCAGGCATCTTTACTTGTGTTTTGCATCAGGGTTTTGTGCAGTATTCAGGAAGTCAGATTTGGAATTGAGCTTGTGACTTTGCCAGCTACATGGACTTAACTTCCTTATTTCATGCCATGATCCTAATAACTCGGTACATAACAACTGAATTGAGTAGAAATTTGAGTTTGAATTTTGTGCTTTTTGTCTTTCCACAGAAAGTCAACAGGCGCCTGCATCTCTCAAAGAGCAAGAATACAAAGTTCAACGAGTCGGGACAACTTTGTGTGTTTTACTTAGTCTCCAGTATCTGGAGCCTTTATGTTGTCTGCACGGTACGCATTTGTCATATCACTCCCTCCTCCAACCGTAAGAAGCCTTGTCTCAGATGCTAAGGGCAAATTGAAAAATCTAAAATGTCCTGACAGCTGTAAAAAATACAAATTTTCACATGATGGTGAACAGCTTCCTCTGACAAAAATGTGTTCACTGTTTTTCGGTTCTGTTTTTTGTCCTTCTTGCTGTGTCTGTTTTTGTTGGCAACCACGTGCCCATTCTTTCTGAGCTGTAGTTGCACCTGTTATCTTTTCCCTTTTTCTGCAGGAGGGCTATCTGCTGCACCCTAGCAGCCTGTGGGAGAATTATCCTCATCTACATCTAAGGTAAAGCCTGTGTGTAGTCCAGACATTATCTTAACAAATTAAAAAAGACTTCTTTGAAAACGAAAAAAGTCTTAATGATTAATTCACACAACAGTTTTGAGGAGATGGTGCTTGTCCTTCTCTGGGTGGCCTAGCAGTTAAGGTATTGGTGTGACCGCATGATTGCAGGTTCAAATCCCGGGTCGCCAGTAGTGCCACTGAGGTGCCCTGAGGTACCCTGAGCATTGTACCATCCCCACACACTGCTCCCTGCTCACGTGTGTGATGGGTTAAATGCAGACGTGAATTTCGTTGTGTGCACTGTGTGCTGTGATGTCATGTGATCACAATGACAAATGGGACTGACTGACTCTGTTGGCAGGTTTCAGGTGAAGTTCTTCTACCTCACTCAACTGGCGTATTGGCTGCATGCCATCCCAGAGCTCTACTTCCAGAAGGTCCGCAAGGTACGGCCAGAGTTCTTGGAGGTCGTGATGGTGTGTGTGTGATGGGGAAACAGGATTCCATGAATTTGAGTCAGAATCAGATGTTTTTGGCCTAGTATATTTACATACAGGCCCGTCGATAGGGGGGGACAAACAAGTCTCTTGTCCCAGGCCCTGGGAAAGGGGGGGCCCAGAACTGGTCCCTCCTTACATTATGGAATATGGGAGTGGGAGCCCCATCAGATTATGTTGTCCCGGGCCCAGTCAAGATAGCCTGGTAAACCAGCCCCTCGTACTTCATTTCATTTTGTACGGAGGGTCTGGACCAGACACCGTCAGAAATAATTTCTTCCTGGAGGTGTGGACTCTGCTGAAGTTTAAAACAAGGTGCTCTGCCTTTACCCAATCGCTAACACCTGGTCGTCATGTATGCAGTTAGCCTACCTACGCACTACAATTCAAATGTAGCACACAAGGTCAATGTCAAAACGAACATACCCTCTGTTCGCTGATTGGATCGGTCTTGCTGGGGACGACTACATGACCCTCAAGAGATTCGGGTCCAGACCCTCTGTACAAAATGAAATGAATTTCAAGGGGCGGGTTTACCAGGCTACACTCAAGACTGTCAGCGGGCCTGCGTACATACACAAGCAATTTGACTCAGATGTTGACTATCTAGTATATATTTAACATATAGACATGTAGTGATTCCATGAGCTGAAAGGTTGAAAAAGTGTAACTTGTGTTCAGGAGGAAATCCCTCGGCAGCTTCAGTACATTGCACTGTACCTTCTACACATCATGGCCGCCTACCTGCTGAAGTGAGTCCAGCACCTCACACGCCTTCCTCTTGCTATTCTTATAGTAAATAGCATTGCCCTGTTGCTTTAATATATACATCTCTCTCTCTCTCTCTCTCTCTCTCTCTCTCTCTCTCTCTCATCCCTATAGTTTGACTCGTGTGGGCCTAGTACTGCTGTTCCTGCAGTACGTCTCTGAGCTGGGCTTTCACATCTCCAGACTATTCTACTTCACTGACGAAAACCATCACAAGATGTAAGCGCCTGAAAACAAACAGTATTTCTTTAAATGCAAAACAGTCATGTATGTTGTGACATTATACACAATACCATTGGTGGAAATAAAGGCAAACCTGAATACATATTAGGAAGGTGCCAATTGGCCAAATAGATCAGTATGTTTGGAGTTCAAATGCAAAAACACACAATCTCATTTTTACGAATATTTTATATTTTAATAATACCAGTATTATTATTTTTTTAATTGTGCATTGTAGGTAATGTCACTGATTAATTCAAATGACATTTGACTTTTGACAAATGTTTAGGTCAAAACAAACCAACTGCGGTCTGAATTGTTACACTGGATAAGAGAATGAACAAATCACTCATAAAAATGCATTAAAATGGGTCTAACTGTTCATATTCCCTACTGTATACAAATGCACATGTTGGAAATACTATAGGCCCCTTAGCTGTGATTACAGCTGTAACCAGTGATTAGAGTTGCTAGTGGTACTTGTAATTTTGTTAATTATGAATTTTTGAATTGTGTGTTTGCATAGGTTTGATCTTTGGGCTGTAGGGTTTGTGTGCACGCGGATGGTGACTCTAACACTGATGTTCCTGGCGGTGGGCTTCGGGCTGTCCCGTGCCGAGGACCAGAACTTAGACTGGGAGGCGGGGAACTTCAACACAGTCTTCATCAGGTCTGGGTCCAATATGGTGCCATCTGGCCAGAACCACAACCAAAATGTTGCTTCCCTCTCTCTTACTTGACTCTCTTACAGTGCCCAGCCCAGACCATTTCTGGCCACCCCTGCTGTGTGTTAGCACTTAGCAGCAAATCTGACCTTTCAAATGCACAATTGCATGTGGCTGACAGTCCTGTGGTGTTGGTGATTGGGCTTTCAGCTTTTTAGCTCATTGTTTTTCCATGAGAAAATGTAGCTTGTGGAAGTAACCACTGCTAAGCAAACTTGTTCTGAACTTTTGCACAGTCTTTACTGCCGTTAGTAGCAGTCTTGCTGAGTTTAAATTGTTCTGGAACCCTCTGAAGCTCAGCTTCGCCTCCTCATTTGGACGATGCAGCCAGAGCTCCCTCTGCTGCAGTAGGCTATAGAAATATATAGAGTCAGATATTGACCACTGTGAGTAAAGAATGGCTCCCCTTCCTTGCAAAAGCCAAATTAACCACCATGCAAATGTCAGATGACTAGGACATTATGCACAGTAGGATTTTTACTTTCTCAAGGTGGGTTTTTCACCTCTGTTAATGGAGGTGAAATTTTTTTTTTTCTGTGAATAACAGGAAGTACCTAGAACTAGGTATAGAAATCAAAACAGCAGCTGAACTGGTCCACTCTTCTTTTTTTTTCTTTCAAATGTTCTTTTCCAAGTCTCTTAATCCTTCAGTTTCATCACTTTTCAGTTTTTCTACCCTTTTCCAGCCACGACATCTGTTACATGTTATGCACCACTTTTCCAAAACAGTGGGAGTACATCAGATACATGTATTTCCCTAAATGTCCCATTGTAGTTGCAGTCATTTATCTAATGATGCCAGCAATCATGGGAACAAGCCCTCCTCACACACACCTCACCTGTGTCCCTCCCTCTGTCCCCCAGGATGAGGGTGTTGTTTCTGGTGTGCTTCACTCAGTCCTAGCTACACACACACACACTCTCACACACCTCTTCTGTGTCCCTCCTGCAGGATGACGGTGTTGTTCCTGGTGTGCCACACACACACACACACACACACACACATACACACACACCTCTTGTGTGTCCCTCCTGCAGGATGACGGTGTTATTCTTGGTGTGCTAAACACACACACACGCACACACACACACACACACACCTCTTGTGTGTCCCTCCTGCAGGATGACGGTGTTGTTCCTGGTGTGCTTCACTCAGTCGTGGCTGCTGTGGAAGTTCATCCGCTTCCAGCTGCGGCGCTGGAGGGAGTTCCGGCTGGAGCAGGCGGCCCGCAAGAGGGCAGCGGCCAAGCAGAACCCCTCGCGCTCACTCAAGAGAGACTCCGGTACACACACACACACACACACACACACACACACACACACCAAGCAGAACCCCTCACGCTCAACCAAGAGAGACTCCGATACACACACACACTCTGGCTGCAGAATCCCTCGCACTCTCTCTCGAGAGAGTCTGGTACGCCAGTGCCATCTTCCCAGAGTATGCAATACAAACACACACACACACACACACACACACACACACACACTAGTTGCTGGACCCCTCACGCTCACTCAAGAGAGACTCCGGTACACACACACACACACACACACACACACACACACACACACACACAGACACACAGACACACAGTCCAGATGAACTCACTGTCCAACAGTCTGGACTCAGAAGCATATGCATCCTGTTCTGGTGTCGTCTGTGTGCATGTGTGGTAGTGCCTTTGAGTCATATGGAACCTCCCTATTTTATGCACAACTCTTTTTATTATTATTCTTATATGTTATGTAATATCTTATTAATGTGATGGAGTATCTTATTTTCTTCTCTGTACTCTGTTGTAGTTGGTCACCATGAGAACGGGCTGGTAAAGGCAGAGAACGGAACCTCCCCCCGGCTGAAGAAGATCAAATCCACTTAATCCCCCGCCGTACCCCATCTTGTCTCATTGACCTGCCCTGCTCAGCCCAATCTTGGATCCTCCCCTCATTACCCCCCCGCCCCCTCCCCTCCTGCTCTGGGACCCACCCACCCCACCTGCCTGTCGACCCCCGTCAAGAGAGGAGGACTCTCCAACAAACTCCCTCTTCACCCCAGCCGTGGGGCATGGTGGTGGGTCACTCAGAGAAGCGAAAGACTGGGGGGATTGTCATATGATTTGGGGGAGGAAGAGGCTCTCCAGGGATAGACCCCCCCCCCCCCTTATTACATACACATACAGATTCATGACAATCAGCTTTGTCTTTTTTTCTGTTTTTTGTTTTATTTTGCATTTTTTAGCATTTTTATATCTTTATTTGTTTTGGGTATAACGCTGTGTTCAATGCCTGCCTGCCATTTTACACTGATGGACTGTCATTATCATTTTTGGGTATAATACAAGTCCTATTGATTTTCTGACTAGTGTATATAGGTGTTTGATTTCATTGTCACTTCAGCCGACTCGAGGCCCTTTGTGTTTGTCATGCATCTTGCTTGAGGATGTGGAGTTGCCCTATCACAGGGAGAGGTGCTGTTAGACCACTGGAAGCAGTAGCTACAATGGCCCTTGAATGACATGCAGAGCGTGTGCTCTCCCCTTTGGTGGAGGGCTGTGCTTTAATGGTTTTGACCCCCTGACGGTTCCCAACTCCCAGCCAGCTTCCTGCGAGTTCCTTAGCAACCTGCCGCCATCATCAAACTTTTCAGACAGTGCAGTTCTTTATTTTTCATGTTACGGGAGTATGTGACAGATTTTTGTTCGTATTTCGGCCTTATGTATGTAGTTAGCAATATTGGATCATATTGTACATTTATATTGTGAAACATGATGTAATTATGGAAAAAAAAATCCTAAGAACACATTTTTTGATCTTTGTCATCAATGCTTTCATTTCATTTGAAAAAAAAAAAACACACAAAGACCTAATAGCATGCATTAAAGAACAGAAACTCAACACTCAATTTGCCACTTTATCCAAAAGCAATGGGTTCTGGTGACAAGCAGTACATCTGGTTTAAAATAAGCTTTTCCATGAAAAACTATGGATGGTTAAGGATTGTTGCCAGCCTCTGAGTGTCTCACAACAGTCACTGGTCAGTGGATGGGAAAAAAACACAAGTAATACGGCACAGTGATCCAGTATTGGTAATGAGATTGATTAGGTGTAGAACTAGTCATCTTTATTGATACATAAGGAAGTAATACGGCGAGGGCGAGATGGTGGTCCTGACTGCTGTTAGACTCCTGCGATCTCAGCTCCAGATGCTAAATCTGGAAGGAGAAGAGAGGGAAGGGAATGGCATTATTATTAACCTATAGTATTTCCAGTTAAGTTGTTCCCAAATGGGGTTTCTGCAAGTGGTATCACTTAAACTTAGGAGGTGGTACTACTTTAATTTAACTTCAGCTTGAACATGAAATCAATTTAAACCTAGAATCTGAGCAGGAAAGAAGTCCCAGACTCCGAGTCAACCTTGGATCATCCTGCCATTTCATGCCAACCACATACTTTCCAGCATTTCCACCAGCAGTGCTCATCGCTGCAAATGCTACGTATATACAGTCATTGTGTGAACCACCCAGGCTTCCTCTCTGTAGCAAGCATCAGGCAAAAAATAGCATTTAATCTGCTATAGCACTTATTCTAAGTGTAGCGTTCAGACTAGAGGTGCCGTGGGGTGAGACATGACACAGACAACACAGTCCCTGAACAATCAGGGAGCTTTTACGCTTGTAAGTGCTTTTCTGGGGTGTTGCTAAGGAAACTACATCTGTCAGGGGCGCACAGAAAGCACTAGCACCATGCAGAAAATGAGATTTTAAAAAGGCACTTTTATCACTACGAAGCGCTCGAATACAATTGTTTTGCTACGGAAAGATGCAGCTGAGAAGTCACTTGACCATTGCCATGCGCCTTGCTGTTTTGTTGAGCGAGGCACAAGCAGAAAAAAAACTGCAAGGCTTTAGAAGAAAAAAAACAAACACAAAGCGCTCAAAGTTCAAATTTGTTCAAGTTTTGGGGTAATTTTTTTTCCAACAAATGCCATCATGTCACTACAGTGACTCGCTAACCACTGAGTTCCAAATATTAACAATAAAAAAATTAAAATGCATGGAGAAAGCTAGAGAGAGAACCAAAACAATGTCCCTGTGCATTATTAGTCAACTATTAAGCTAACTATCTGATGAAACAGGACAGATTATTTAAAACCCAGACAAATGACATGATCAGCAACAACCAGCTCTCCCCAGTGCTGACACTATGCTTGTGGGCACTAGACCAAGCAGGGACAACACCGTGAGACTGCCACCTGGCGCCAGGGTTGTACCTGCAGGCAGGGCCAACGCCGAAGCCTCCGTCTGGCTCTGCTCCTGGGGGACCCCCATCTCCACCGCCAGCCTCTGCCGCACCGAGTTCAGCGTCTCTGCAGGGATGCGGTCCGACTCCGACTCCAGGTACTTCAGCACGTAGTGATCGGCGTCAGTCAGCAAGAAGCGGTGCTTGAAGACTGCAAAGACAGTAAGGTGCGAAAGGAGGAGGGTTTTAAGCTCCGTATGCCAAGGTGGTTAAAACTCTGCTAACCACCATATGAACACTTCTAGCTCCAAGCTAAGAGTCCCATGTGTTTCAATGTAACCTAGGCTATCATGGTAAAGCTACAACTAGTCGAAGTAATCAATGAAAGTAGGTCTTGTTTAAGTCTGTGTATGTGTATCAAAGTCGAAGATAGCATTGTTGACAATATTGAAATGTGCTTTACGTATGCAGGACTGAACCTGCATTATTCTTAGGCCTGTGATACAACAAAAATGAGATACAAGACAAACAAGCGCAATCAGAGATGGCAATCTGGTTCCCCCTGGTGGACGGACAGGGTCATTGCGAGCGGACAGACAGACAGACAGACACACACACATGCGCGCACACAAACACACACACGCAGGGTCATTGCAGTACCTGGTCAATCCCCTCCGGTGCACCAGGTAAAAAAACACAAGATAGAAAAAGTTGCCTGTATGTGAGACAGAATGAACAAATGGTAACGCGTACCCTCTATGATGGAGCCGATGGCGAAATCTGCTGGGCCGTAGTACTGTGGGTCGTCCACGCTGCTGCTCGGCTTTGGGATGCGCGTCTTCTCCAGGAACTTTCCGCCGATGATGCCCGAGTTACGTGTGGCCGTCTCCCAGATGCTGATCATGTCGTTGCACAGGTAGTAGGTCAGGACGAAGCGGCGGCCCGCGTCCTGGGGGTTCTGGGAATCCTGTGTGTAACAGCAAAGTACTTAACTAAACAAAGCACCGCACACAAGCACCACACATCCTACGTATATACTAATAGGAGTAGGGCAGAGTAGTAAGAAGCATTACTTCTCCACATATCTGTCTTCAAGATTTAAAGACACTAGTTTAGGCTAATTCTTAATTTCTCTCTCTCTCTCTTTCGCTCTCTCTCTCTCACTCTCTTTCTCACACACAAACATCACAGGCCAGATTAAACCCTGAGTACCATGAGGGCCTCAGGCAGATGTGGAAAATTTCCGGCTTCATAAAACTGAAAAAATCCTGCTGCATGTTTGGTCGAAACCTTTTTCTGAACCAGCTGATCATAATGACACACAAATCATCAGGCAGGCTAATTAGTGAAATCACCTGAGTTAAGTGTGATAGGCAGAGGAAGTACATAGCAGGGATTTTACTTTCTGAAGCCAGGATCTCCACCTCTTGCCCAAATGATAATGCAATAGAAGTTCTAAGGAGGAAATTTACCCTGTAAACTGTGTCTGTGAACTTCCCTCTAGAGCTGGACAATTAATCCAGAAGTAATCAAAACTGACATTGGCAACAATAAATCATCATAAATTTGCTCATGTTAATTAATCATTGCAGTGTTTTTTTTTATTTTGAGAACAATACATACGTAAATTCTTGATGAGCAAACATAAAAAAATACACAAAACTGATATCTCATTTAATAACCGACACTGAGGCAAAACATTCAACTAATCTTGAGTTAATTTTTTTTCAACATATTCTTTCCAGAATTCTCTCAAGTCCCTTACCCAACCATAATCATTACCATCATCATCAATCACTGTCATACAAGCATGACCTTTGAATGTGGCAAAAAATGCCAACATAACGAACAGCACTTTTGTTCATTCTTTCTGGTCTCTTTCCTGTCAGCAAGAAGTGTGATTGGAATGCTAGGTGATGAAGACTTCCAGCACTGCTGGTGGTGATACGGGACCAGCCACTGATTGCTGGACAGCTGAAGAACTATGGCCAGGATGTTAAGCCCTGCTGTTCCCAGTGGGTTGTCTTTCCTAACAAGGAACAGTTTTTCACAGTTCGACAGCTCAGTCAGGAGCCATTCTCCTGTTGGACCTGAACTTGAATACATGCATGCAGGTGCATACTGTATTTTTACCTGTTGCAACTACCACCTGATTACATAGGTGAGGGGGTGACAGATATTCACAGTGAGAGAGAGAGAGAGAGAGAGAGAGAGAGAGGGAGAGAGAAAGAGAGAGAGAGAGAGAGAGAGAGAGAGAGAGAGAGAGAGAGAGAGAGAGAGAGAGAGCAAAAGTGCTGAGCAGTGTAATGATGCCCTACAGCAATCTCCTGCCATGCTAAGGCCACTTCACAGGAGGTCAGACCTATAGACGTTGACGGCGACAATGTCTTTTTTCCAAAGACCCGTCTACAGGGACACAAGGTGTTTCAATCCAATCACTGAGTTAGTCACGCACAGCTACAGAGACAAATCTTCCCACTCTAAAGTCCCTATCCAAGCAGGTTCTTCCAAAGATTGCCCCCTTGAGAAGCTTGGAGCAAGTTGTCCCTAAATTGTTAGATATCGCTGCCACAAAAAAGCCATAGAGACTCATAAAAATCTCATTATGGGTCTCAACATTAACATTATGTTATGTTATGTAATGTACTTTTGTCATCTCCTCTGCATTTTTTGGACTGTTCTTCAGTTTCTGTTTTCACTTCTTTAATAAAAAGCACTTTCAGCTACAGTCTGGGTATAAAAAGTGCTAGACAAATAAAACTTTATTACCTTACTATTACTACTACTACTACTACTAATAATAATAATAATGGTAATGATGGTGATTATTAGTATTACAACTATTAACAAGCGCAATCACAGATGGCAACCTGGTCCCCCATGTGGATGGACAGGGTCATTGCGGGTGGACAGACACACAGACAGACAGACACAAACACGCACACACACACACACACACACACACACACACACACACACACATGGACAGGGTCACTGCAATACCTGGTCAATTTCCTCCGGGCCGGGTGACCAGGTAATAAAACAATCATAATGTATTCGGCCAGTTGATGGTCTGTCCTGAGTGTGCTGGGCTGGCCCAGGTGAACTCACCAGTCTGGCGGCGTAGCGCAGCACTTTGCGGTCCTTCTCCAGTAGCTTCATGAGGTCCTTCTTGGGCGGCTCCGGGATCAAATGCAGGCAGTTCTGCAGCGAGTCCTCCAGAGATCCCCAACCATTGTAGGAGGGAATCACCTGTGCGTGTGTGTGACAGTGCACAATCAGATAATGGTAAGCAGATATGGCAGACGAGGTACGAGTGAACGTGTGTGTGTGTGTGTGTGTGTGTGTGTGTGTGTGTGTGTGTGTGTGTGTGTGTGTGTGTGTGTGTACTGTATGTGTCACTCCATGTCTTCAATGTAAGGAGTAGTACAGGCAGAGAAACCAAATGTGTTTTAAAAACCTGGTGGACCTGTTTGAGGGATGCATGGGGGCTTTGTGAGACACCCACCTCCCACCCTGAGTCGCCTCCTCTACATTTAAATCCTGTCTATGAGAAATGTGATTAGTGGATTCAAATAAAGAATTCAAAGTCTGTGTTTGTGTGTGTGTATTTGTGTCATGGGGGCTTAGTAAGACAGACCCCCAACCACCGCCACAACCAGAGCCTCCTACTCACCCTGTGGGTCTCCTTCTGGCCCCGTTTCTTCTCCACCTGAATGGGCTTGACGGGTATGTCCGGGTGGTTGTGCTGGTAGTAGGCCCGCGTGAACTCGTCACAGTCGTACAGCAGGAAGTTCCTGCCCATGAGCTTCAGCGTCTCTCCAATCAGGAAATCCCGCGGGGAGTAGAACTCGTGCACCTCCTGGGCAGACAGTTCCAGCACACAGCTGGGGAAGGGCTCTGACAATAGAGCACAATAGAAGAGAAGAGAAGAGAAGAGAAGAGAAGAGAAGAGAAGAGAAGAGAAGAGAAGAGAAGAGAAGAGAAGAGAAGAGAAGAGAAGAGACGAGTTTAAAACTTTATTAAGAGACCGATAGGCCAAATACAAAAGTGTTTGTGTATGCATTATCCGTACGTCCAACCACTAGGTTGACGTTATCCTGTCCCCAAACACAAAATGTATTTATACATTACTGATTTAGTTATTACTCATCTAATTAGGCTAATTTAAACCATTGGCCTAATGACATGAGTTCAGCAATCATGGCTGTGAAATTTCGAAAAGACACACTTACAGATACTGTACAAATACACACATGCTGTGAACACACATCAACTTGGCACACATTTAGAAAATGCACTTACTGTACAACGTTAATGATGATGTCAAGGTTATGCAGGGCTCCATTTACTTTTTTGTTGCTGATGTATGAGACCTGTTTCATTTGCACCATGGTTGAATTAAACTGAGATCTAAACTACATATTTGTCAGTGATTGGTTTAACATTAATTCAACATCCTATAATTTGGGTTGGCGGGTGGGGGTGGGCATTAATAGGTCCCCACCAATGTTAAGAGCAAATCTACGCCCCTGTATCAGACACACACACACACATGCATGAACGTACACACATACTGTAAACATACACACACATGCTGTGAACACACATGCAGACACACACATACACACATGCACGCACACACTCGTGCACACACGCATGTACAAACATACTGTAAACCCACATGCATTGAACACACACACACACTCACCACAAGCAGGTTTGATGGCCTTGGGGACCTTCTGTCGGCGCAACAGCACGGGGAAAGGGTCGCGTCCGCTGTTGGGCTCATGCAGCTCGCGGATCTCCACCGAGTCGTCCACCAGGTAGTACTGAATGGCCACGGGCAGCGAGTCCCCAAACAGCCTGTCCGTGTTGTCCCACAGCGCAAAGAAGCGCAGCACCTGGCACACCAGTACACACACACGTCAACAAAGACATCACCCCCACAGTGAGGACTCGGGAGGAAGAGTCGCTATCCAGCAACTGCAGGGTCGCTGGATGGACTTCTACTCCTGACTAGGTCAAACACTGAACCGACAGTGGCTCGGGAGAAAGAGTCGTCATCTAGGACCTGGAGTGTCGCTGGATCGACTTCTATTCATCCAGACTGTCGAGCAATGAACCCCATCCTTCCTGTGATCATTGGTGCCTTGCATGGCTGCCTCGACATCGGTGTGAGAGTGGGTAAATGTGAGGTATTCTCTGTAAAGCGCTTTAGCTGCTCTGCTGAGTATATGAAAGCGCTGGTAAATGGACTGCATTTATCAACATACACACACACATCAAACTAATCAAATTCATCAATAATTAAAATAGCTTGGAATTATGTTTTTGTTGGTTATCAGTCCATTCATTTTCTGCAGCTTTATCCTAAGGATTGCGTGATATGTTATAAGGACATTATTAACATCTGTATTTGGACGTATATTTGCATATGTTTATCATGTATCGTGTTTGATGGATCACCAAGTAATGTATTCTTCAAAAGGCATACCAGGAAAACAGCCTTTTTTTGCCATTTCAGTATAAATGTACAGACTGGAACTGCTAAATGCCATCGGGACTTTGGTGTGCAATAATTTCTTACAGTCAAACTGATTGCAGATTGGGCATTATGACAACAAGCACTCATTATAGGTTTGGGGTATTTTAAGGGATAACTATACTGAAAAGATCTGCATGCCTACTGATTGGCATGCTGAAATCATGTAATTCTGTGTAATCTTAACAGCTCAGAGATGCTTTGCGGTAAGCCATAGAGGAGAATACACAAGCACTGTATGTGTGTGTGCGTGTGTGTGCATGTGTATGTGTGCATGTGTGTGTGTGTGTGTGTGTGTGTGTGTGTGTGTGTGTGTGTGTGTGTGTGTGTGTGTGTGTAAATGCAGGAGTGCAAATGTGGCTATGTGCGGTCACCTTGCGGTCCATGGTTATGAACTGTTTGAGGCGGTCGAAGTCTGAGGGGGTGGTGTAGGCTATGCTGGGCTGCAGCTTGGTGCGGTGCCTCACATACGGGTCAGCTGGGATCAGTTCTGGGTCATTCAGAACCACACCCTGGCTCTCCATGAATTCCTAATTCACACACACACACACATGCATACACACACAGAAAAACAAACACAAAAAAGAAGTTTTTTGTAGGCCTACATGCCCTGCATACAAGTGCTTATACAAAAAATTATGGGACTACAAATCTAAATGTAAGTCAAAATGTCTATATAAACTATATATATATATATATATATATGTTGCATATATATATATGTATATGTGCAACTGTAAATGTAAGTCAAAATGCCTATATATATATAAACTATATATGTATATGTTGCATCTTAGGGGGTATATGGCAGTACGCATGTAAACAGTGCTAATGTGCACATGTGTAGCCTAACCTGTGTGTAGCTGTCGCAGTGTGTGATGCGGTATTTCATGTGCAGCCTAACCTGTGTGTAGCTGTCGCAGTGTGATGCGGTATTTAATGTGTATCCTAACCTGTGTGTAGCTGTCGCAGTGTGATGCGGTATTTAATGTGTATCCTAACCTGTGTGTAGCTGTCGCAGTGTGTGATGCGGTACTTAATGCCGTACACACACAGGTCCATGGCCACGTTCAGGTCCTTCCAGTGGTAGTGTTCGCCTCGGTCGTTCTTCGGCAAGCGCTGGCGCTTCATCAGCTTGCCCTGTGGGATGCCCGAGTTCTCCACCGTGGGCTCGAACACACACATGCTGTCGTCCTCCAGGTGGTAGTAGAAGACCACGGGCCGCACGCGGTACTCCTCATCGGGGGAGTGGTGCACCGTCTGCTGGAAGTACCCAAAGAAGCGCAGCACCTGAGAGGGAAACAGGAGGACATGAGAGCGATTCCCTTTTGTCGTTGCGGTTACACGGCACACCACACCACACCACACCACACCACACCACACCATACCGTGCACCCAGGCCACCAAAGGTCCTCGGAGGGCAAACAACCTTTAAACCAGAGATTGCAATGTAGTTTTCAAAGAAAGTGGTGGGTTTTTGCTTGAGGCCCCAAAGCCCCCAAGAGTCTAGAATCGCCTCTAGTGGGGGGGGCTGTCCAGCAAAGAAGCTGCTGGGTGAAGCATCTCAAATGCAAACCCAGACTGACAGAATATGGCAAAGCTTGATAGATTGTGTTAAAAAAATGTGGGTGTTGTGAAACAACAAAAATAGTTCAGCATTAACTGCACATTCTTGGGTACATTTTGTAATGTGTTCTCCTACACTGCATTTTGTTTTTAATGGACAGAAACTGGAACTTTTAAAAGACAAAATAAATGATTGGATGTGCAAGAATAGTTTTCAGGTATGTGTAGCCTATGTTGTTTTATTGCTATGACTTTTTCTTTAAAAAAAAAAATCATAACTACTGTAGGCTATTCATAACTCAAAATTCATAACTCAAAATACAGAGCAGGTGACGGTCTTCAAACAAAAAAGAGCCAATATAAGCCTCCAACAAAACAAATAATTTTCTATCGCACATGGAATAACAACTTGCAATACAACATATGAATATGATCTTGAGAATCAATACCTTTTTGTCATAAACGACATGTGCGGGGATGAAGTCTAGCGGGCGACTCTTGGCGGGGCTGCCGTAGGACAAAAAGGGGGTCTCATTGGGTACCTGCTTTGCCTCGTTCAAACTTAGCTGCTTGGACAGCAATGGCTCGTGTCCGATGCCAACCTTTGGTCGTTCAGGTAACCCGTAGCCGTTCTTGTACGTCAACGTTTGAGGTTTATGGAAAGCAGATTTCTGTATCACAATAATAATTTTAAAAAGCATTGACATACAAGCTCAGGTATTCTACTATGCATGCATACTTTGGTTAAAATGTAAAATATTGTTGCAAAGAACTGACTTACGCCTACTGACTAGTAACGACTACTAAACAAACTTCTGAGTTTCTCTTTACCGTTATGTCACGACATGTGTATCCTGGCATAAAGGAAAATCCGTGGCTTGAGTTGCAAGACATTGTGTGTGTTCCTGCAGATTGATAATTGTCTAATTAGCAAAACGTCACCAGGGATAGCTGTTTTCACCTCGTGAGATACAGGTAATCACATTTCTCAGATCCCAGCGGAGCTCTTTGTACACACTTGCGTATCCAAGGAGACCACAGAACAGAAACGGTTTCCATGGAGTACGTAAACAAATTCATCGCAGCCGTAAAGGAAAAGAACAATCAAAGTGATTCGTGGTGTGGTATGGTAGATTTGTAAAATGTATTATTCCGAGCTACAGATTTAATTAAAATGCCATTGAATGAACATAAAAACTTGAGTCAAGACAGGTAGCTAGCTACCTGACTGCCATTTCAGTAAGTAGCCTACTAGCAAGGGGCAGCTTCCCATGTGCCATTGCCAAGGGAACGGGACACCCCTGAAAAAACACGCCCCAGGAGAGATGAGGTAGAAGAAAAGCTGTGACGTAGCCTGGTAATCTATATAGATGTCTCAATTATAGAAATGCAATCCATCGAAATGTCCTAAAGAAAAATAAGGTTTTTTTGCACGTTGATGTTCTAAATACATCCGAGATCAGTGTTTTGTACGGAAGCCGAGAGAGGCCATGGTCTCAATCATTTTTTTCCACCTTGTTATCCCGAGATAACTGGATAATTAATTAGAGATCTCGAGAAAACAGGCACCAAGACGTGAATGCTGACTTCGGGCTATTTCTCATTCTTTGTAAACGCAACTTTAGTCAAGAATGTCTGGAATGATCGATCACCTAATAAGGCAATATTTTGATCAGGGTTTGACAGAGGCAGAGATTGCATTAAGTCTTTTAATAAGGGATAATGTCAAAATCAGTCCGCGCCACCTCCGCAGAAGACTGGCCCGGCTTCGTCTCTAACGACGGAGATACAGTGATCCAGCTGAGGTTGTAGGTTTTATCTCTAAACTTATGAACGGGCCAGGAGAATCCGACTAAAGTTGCGTTTACAAAGAATGAGAAATAGCCCGAAGTCAGCATTCATGTCTTGGTGCCGCTAGAATGACCCATAATCAATCTCTACATCATGAAATAATAGTTTTGTTTTCTCGAGATCATGAAATCATTGTTTTGTTTTCTCAAGATCACTGAATAGTTGTTTTGTTTTCTCGAGATCATTAATTAATTGTGTTGTTTTCTCGAGATCTCTAATTAATTATCCAGTTATCTCGGGATAACAAGGTGGAAAAAAAAATGATTGAGACCATGGCCTCTCTCGGCTTCCGTAGTTTTGTCCCTGTTATAGCCTAATGTTTTATATTGCTCAAGAAAAGTGATCAGCTGGTCAATCTCTTTGGCGTCCAACTGCAAGTACTTTCTGTGCATTGGACCAGCTCTTCTCCCTCTCCCCACTAAGAGGATGGACTACACACCTGCGATGGACATTTTGGCTCTGTTGCAGAAGGACGGAAGCCCTCCTTTAATTGCTGATCACCATTAGGCTACAAGCCAAATAAATCCTCCATTCTACAGAATGTTTCCACCAGACTGATTCGAAACCTGCAGAAACTTGACTTCCTGTTTTTAAGCACTGCACAACAACGGCTGCAATCAGTTTTTTTTAAAACATACCACCTATCCAATATTCAAAGATTTTAATGTATTTTTTTAAAACATGAATTGGTTTAGCCGGTTCAAACCAGCTCAAACTACACACACTGAGAATGATTGCAATTGAAGAAAAAAAAAAAACGACAGTAGCTCTCCCTTGTACATTTGACCTCAGAATGTTTGTTTGAACAGGTTAGATGGATGGGTGAATTTATGAATGGATTGATGTTGGTTAAAGCATGTAACTTATATATAAAGCCGAAAATGTGTTTGTGTGTAATGCTGAGTGTATCACCAGCAGGTGGCACTGCAGTACAATAAAATGGCACCTCAATGCAAATGGTGTCCCCATAAGCAGTTTATTCCAAGCTCTCGAGAATTTTGGTCTCAAAAAGCCTTCAGCCATTCACAAAGTTGCATTCTCCCTCTAAAGTTCCATTCTCCATATGCTCTTTAGATGGAATATGGATACATCTCTATGGAAAAAACATCAGTATTTACTCTCTTAAAAATTAAAACAGCAAACAGTACTAACAGTTGATGAACAGTACTACATTTCATTTCTAAGTGGCAAAATACCAAAGACTGGGGACATTGAAATGACTAGCTTATTTTGCAGATAGAATACATGGACATAGTCATAGGATCCAAAGAGAGAATTGTACTTCAACACCAAACATTCCCTGTTAATACACACTCTACCCAGTGTGTCCAGAATTTGTGTGGAGGGTCGATTTCTGCCCTGTGTTGATCTCACATAAATAGCTCTTAAATCATCTCTACTAAGGCAGGATTTGGGTGGATCACACTAGCTTTTGCTGTGAGCAGGTGAGTGTATTTAAGCGTGGTAGCATATATCATACTGCATTTGCTTCTTTACAACTAATCAGGCAGCAAGACCAACATCACCTCTTAACACAAGGGCCAAAGAAGAAATATTCACTCATTCACTATATACTGCTCTATGTAGGGAACAAAACAATGTAACTCGCACCCTATATAGCGCCCTCTATGGTGAGTGAAGGCAGTGAACATTTCAGAAATGGCTAAGGAAACTGGTCCACTTAGGCTTTTTGGCTGGTTTCAGAGCTGCACATCACTGCACAAATCATGGAGGTACTCAAATGACTTTATGACCTGGAGCTTCGATGTTCTAGAGCTTTACAAATCGAAGCTTCAGGCCCTGCTTTTCTGAAGTAACAAAAATGTAGCATATGAAAGGCACTAGTTGGTTTTTGGCCTTTGCACCGGTAAATTTCTTGGCTTATGGCCGTAATATCCATACCTGCAGTCAGAATTCTGGTGTGTCATTACTGGCCTAGAACATGTGCAAAGTCAAATATGTGACCTGTAATTGGTTGTGCTTTTAATTTGACACTCATAGAAGTACAAGGGGTTGTTCCCCTTCAAGCTTAACGAGCTAGCTTCTAGCACTTACTCAACCAGCCATTGGAGATTTTCTTTGTTACATATTGTACGAGTATAACATTTGGCAAGCCACTTCACCAAAGTCAGAAATAAATTGAACAAGGGTCATAGAAAACTAGCATCAGTATTTTTTTTTAAAAATAGCATGATCAGTAAAATGATCAATAATTTACATCTTGGATGGACCCTACAAACCAAAGAAGTCCCACACGCAGGATAAGGCACTCCACTGTGCATAACATGTCAATATATATTTTATATAGAAAAAAAAACAAAGTTTTAAGTATTCAACCTCTTTGAGGTTTTCAAAGGTGTTTTTTAGCTGACACAACTCAAGCAATGTACGTATCCCCTTCTTAGGAAGAGAATATCAACAATCGTATGCAGAAACACTAGGATTGTATCCCTGAGGGTGCCAGACAAAGCTTTGCCACTGTATAAAAATATTTCATTACCATTTAGATACAAAAAAACAACATCCAACAATAAAACTATTAAATATTAAAAATAGATTTCATAAGAGTTGAGATGAATACCAAACATTTCTCTCTTATTCTCTTTTGGTTTTTGAAAAGCAAACAAAAACAAAAGTTGGCAGTGTGGTTAACATCAAGGTCATATATATTTATATTCATACACTGTCCTTCAAGAGACCTCAAGTCCTAGGCATTATTTTTTGTTCTTCCTGTGAACATTTGGATGCTGCTGAAAGCTTCACCCTCCAGTGAACGCAGGAAATGGTTAAAAAAGTTTAAAAAAAAAGTAAAAGAGAAAGCAGAGGTCCTGTCCACACAACCTCATACACTGTCCATCCAGAGCTGCCACGATCAGAAATGTCTCCCATAGGGCTCAAGTCCTTTGAGTCCTCCAGGGTTCCGGGGTTATAAAATAAACTCCACCATCAACCATCAACTATCAACCCTCCCTCCACTCAAAGGAAGAGGGGTTAGGTTAGAAGTCATGAAGCCAAGTGCAGAAGATGTATAGACCAGGCAAGGTCACCTCAGAGCCCCCATGTTAAAAGCTGGAGTGTCAGTGTGTGTGTGTGTTTGTAAGTGTGTGTGTGTGTGTTTGTGTGTGTGTAGTGGGGGCATTTGTTTGTTTGTTTGTGACCTGACCCCAGAGGCAGCTTATTGTGACTACAGGAAGGAGGGAGGAGGAGGAGGGCCGAGTTTCTTCCGTCCCATCTGTCAAAGTCGAACAAGAAACCCCAACTCGAAGTTGAAAAAACAATCAAAGTTGAAGCCTGAGCCTAGATCCAACCAGCTCCTCTCCTCGACCCGGCAATCCAGTCCTGGCTTCACCTCTGGGTCAGGTTCTGTTTGGTGGTTCTCACCTCCATCTCCAGGCCGAGGCCGAGGCCGAGGGAGAGGGAGAGGGAGAGCGGAAGAGTGGGGTGAAGCGGGAGGCGAGTGTGGGTGCGAGGCTGGGCGGCCTCAGTAGTAGCGGTTGAGGCTGCGTGTGCCTGGCACGTCGGGCTGGCCGTTCATCCAGATCTCGCGGATGATTCGCTCGCGCTCCTCCAGCCTCTGCGCCCGCTCCAGCTCCTCGGCCGACGTGAAGACGTTGGTGTTGAGCGTGCGCTCGAAGCGCCGGTGGCGGCGAGCCGAAAGGTCGGAGCCCGTGTCCCAGTCCGAGTCGTCCGAGTCGCTGGTGTCGCTGTCCGAGTAGGCGTGGTGGTGGTGGAGGTGGTTGCGCCGGCCATTGCGGCCGGAATGGCGGCGGCGGGACGAGGGGCGGTTGGCTGAGGACGAGCCGGCGCCGGAGCGGCAGGAGGGGTGGGGCCGGCGGGGGCAGTCCGTGCGGCACGAGATCTGCACCACCAGGGCGAACAGCGTGAGGAAGAGGCCCACGCACACGCCACACACGAAGTACAGCGCCGCACGCTCAGTGTGTTCTGTAGGAAACACACACACATACATACACACATGCATACAGACACACACACACACACAAACCCATACACACACACACACACACACACAAACCCATACACACACACACATACACACACACACACACATGCACACACACACACACACACACATACACATGCACACACACACACACACACACACACACACACACACACACACACACACACACACACACAAACAAATTATCACCATCGGTACATAATCAGACAAGTGAATAATAATCATTCTTACAATAATTACTAGCAGTAAAAGTACTTTGACAAGTGGTGAGTAAAGTGATTCTCTCTTGGGGAAAAATGTTGCTAAACTGGAGTAGGTCACAAATGTACATAAAGAACAAAGACAGAAGGAGGAGAAGAAATGAGTAGAGCATGTGGTTTCTGCCTGCAGATAGCCATAGGGGTCTGTGTCTCCAGAATTTTATGAGGTTTTAGGTTTGAATGCATGGTTGGGTCTGAAGAAGCAGTGTTTCCTTTCATCCCCAAGGGCCTAATTTCAGATGGCTCTGCACATTTGTGTGTGTGTGTGTGTGTACATACATATATGTTTGTTAGGAGCTTTGTTGAAAGACTGGTGAAATTTATGCACATGCCTGGGTGCTCACATGACAAACATCACTACAGAGCAGAGCTGGGTATTTTCATGACAGACATCAGTAGATGCTAATACTGATTGGCTGACTGGGAGAGTGGGTGGGTGTTCACATGACAGACATGAGTAGACACAAATACTGATTGGCTGGCAGACAGAATGGGTGGGTGTTCACATGACAGACATCAGTAGACACTAATACTGATTGGCTGACTGAAAGAGTGGGTGGGTGTTTCCATGTCAGACAACAGTAGACATGAATACTCATTGGCAGACTGAAAGAGTGGGCAGGTGCTGACCTGCAATGTAGGTGTAGGTTGCCAGGGCGCTGCTGAAGAGCGCCATATCAGAGCTGAGGGCCGTGATGTTGACGCTGGGGGGCGGCGATGGCCGCAAGCTCTTCTCTTCTGACAACGGCACCGTCTCTTTCTTCCCTGCAAACCAGATTGCAAAACAGATGATATATTTGACCGATGTATGTATGTGTATTTTAAAACATTACTGTAAATCTTTCCTTGTATCATTGTGGTTGGTTTCATTGTATACGTTATACATATGATTTAGGATGTAAATGTCTTGTGGATTACAGTGAGCATGCAAGTAAAACATACAACATATGATTTTAACCTTATGTACATGTACTTTTCTTCTACCATTGTTGTTATCAAAACAGTTTAATTGCCATTATGAAAGCATTTCCATCATGGCTTGGACAGTACTCTCAGTGTGTTTGTGTGCATGTGTGTGTGTGTGGGTGTGTGTGTGTTTGTGTGCATGTCTGAGTATGTGTATATGTGAATGAGCATTTGTGTGTATGTGTGTGTGTGGGTGAGTGTGTGTGTGTGTGTATGTGGATGCGTTCATGAGAGTGTGTATGTGTGTACAGTATATCGTGTGCGTGTGTGTTTTAGTTTCTCAAATCCTTGCAGTGTTTACACCAGAAGTCAGCGAGCAGACACTGTGTGCGAGTGTGTTTACAGCCTGGCCCCCACACTCCTCACTCCTCCAAAGTGCAGCCAGAGCCCAAGTTTATACTTAGAGCCGTGATGGAGGGAGGCGTGGGGTCGGTCGGCGGTTGCTTTGAGAGGCATTGGAATTACAGGGCCCAGGGTGGAAACTGAGCGGGTGTTGTTCGCGGCTCTGTCCCTGCGGTGGTGCTTAGGTAGTTTGAGGTTCCCGATGATAGGGCATCCTTTTGGCTCTGTGGCTGTGTGGTGTTACGGCTACGATGTGACGTCTGGAGAGCAAAGCTGTAATGATGTGACCCGCTCAATAAGTGCTTTTCCAATGTGCCCCCAAGTTCAGCTTCTTGGCGCACAGCGAGATGAATAGACTCATAGGCCATTTCCACTGGGTGGTAAGGATTGGTTTGTTGCGTTCTGGTACACAAGTTTCCCCGTTTTGACCTCAAAATATAGGAACTGTACCCAAAACAACTGACCCATACCAAACCACTTTTTGGCACTCATCCAAAGAGGTGCTATCCGGTACAGAACTGGAAGTAGCACTGTAGTGCCTGATACCTCCTTAAGTACATTGCACTGTGTACCAAAATATAACACCCTCTAGTAATGCTTGAAATACATAATGGAATGCTGTGTGCTCACATCTTTGCATAATGAAATGTTTTACAGTATAAGGACTATGCAACAAATGCTTGTTACAGCACTCTTTGGCAACAAGTGGCACCCAATACTGTATGTTTCATCACATTAAGGGGTGTAGAGATGCTCGTAAGAACATAAAGTGTTCCTGAGACTCTTGAACACTTTAAAGGCAGACCTGTCACCCTAGGACCAGAGCATCTAGTTGTGTAGATCCATATCGGCAAGAGGAACTGTTTCATATTTTAGCTCTCGCTGTGCACATGGAGCCAGTGCCTGGTCGTTTCCACTCTCCTTGCCTTAGTTCACCCCTGCTGCTCTGGTTGGCAATGCATGCCTGTGGTGGAACACTGGCCAAAATCATGTGCATTAATATGTAACACAGTTACTTATCTCTCTCCCTTTCACTCGCTCTCCAATGCTCTCTCTTTCTTTCTCTCTCCGTCTCTGTTTGTCTCTCTGTCTCTCTACGCCTCTCTGTCACACTCTCTCTGCCTCTCTTTCTTTTTCTCTTTCTGCCTCTGTCTCTCTTTATTTCTCTCTTCTCCTCCTCTCAGCTCTCTTCTGCTCTCTGGCCTCACTTTCTTTCGCACACCTCTTTCTTGCCCTCACACATGTCTTTTATTCCTTCTCTCTTGCCTTCTCTCCCTCTCTCTCTCTCTCTCTGTCCCCGTCCATTCTGCTCTCCTCCCTCCCCCCTCCATCCATCCAACGTTTTAACAACATGGTGTGGGCTGTAAGTAAACACCGTAACCCGATCCTCAGACATCGATCAGGTCCATAACTGCTTTCCTGAGGTGGCTAAAGTCAACAGCTCCAGGCGCAGCCGTCGCTGACGAGGGGTCGTCAGCTGTCACAGTGTAGGTCCATTTCGGGTGTCTGCGGCAGGTCTGGGGTCAGTACATTAACCCCTTTAATTGTGCTGGTTAGACCCAGCAGGGGTGAGTGGTGTCTATACATATACATTATGAGGTGGGGAAAGCCGAGATAGCCAGCATTCACATGAGAGGGGTTGTGTGTGTGTGTGTGTGTGTGTGTGTGTGTGTGTGTGTGTGTGTTCCCGAGTACATTTTTCTGTGTGTGTGTGTGTGTGTGTGTGTGTGTGTGTGTGTGTGCGTGTGTGCATGAGTGTGTGCATACATTTTTGTGTCTGTGTTATTTTAGTTTGGGCGAGGGGGATGGTTGAATGGTCACACCTGGGCATTTGAGAATGAAAAGCAGGCGCTGACAGGTGTAGAAGGTTGGTTGGTCACGGTTAGCAACCTCAAGTCACCACAGAGCAGAATAACACACCAGCCGACACTTTGTCATTTACAACAGGACTTGGTGTGTGATTTAAATGTAGTGCTGGAATGTGGTGTTGGAATGATGTCTTGAGAACATACACTGAAACACCAGGACTTAACTAATTTATTCCTTCATGATGTCAAGTGTAATACCTCTCTCTCTCTCTTTCTCTCTCTCTCTCTCTGAATGAGATGTCAAGTATAATGCCTTTATTAATTTCGACTCAACAGTGAGTGCGTGAGTGAGCTTAAACTATAAGGCATTCATGTCCTCTTTAAGGTCACAGGTGAATAGCCGTTGGCTAGACCACTAGACCGCTAACAGCTATCAGTTCAAGGTTCAGCAGTCTGGTAGCAGAGGAGACTGCTAACAGCTAACAATTGAAGGTTTACCCCTCTGGTAGCAGAGGAGACCGCTGACAGCTAACATTTGAAGGTTCAGCACTCTGGTAGCAGAGGATAGAGGGAAGCAGAGGTCCTCCACACCACACACCATCATCTCAGCCCTAAGAAGCTGAAAGGCAGTAACTACATATTTTGTCAAAAGTGAGTTTAGACTAGAAATTGACATTTGCCTTTGTCCTGTGACTACATCTGTTGCTTCTTCTCATTAAGAAAGCACATAAAGGCATCACCACTGTTATGCCTACAGCATGTTTCACTGGGCAGAATGACAACTTTGAAGGCATTTTTGTTCAATTTCAATGTTCGCATAGTTACTGTACTTTGCCTTTGTAGGGCAGATCTGTTGTCTACATTATTAACACCAGACAAGGAGGCTCAACTAATCAGTGTAGTTAAGCCTTCTCTCACATATGGCCAGATAAGAGGAGAAAGATAGCAGGACTACTGGTAAAATGCAGGGTCATATTTCACTTGGACGGTGCCCAGTTGACTGATTTACAGGTGCTCAGATTACAAATAAACTAGCTTTTATACATTGTGAAGGGGTTGGGTTTGGTTGAGGTGATGTTTAATGAACATTTAACAGAATGAAGTTGAATTTCAACAGGCCATCTGTAAAGTCTCTGTTCTGGAGACCTTTCAAGTAAAGCATGACCAAATTCAGCTTCAGGGGCTGGATCATTGAGTGAGTGTGACTGGATGTAGTTTTGTCAAAGTCCTTTGCTGATACATCTGTGCATTTTTACTTTACTTGGTCACACTTTATTTGGATGGTCCCTCAGATGGTTTTGTAGACCGTCTACAGATGCTGACTGGCCCGCGGACAGTCTTGGCTGGGCCGGGACAAGATCATAATCCATAATTTAAGGAGGGACCAGTTCTGGGCCCCCCTTTCCCTGAGCCAGGGACAAGAGACCCGTTTGTCCCCCCCTATTGGCGACCCTGGATGCTGAGCCTATTTAGAGACCATCTGCAGAAACTGTGTCTTATTAGGGTTAGAGTTAGAGGTTGGGTGTGATTTAGATCAGATCAATAAACACTACAACAAAAAACCATCTGTAATGTCTTTGTGGGTGAACAAAGTAAAAGTGTCAAAATAAAGTTTAGTTTCTTGTTCATGAATTTTCTGAAAGGGTGGGGGTGATAAAAGTGCTGTGGTGACACAGCTGTGTAGTTTTGTGATGGGGTGGTGTTAGTGGGGGGTGGGCGTGAAAGGTGAAGCTCACCTGGTGAGGCCTCAGTGGTCACAGGTGTGAGTGTAGTTTTTTGATGCATGATGGGGTGGATGTGGGGGTGAAAAGTGAAGCTCACCTGGTGATGCAGCTGTGTAGTTTTGTGATGGGGTGGTGTTAGTGGGGGGTGGGCGTGAAAGGTGAAGCTGACCTGGTGAGGCCTCAGTGGTCACAGGTGTGAGTGTAGTTTTTTGATGCATGATGGGGTGGGTGTGGGGGTGAAAGGTGAAGCTCACCTGGTGAGGCCTCAGTGGTCACAGGTGTGGTCCCATCAGGGGGGGCGCTGTCTTGCACCACCAGGTTTGGGTCATGGGGCAGCAGGAGGGGTGGCTGGGGTGCTGGGTGGCTCGGAACGGACTCCTGCAACAGCTTCTTTGGGACTGAAAAAAGAAAGAAAGAAAGAAAGAAAGAAAGAAAGAAGGAAAAACAGGAAAACAAGCGAGGAGTCAGACAAACAACAAGCGTACAATGAAAATGAATGAAAGATGTTAATGATTCACTGCATTGGTGATTCACAAACGCATAGTGATATAGTGATAAAAGGGGTTTCCAGTAAGTTATGTGTACTCTATTTCCCATCAGCCCCCCCACCCACCCCCACCCCCTTGTGAACTCACTTCCTGTGAGTGAGGGGGAGTGACGGGCTCCAGACATGAAGCTCCCAGCACACAGAAAAGCAAGCAGGGAGAAAAAGGGGGTGGGGTGGGGTGGGGTGCAGGGATGGGGTGGGGTGGGGGTACCACATTCCCCACTTCCTCTCATGTGGTCCCCGACACTGACCGCATAGAGGTCGCCCGGCATTGCCATTACATGGTGTTTGTGTGTCTGTGTGTGTGTGTGTCTGACTGTGTGCATGTGTGTGTGTGCCTGCCAATGGCATTACTTTATGTATGTGTCTGTGTGTTTGTGTCCGTGTGTGTGTGTGTGTGTGTGTGTGTGTGTGTGTGTGTGTGTGTGTGTGTGCCTGGCAATGGCATTATTTTATGTATGTGTCTATGTGTTTGTGTGTGTGTGTGTGTGTGTGTGTGTGTGTGTGTGTGTGTGTGTGTGTGTGTGTGTGTGTGTGTGTGTGTGCTTGGGGGGGCTGACTGGCTGATTTATTTTGCCCCCCTCCCGTCCCTCAATTTGGCAATTCCCACAGTGGACCAAATGCAAAAGAGAAAAAAGAAGAGTAAGAAACTGAAGGGAAAAGCAAGAGACAACTGGACTGGCAACGATAGCGCACCAATCAGCACTGGCATCAGACACAGACACACACACACACACACACACACACACACACACACATACACACACACACACACACACACACACACCCACACGCACACACACGCACACACACGCGCACACACACAGAGCTGTGTCAGGAGTTTATATGGGGAGAGACAGGCCATTTGAGGAAAATCCAGACGGATAAACATGGCCACCAAATTTCCCGAAACAGGCTTAGGCAGTGCTCCATTCACACACACACACACACACACACACACACACACACACACACACACACACACACACACACACAGAGAAATACATAAACACACACACACACACACACACACACACACACACAAATACATAAACACACACACACAAATACACACACAAATACATAAACACATTTCAAGTGTCTACAGCAGTCGCCTAAAAACCGGCATAAGGATTACACACAGACCATAGCATACACACATATAATATAGTCTACATAATGTACACACAACACACTCATACACAACCAAAATATAGGATAAGAATAGTATGGAAAACCTAAAATACAAAGTATTTTCACAAACAATAGTATGTTAGAATAAGCTTTGGTGTCGGGAAGGCTTAAATCTCTTCACCCAAAAGTACTCTTCCTATGTGCACAAGTATATTGTCCTTTCCCTAAACTAGGTTTAAATATACTTTTTAAAAAAAGTTAATTTCATTAGGCCATTAGGCCAGGCCACAAGGAAGAGTAGTGCACGCTGTGTCTTTTCACTTTTTATTTCCTCATTGGATGTTTAGTAGGGTAACAAACCAGTAGCTCATCTTGGGATTAATGCATGTCACTTGCACACTGTCCCTTCACTGGAATGTCCAGTGTCCACAATAAAAAAAGGAATCATTCAATAACTTGTGCAACTGGATAAAGTCATGAAACAGCTGACACAAGACACACAGACACACATACACACACAGAAGTGTATACACATAAGTCAGAAGAGCACAACTCTTCATACAGCAGACATTCATGATCTATTCGCCCACACCGTCACATACTCATTCACATAATACACACACACACACACACACACACACAAACCATTCATGACCTATTCGCCCACACCGTCACTTTCTCCTTTGCTGCTATGTATTAGCGCATCTGGTCCTCAGTGTTAATTTATCACAGGTCAATTCAAGTGTACAATCATTTCTGCTAATTATTTACTTATGCAACAAGCTTTCCGCATGTTGTTATGTGTGCACATCTGTCTGCGCGCACTTGTGTACGTGCATGTGTATGTGTGTGGGAGAGAGAAACAGAGAGAGAGAGATAGAGAGAGAAAGAAAAAGAGAGAATGTGGCTGGGCCATGGGTGGAAAAGTCCACAGAAGCCATCAGTCAAAAGATTAGCGCCTGTGTTTTTTCAGCCTTTAAAATAAAACAGAGACACACACACATACATACACACACACACACAAACCATTAAAATAAAACAGGGTCGACAACAAAAACCCATAAAAACACCAGGCTTCTCACACACACACATGCATACACACACAGACAGACAGACAGACAGACACACACACACACACACACACACACACACACACACACACACCGATATATATACACATATGCACAGACACACACCCACAAGGTATTTGCAGTGCAAACACAGTCTTCAGAATGAAAACGATCTTCCAAATAGAAAAGCAATACACTAGAAAGGGCTCTCCGGCTCTCAGGTCAGCGGACCAACTCCTCCTAGTGGTGCCCCCATCCAGGCGGAAAAGCAGAGGGGACCGGGCTTTTACAGTTGTGGGCCCTAAACTCTGGAATGACCTGCCACTCCACATACGCCTAGCCCCTTCCCTAGCTGTTTTTAAAACTCATCTCAAAACCCACTTTTATGCCTTGGCTTTCAACTGTGTATGAAATGCTTTTAGTTTACCATCTCTTATATGGGTTTTTAGTTTATGTGTTTGTTTTAACTCTTATTTGTTCTTATGCACGGTCTTAGCTTATTTATCACTCTCTCTTAGTTATTTATTATCCCTAAATCATTTTACGCCTTGGCTTCCTATACTATACGCTTTTATTTTGCAAATATATCATTCTGTTATATTAGTCATCCACTGTCAGGTCATCTCTGTGTTTTTATGTTGTCCTTTTAGTCATGGTGTCCTTATGTTTTAGTCCTTTTACCTACTTGTTCAGCACTTTGGTCAGCTGCCTTTGTTGTATTTTAAAGTGCTTTATAAATAAACTTGACTTGACTAGAAAGGGACCAAGAGGAGTGGACAGAGAAAGAGAGAGAAAGACAGAATGAGAGGGCATCAGTGTGGAGAGAAAGAAAGAATGACATGTAGAAAGAGAGAATGAGACAGAAAAAATGGAGAAGGATAAAGGCAATAAAAGAAAGAAAGAAAGAAAGAGAGGGGAGGGTTTTCAACCTTCATCAGTGTGACACACTAATCATGGGCTGGCCTCCTAGCCCCGCCCCGTTCCCCCACAATGCCTCTGGGCTGATTAGAGGCCTGTGATTGGGAGCTAAGTGGAGCCACATGTGGCTATACTTCTGGGGCGGTGGGCTGGCTAGAGGCGGGAGTGGGGGGATTTAGGGCCTATAATCAATCTACTGAAGGGGTTAACAAAGAGAAACACACACATACACACAAATGTACATACACACACACACACACACACACACACACAAAGACATAAATATGTTCACACACATGCACACACACACAATCACACACAAACGCATGGTGTACTCATGTATACCAGATTAAAATACAGACAAAAGGGGAATATCTGTGTGCACATATTACATTTAAAATCAGGAACAACCTTTTGCTGTTACTGTAATTAAGTCTTTCATTTACGGCATCCACAATCCCTATGCCCTATACCAACACAATAAAAAAATACTGGCAGCTTGGGAGATATTTCAAAGAAGAGAGAGAATACATTGAATAGGAAGAAAGAAGTGTGTTGGTTGGTGGTGGTAGCAGGAGAAAGAGATAGCGAGACAGAGTGAGAGAGAGAGAGAGAGAGAGAGAGGGAGAGAGAAAGAAAGAGAGAGACAGACAGAGAAAGAGAGAGAGAGACAGAGAGAGGGGGAAAAGGAAAAATATAAATCCTCTGGCCTAGCTTGCCAGCACTTTAATGAGAAAATGTCATAGGTAGTTTAGACAAGGACTTTTACTGAAGATCCCATACAAAGACAAAAACACTGTGGGCAGTCTGAGTATGTGTGTGCATGTGCGTGCGTGTGTGTACATGTGTGTGTGTGTGTAAGAGAGTGTGTCTGTTACTGTGTGTGTAAAAGAGTGCGTGTCTGTGTGTGTGTGTGTGTGTGTGTGTGTGTGTGTGTGTGTGTGTGTGTGTGTTTACACTGGCTAAACCCACGCTCGCTAGCTTTCACTGGCTTCATACCACACACACAGACATGCACAAGTGCACATATCAAGACACACCCCACACACACACATGCACACACACTCACCTCATCATCCCCCTGCCCCCCCACCACCAACTCCACACAAACATCCACACACCCACAATTATTCTGGACAGTGCAGGAGCACAGATGCCTTTAAAAGTAAACTGAACTTCTTGTATTACTGCACTGCAAGACAATTTGCTGCATTGTGAGTGTGTGTATGTGTGTGTGCACTACCTTGTGAACATGGACATATGTGTGTGTGTGTGTGTGTGTGTGTGTGTATGTGTGTGTGTGTGTGTGTGTGCGCGTGTGTATGTGCATCTGTGTGTGTGTTTGTGTATAAGAAAACTAAGAGTTAGAGCAGGGTAACGGTGCTATCACTCCATGTGTGTGTTTTAAGTGAGTGTGTGCATGTGAGTGTTTGAGCATATGTGTTCACAAATGCCTGTGTGTGTGTGTGTGTGTGTGTGTG
>CM050219.1:3905000-3907500 GCA_027475355.1 Coilia nasus | reverse complement strand
TTGAAGCTCACCAGCAACGACGCGCTGCTGGCGGCACCGATCTTGATGACAGACTGTGACTCTGTTACTCCCCACAGCTGAGCCTTGTGATCTGCCAGCATCAAGTAGTCTGTGTCAGTGTTTTAAGGACTCCTATCCAGACTCGCCACCCCCCCACATCAAATACCAAGCTATGAGTCCACGGATGATTAAGCTACCAGGGAAATATCCGCGCCCGGCGGAAGCCCAATAACGGGAAGCCATCAACCCACTCAGCTGCGTACGGGGCCGAGCTGAATAACCAACCACCGGAACCAGATCTTAATCGATAACTGTGCAATGACTAACAGTGCAATGACTAACAGTGGTACAGACAGAGAAGAGTTTGGCAATGGTGTGGTTTGGGTCTAGACTGGTGTTTAGACTGGTGTTATGGGTACGAGTAGATGAGTGTTGCGTTGTCTCTATCTGAAACACATGACTAAGACAGTACAGCGGAGTGGACAGGGCACAGAGAGATGGACAGACATAAGAATTTTACTCAGTGGAGACAGGGAGAGAGAGAGAGAGACAGAGAGAGAGAGACAGACAGACAGAGAGAGAGACAGAGTATTACTGTAATAAAAGTATTTTAAGTCAAATCCTTAAAAACTTGATGTCACCTAAGAACATCTTTCTTACCAACTCAATCACACAGACAGACACAGAACCACACACACACACACACACACACACACACACACACACACACACACACACACACCACACACACACACACACACACACGCTCACACACACACACGCACACACACACACACACACACACACACACACACACACTCACACACACACACGCACACACACACACACACACACACACACACGCTCACACACACACCACGCACACACACACACACACACACACACACACACACAATACACGTACGCACAAATATTTATCATGAACAGTTAGGGGTTCATCCGATTGAAAGTGACTTTCGTGCAGAGCTCGAGTGTGTCGGTCATGAGAAGCTGTTGCTGTTTCTCCATTCTCAGCGCTTCCCACCAACAGAACTGCAGGTCTACAATATCTAAACCAGCTGCATCCACTACAAGCAGTGCACAGTGGATGCCAACTCAGCCAGCATGAAGGCTCCTACAGCTGCTTGTTATACTAAGGCAAATCCAAACAAAAAAAGCATAAGGCACGAGGGCCCAGTTTCGCACAAACACGCTAGTTCTGCATTACTAGCGAATGGCCACTGTAATGTGCTTTGTAGGCGTAGCACTGTACCCTATTGGGCCCAGACTATGGTTCGTATGATGTTCCATTCTTTGATGCGTTTGAATAAATGCTGCCAACTCGCAAAAATGTAATGACCATGATGTGATTGTTTTTAATAAACAATTCCTGTGCGCCGAGGAGAAAACAGGTGTCTCCAATCAGCACGTGGGACAGCATACAGCGCAACTCAAAAGGCCAATTTAATGCCTCGTTCCAGGCCGGGACTGTAAAAGAAAAAAAGAAAAGAAAAAGAAAAGAAAGCGGGTATGCTTGTTAAGAGGTGGTGGGCTAATTTTTCGAAAACTGAAATATGGAGGCCGTTAAAAACTACTGAGAGCTGGCAACAAAAGACACATGTTTACACTCGGCGGCCATATTTTAGACACTCATCTGGGCCTACACGCACTGCCTTGGCTGCTACAGTCACATGCAAAGGCATCTAATACACACACAGACGCATTAAAGTCACATTTGTTCTTAAGGAAGGGTGACAATATGACAGTGAATGTTCTCATTTATCCAGTTGTGATGGTAGTCATGGTAGGACAATCAGTTCTTAGAACGGAAGAGGCCATGTAGATGTGAGGTGTTTAGGGAAACACAAGATACTTGTGCACCTAGTACCTTTCCTGACTACAACCCTATTCTAGCATACTGTTATTTGGGAGAACACCCAACACTTTAGGTTGTATTGTTGTTATTCTATTATTTCCTGAGTCCTGAGTCAATCCTCCTATTGTCGGGGTTGTTCACTAGGTTGCATCGTGTAGTTGGTCTACAAAATTTCCAGGACACCTCATCAGAAATGGACCTTAGGATCTACGGGTGTTTCAGGCCTTTAGGGAAGCCCTGCTTAAGGTGATCAATCCTTAGCTGAAATGTTTTCAAGCTGTAAAATTGCCTACTTCTTAGTATTTACATTACATTTAACTAGTGCTATCCTGAGCGATTTACAGTGATTTAGGTACAGGGGTACAGTCCCTGGGGCAGAGTGGGGTTAGATGCCTGTCTCAAGGGCACCTCAGCCATGGATGAGGGTGGCTGTTATTCACTCCCCCACCCACATTTTTTCCTACTGGCACAGGAATCTAATCTAACATTTAGGAACATGAATAGTTCTGCTATTGATAGGAGTAAAACAGCACCAAGACACTGAGGTTTACTGCCATACCGGCTACCAGCACAACTGGAGATATCCACATAGGCCTTTGTCACACCAACCAGACACACAAGCAC
>CM050219.1:3885000-3890000 GCA_027475355.1 Coilia nasus | reverse complement strand
TTATCATGTGGCCAAATATCTTGAGTCAATTTTGTTGGTTTCTGGGAAAAATGAGATGTCGTCATAACGCTGAAAACACATGACAGCGGATATCTTTAAAGTGTTTTTTCTCAGTTTCACACTCTGATCAGTAAGGTATTTTACCGTAGGTCCACCCCTAAAGGTTAACATGACATCTTCAGACAGGCCAGGCTTCTAGCAACATGCCTGTGGTGGCACATTCAACTTCAGCACACAGCGATGGACAACTGACCCAAATGTGTCTCCTTAAACTGAGGTGCTCTTGTGTAGAAATTAGTACTATAATTACGTTCAGCATCCATGTCTGTTCAGTTAGGTGCAGAGCAAAAAGCAGCAGTTTCAATATGTTTGTGAACTTTGCTCTCTTTTTCTCTACATGCTACTGAAGGCTTCTGTTTGACCACGTAGAACATGGTTGTGTTAAGGTGAAACAATGGAAGCTAGAAAGAACTGTCCTCATGCTGAATGTGTGTGTGTGTGTGTGTGTGTGTGTGTGTGTGTGTGTGTGAGTGTGTGTGTGTGTGTGTGTGTGTGTGTGTGTGTGTGTGTGTGTGTGTGTGTGTGTGTGTGTGTGGTGTGTGTGTTTGTTTGTGTTTGTGTGAGTGTGTATGTGCACTGGTGTGTGTCTGTGTGTATTTTGCGTGTGTTAGTGTGTGTGTGCATGTGTATTGTGTGTGTACATGTGTCAATGTAGTCAGGTGTTACATACTAGGAGACCCACAAAGTGCATAGGTCAAGACAGAAAAGGAAAGAGTGATAACGATGAATCAGAGAGACAAAGAAAGAAAAAAAGGAAAAAAGACATAAAGGAAAACCTTCCACCAACGAAATCATTCCTTTGTCATTATCGCCACCTAGTGGCTCTTTGCAGAACTGAGTGTAAAACAAGCCCAGCAGTCCAACAATCAGGCACAACAGGTTCCCCAGTATGCATGAACTCCAGCAAGACCACTGAACAGGTAACACATCCTGCACAGCTGCGAATGAGCCTGGGTGCGCCCACATTGCCTGTGATGCTGCATAGAATTTGGCATTCAAGTCAGCCTGGCCAACCTGCCTATTCTCAGCTCTCAGAGAAATCAGGCACCAACGAAAAATGAACACTATGCAAACCATCATCAGAATCAGTGGTCTAGTTGGTTGTAGCTCTGCCCAGAAGTATTCAAAGCTATAATACAAAGGCATTTGATAGGTAGATGCCTGTTGATCCTGCCTCTGAGAACTTCCTGTGTATGGGATCTTTGCCAAACTAAGCTCCGGCCAAAGACTCACCACATTTGTAGATGACGTTGAATTATTTGCACAAACTCACCGCAGGTGTAGATGACGTTGAGGTATTTGCACAGACTCACCGCAGGTGTAGATGACGTTGAGGTATTTGCGGGTGCCGGCGTAGCACGGGTCCCCAAACTCGCGTGAGGAGGCCCGGATGCTGCAGCTCTGTCTCCCTTGGCAACGGGTGGTCAGAACCTGGAGCGTGGTTTCTGACTGGCAGTCTGAAACAGCAGAGATATATACAACTTAGGAGGTGCTATTTTCACTCATGTACTATACAATGTCTTAGTCTTTGTTTATGTGTACTACTTCAATAACTTCATTTAATGTTTGTATTAAGTATATTTTGTTTTTTTTCTCATCGAGATGAAGGCTCAAAATAAGCCCAAATGTTGTTTTTGCAGGGCACAGTATTTGCTCTTTTTCCTTTCATATGTTTCCTATTTAACTGTGCACAACAACCAAACTCTAAACTCAAACTGCTTTAAAGAGAGCGAATATGTAGCAGATATTCAACCTTCACAGACAACTTCATTTTTGTATGTCATCTTTACATTGTATATACATATAAATATAATTAAATAGAATAGAAATAATACAAATGTAAAACACAAATTGTGTATTTGTGATAAATATAGTTCAATATAAATATAATTTGATGGATTTATATTGCATAGTGATACATCCTCATCTCTGACACTGGTATGACCCACAAGGAGTCTTTATGAACAGGTAATGTATGCTTAACTGCAGTACTATAGAGATACTGTAAGCGATATAATGATATTACCGCAGGGCAGACTGTGCTATACCATACCACCAGCACAGCAGCCATATATACATTACCTGCACACCTGCCCATACATGGCTTAAAGGGTGACGTCATGCAAAGCATGGGCTATGATGAATGTGGTTTCATGAACAATGTGTGCAGGTAGCATACTGACCTATATTTCAGTGTGTTGTGCCCTTTATAAGGGAACCACTATAAGCACGGTGTTCAGACCCTGGACCTGAAGGTATCTCTTGCCCCTTTCATTCATTCATGATAAGGACTTAAAAATACAGCATTTTTTGGCAGCAACACCATCTCTCTTGAAATAACAAACTGTTTTTTAAATGTCAGGAAATCCAGATTTTACTGATTGCTAAACCTTTGAAAAAGGCTTATCATCGTGTTTTATCACATACTGTGTGTTCTTATGGGGGTAGAGCCGGTGGGTATCCTTTACAAGCCCGGTCTCTGGGAAAGGCCTGGCTGTTCAGTGCTCATCAGGTAAAGGTGTGTGTGTGTGTGTGTGTGTGTGTGCGCGCGCGTCTGTGTGGCTGGCTGTTCAGTACTTCTCAGGTAAAGGTGTGTGTGTGTGTGTGTGTGTGCGTGTGTGTGTGCGTGCAAGCGTACATGTGTGCGTGAGTGTGTGTGTGTGTGTATGTGTGTGTGTGTGTGTGTGTGCAGAGCTGGCTGAAAATGTCAGGGTGACGGATGGATGTGTGCTGCTGTTGGGCCAGTACAGCAGCTACACGAGTCACTGATATGTACACCTAACCATTAGGCATCCACAAGACAATAGCCCCCTTTCATTCACCTCTAACCACTACAAAACCTCAATAAAGTGACTGTGTGAGTGTGTCTGTGGGTCTGTGAGAGAGAAGAAAGGGAGAAAGAGAGAGAAAGAGAAATAGAGAGGGAGAGAGGGAGAGAGAGTCTGAAAGACCACCCTACACACACACACACACACACACACACACACACACACACACACACACACACACACACACACACACCACAGTTGGCTGTGCTTTTGTCCGAGTGACACTGAATCCTTGTGGAAGGCGGACCTGAGGGCAGGAGCTGCAGCTGCCCGTCATTCTGACAGATGGGCAGCTCATCCATCACGGAGTGAGCATCACGCTGCCCAGCCCCGCCCCTCTGTCTACCTGTGTCCTTACACCTGATCGCAGGGACAATAAGGCCAAATCATACTAGCCTGATGCAAAACCTCTGTATTGGCATTCGTTCACACCATGGTCGCTTTAAACATTTGCTACTGCTTGTTACATGAAGCTTTTACTAAAACCTGTAGGAAGCAGACCAATACCACCATTTTGTCTTACAGACAGACAGACAGCCAGACAGCCAGACAGCCAGACAGACAGACAGACAGACAGACAGACAGATAGATAGATAGATAGATAGATAGATAGATAGATAGATAGATAGATAGATAGATAGATAGATAGATAGATAGATAGATAGACCCACCCTTTCCACACCCTTGACACACTGGGTCCCAAAACTCCTTCTTGGCTCCTGGGAAAGCACTTGGAGCTGGCCGTTAAAGCCCATTAAAGGCACATCCCCTACCCAGTACCCTCTGCCCCCCAACTCCCATATCCGAAACAAACCATAAACACAAACAGGCTCTGTGGGTGCCTTTGAAAGGAGACACTGGGCATCAGTCACGCACTGGGGCGCGGAGAGATGAGAGGCGTACGGTGGAAGCCCCCGGTGACGGCCCTGACACCACCGTGGAAACCTGTCACTGGCAGCCGGGACAGATGGGGGCCAGGGGTCAAAGGTTAATTGGCCTTCCGCTAAGGTAAACAATAGGGCGAGGGTGAGGGTGGGGGTTGCAGAGGTCAATTGGTGATGCTCTGCACCGTTCCAGAAGAAAAAGAAGGACGACATCAAGATAAAACTGAAGAGTTTGTCTGCCTCCACAAGTCTGTGGCACCTCACTGATATCCAGTCACTAAACAAGATACAGAAACAAGCAGACGTACATTTAAGTACCAACTGTATTTGAACAGTAACTTTATCTAAAACCAAAGTAAGAGTGTAAGCTTCAGACTATTCAGACACAACACACATAGGCATGCACCAGAATGAAGAAGCAGTCTTAAACCATCAACACAACACAGGTACATAATAAAGCTCCTTAAAGGGCCGGTGTTCCAAAAATGCCCCCTAAATGATCCTCCACTCGAGGTAAAGACAAACGGCAACTCTTCACTGTGTGTCTGATTCGTCTGTCTGTTCACATCAAACTGACCTCAACATCTGAAGCTATGTAACATCTTGCACTGGTAGCAATACTGAGACATCTGACCTCACAATATATAATGGTTGTAGAGAGGCCCTCTGTGTGTGTGTGTGTGTGTGTGTGTGTGTGTGTGTGTGTGTGCGTGTGTGTGTGTGTGTGTGTGTGTGTGTGTGTGTGTGTGTGTGTGCGTGTGTGTGTGTGTGTGTGTGTGTATGACTGAATGTGTGTATGTGTGTGAGTGTGTAAAGAGAGCTGATACGTGTGAAAGTGATGAATGTTCTACAGCCATATGTACACACTGGAAGCTGCCGCTGCATGGGAACCTTGAAACTCAATCCCCTCTAAGTCCATCTCCAGAGAGACCCCCCTGAAGCTGACCCCCTCGACCCCTCTCAAAGTGCCAGCTTACTCCAGAGAGAGAGACAGAGAGAGACAGAGAGAGACAGAGAGAGAGAGAGACAGAGAGAGAGAGGGATGGAGAAAGAAAGGAAGAAACAGAAACAGAGGGGGGCAGGGAGTAAGAAAGAGAGGGAAAGGGAGAAAGGGAGAGAGAGGAAGTGAGAAAAAGAGAAAGAGAGAGAGTGGGAGAGGGAGGGAGGAGCAAGAAAGAGAGAGTGAAATAGACACAGAGAGGGGGGGAACAAGAGGGAGGAGAAAGAT
>CM050219.1:3865000-3867500 GCA_027475355.1 Coilia nasus | reverse complement strand
CTGCAACTTTTTGAAAACTGGCAACTTGGTCCAACTTTGTGTCCTAAAGCTGGACATTCAGACCACTGCAACAGTTTGTAACAGCTTCAATATTTCCATAACAACATAATCAAATGTTACAGCTAACATGGAGGCAGATGTGGTTCTTTAAAGTGCATCTGATAGGCAAAGGTGACAACATTTCACAATAGCTCATTATTCAAAACCTTGACAAATATTGACAAATATTTTGCAACAGCTTTTGATGGCTTACAACACACTGCAATGATTAATCCGGTAAAACTTTCTATAAAGCTTTAATTAAGACTAATGCCTTCATAAAGGTTAATGGTGGTTGAAATTAGCATTCATAACCATATATGCATACTCATGACTGCACTCATCAGGCAGGTAAAGCGTTATAACCAATTTTTCAATGGTTTCATCTCGGCGCAAGTCTTTGGTGTGAACTGGCCTTAAAAGGCCGCACCACATGATTCTTCCAGACATTCACAAAAACCATCTGACGCTGTTACTTATCAGATGCACAGGAGTAACATGAATTACACAAGAAGTCATGGGACTCGTTCAGTCTAGGGGTGATTTATTTACAAACAATGTATAAACTGGAAACAGAACGAATCACAGGTCGAAATTAACGAAAATAGGGGAACAAAATAACAGAACAAAAGTAGGAACAGGCAGGCTGGCGTGGAGGACCCAAACCCAGGACGAGAGAGAACAGGCTGTCACCCTGTCATGAATTAGGTCAAGTTCATTCCCACCACAAGCCGCACACCTGGAACATAATCAGCGCAGCCAAGACAACTACAAAAGACAGTGACACCTAGGGTGCAGGAGGACTTAACAGATGTGAACTAGCAGCTCTCTGTAGTGAGGCACAGGTAGATCATTAGTAAAACCACCTGGCTTATGTGTACAGGTAGTACCAATAAATGGCAGGACTTGAACACTTTTTGAAGCCACTTCTGTATGTAACTAAATGTAAAGGCCATTATTTATTCACGCCTTTAATAAATAACTCAATAATGGTTACATTATGAGCTGAAGTTAGAGTTTTTTTTATTATAGGTTTTGGCCTTTTAAAGTCTTTTTTGATAGGAAAGTGAAGATCGACAGGAAATGGGTGGAAGAGGGAGAGATGGGGTAGGGTTGGGAAATGACCACAGGCTGGATTCATGCCTGGGTCCTCATGGGCACTTGGCCGTTCATGCATTACTGCAGTATGGACTACTGCAACTCAGCACCCCCGGCAAAAGTTAGCCATTTCACCAGATGACAGTTATGCTATTGCAGGAGCAAAGATAGGTGAAGTTTGGAGGGGTTGTACAGGTGTCTGTGGAAAAGTCAAACCAGCACACACATGAACGTAGCTGTTTGTCTTGCTGGCAACCCTACTGGTTTGCCAAGGTGTTGACTCCAGCTTGCCTGCATTGAGGAGATTAAGGGATCTTGCTGCAAGGATTATTGATGGGCAATGTGTCAAACTGCTTCCTGCTGCAAGGATTATTGATGGGCAATGTGTCAAACTGCTTCCTGCTGGCACTGGCAGCTAGCTGGGTACACAAACATCCAAGGTGTTACAGGACGCACACACACACACACACACACACACACAAACACAACACACACTCACCTAGTTTACACAGCGATAAGGAACTCTCAGCATGGAGTTCAATTAACTGCAGCTGATATGCTCCTGTGTAAACACTCTCTCTCACTCTCTCTCTCTCTTTCTGTCATTCTCTCTCTCTCTCTTTCTGTCTACCTCTCTCTCTTTCTCTCTCTGTCTTCCTCTCTCTCTCTCTCTCTCTGTCTCTCTTTTTCACACACACACACACACACACACACACACACACAATCTCACTCTCCCTTTCTTTTTTCTCCCGCCCAACAAAACTATCAGCCAGTGTGTCCTCATTGCTCTCTCATCGCCATGGATACAAAACGCAGACAGCAACAACAAATGGGGGGAGCGTTTTTTTAAAGGGCCACGTTGGGTCACTTCCTCCACTGAAAGAGGTGAGGCCACCACACCGTTTGTCACCACTAGAAGAAAAAAAAGACAAACGACTAAAACACCCGTCGGACATCCTGTTGAAAAACGAGTGCCTCTGTTTCTATGTCCGCAGCAAGTGGACCATGAGCGAGTGGTGGCAAGTAGCAACTCTATCTGCAGAGTAAAAAAAGTGAATGGGGGGGGAGAGTCAGATGTTCGACATCATTCATCTGGGTGGTGGGGGGGTTGGTGGTGGCAGTGTTTGTTTTTCAGACTAAAAGCTTCCAGCCTTCCTCCCTACTGAGGTGTTAATTTATAGCTGCTAATGATGGTGCTGTGGTTTCCTAAGGGTGGTGGTGGGGGGTGGGGGTGGATAGGTGAGCTGTGTGTGTGTGTGTGTGTGTGTGTGTGTGTGTGTGTGTGTGTGTGTGTGTATGTGTGTGTGTGTGTGTGTGTGGGTGGGTGGGGGAGGGTTCAAATGAACTTCACAGTGGTGCTGAC
>CM050219.1:3847500-3852500 GCA_027475355.1 Coilia nasus | reverse complement strand
AAGCATTACATAAATGTAGGGAACATGGGCAACACCTGGGAACAAGAAACAACAGAGGCCCCCGTGACAAATGCGTGTATACTTGATCCATAGTAGAGCTATTACTCAAATAGGAGAGTCTTCAGAGAGGCTTAGCTTAGTGTAGGTTGTGCTAGGGCCTTGGCTAAGACTCTAGGAGCTAAGAGTAACGTTGGATTGATCTGGGGGATTTGGCTGCTTGAAGTAAATGGGTAGGCAGGCCTTAGGGGAAAGAGCAGCCAAAACAGAAAGCTTTCACAAGGCCTGAGGGAGAGACTGGAGACGGAGAGAGAGACAGAGAGAGAGACAGAGAGAGAGAGAGAGAGAGAGAGAGAGAGAGAGAGAGAGAGAGAGAGAGAGAGAGAGAGAGAGAGAGAGAGAGAGAGAGAGAGACAGACAGAGAGACAGAGAGACAGAGAGACAACTAAGCTTAAAATACCAAAAAGCAAGAGTGGCTTGCTGTGGTCAAAAGGGCAAAATCTACAGTGCACTCACTGCACTGGTAACTCTGATGCCAGCCATGCCCAGTACATAAGCATGCTGTATATGGCCATGGTGAATGCAGAGGCGGATTTAGCCACGTGGGGGCCCTAGGCAAAATATAGATGTGGGGCCCTCATATTTGAAACACACACCTAAGTCAAATAACCATCCCTATACCTCTTGGCTTATCGCAATGAACCAAGACTGCAGTACCACCAACAATGGTCTTATTACAATGATCTTAACTCTCCACAGCAAATCAGTTTCAAATTACTCCAGCATTTGCTAAAATGATTTGTTTATTGCTCAGATCAAATGAGAGATAGAGAGAGAGAGAGAGAGAGAGAGAGAGAGAGAGCACTATTATGCTCCATGTTTGAAATCATGTTTGAAAACTGCCAGAGACAAAACCTGATCTTGTGCTTATAAGAACTAGAATACAAAATGGAGATGGAGCCAATGGAAACTGCTATCTACATTTCAACAGGACTGATGAAAATATTTTTTGTGTGTATGTGGACAGGAATAACAATGTGTGTGTGTGAGGAGAGAGAGAGAGAGAGAGAGGGAGAGGGAGAGAGGGACATAGATACACAGAGATACAGAGAGTGTGTGTGTGTGTTTAGGGTAGCAGTTAGTAAAGTTCTCAAAAAAGATTGATTAGTAAAGATTGAGTGGTGTGTGTGTGTGTGTGTGTGTGTGGCAGCAGGTGTAAAAAATGAAGTTAGTTTTGGCAGTGTGTCTGTATTCCTTTTGTTTTCTGCCCATTTTTTTTCTTTTAGCATAGCCACTCTCATAATTCCGCTTCATGTTTACAGTTCCCACTTTGGTTTGAGTCACGTTGTGTCACGCATTGCTACATATGGACTAGTCCAATGCACAACAGTGAAGGGGGGTATGTGTCCTGGGACAAATATTGTTTAAACATTAATTCAGTATTATTCTGATATTTACTGGAATCATATTTTTTTTTAATTTATTTACCACGGCTTGGCTGCTCATATTTGGGGCCCCATAAAGAAGGAAAATTTGGTGGGGCCCTAGGCAAATGCCTAGGTTTGCCTATACCAAAAACCGCCTCTGGGTGAATGCTGTTTTACACACACACAGTCTGTCTTTCTGCCAATTTCTCTCACCCCCTCCCCTCTCTCTCTCACACACACAGTCTTTCTGTCTGTCTGTCAGTCTGTCTCTCTCTCTCTCTCTCTCTCAGACACACACACACCCACACACACAGTAGCAGCCAGCTAGCTGGTGTTGTGGGGCGTGGGGGGTCTGGGCCAGATTACAGTGCTGAGAGGCTGCTGGGCCGTGCTGTAATGTGGAGTGTCAGGGTCTGGCTTTTTAAGGAGCAACACACACAATGCAGCCTTGTTTAGGCAGCCCGGCTTTTACCACTCCATCAAGGATCTCTCGCCCTCCATCTCCCACCCTCTCTCTCTCTCTCGATCTCTCAGTCCCTCCATCTCCCACCTTTCTCACTCCCTCCATCTCTCGTTCTCCCCTTCTGTCTATCTGCATTTTGATCTCTCCCTCTTTCCCTCTCTGTCTCTGGATGCTTGTGTGGGAGAGCATGTGTGTGTGTGTGTGTGTGTGTCTGTGTATGCACACATACCATTCACAAAGTATTTGATTATTCTGACTAAGCCATTATTCTGTTTTTTTGTTTTGTTTTAATGTTGTTTTTCTCTCTCCATTCTAGCCTTGAAGCCAGGACCTACATTAACCTCCTTGCCTTCCAATAAATCTAGTAGTTATAGTCTCTCTGTCTCTCTCTCCCCTTCTCTCTCTATCTATCTCTGCCTCCCTCTTTCTCTCTCTATCCCATGCGCCATTCTACCTCCTTTTCTATGCATGTTGCTCTTCTCTTCTCTTCTCTTCTCTTCTCTTCTCTTCTCTTCTCTTCTCTTCTCTTCTCTTCTGAAGGTTTCATGGGCATAAACGGCTACCTGTCTTTCTTGTCTCTGCATTACTAATCTTTTATAGTTTTTATACTAGCTTTGATTCACTCACGCTTTCAACCCATTGCTTCAGCAGATCCCTCCATGACGGACAACCCCTCTGTCTCTTCCACCTGACTCTTTTCTTTCCTGCTCTGCTTTTACCTCCCACCCTCTTTACCCATCCTCCTTATCTACTACTATTCCCTCGCTTTTTCTCCTCTCTGCGCGTCCTCGTAGCAGCACAGGGGAGAAGAGTGTCTTGGGCTCAGAGCTCACAGTTTCACCCGAGCTGCAGATGAAGGAGAAAGGTCCGATGTGTGTGTGTGTGTGTGTGTGTGCGTGTGTGTGTGTGTGCGTGTGTGTGCATGTATGTGTGTGGAGTCAAAAAGGACATATGAAGTCCAATACAACACCCCCTCCTTTGTGTGTGTGTGTGTGTGTGTGTGTGTGTGTGTGTGTGTGTGTGTGTGTGTGTGGTAGCTCTTCCATGGCTTGTACAATTACCCCTGCCAGAGCCAAGAATACACTAAGTGATTGAGGGAGTGAGGGAGAGAGAGAGAGAGAGAGAGAGAGAGAGAGAGAGAGAGAGAGAGACAGACAGACAGACAGAGAGAGATAGAGAGAGAGAGAGGAGTGAAAGAAATCATCAAAGGCTTGCCGGCATTCCCTAACAGCTCTGCAGAGGAGCAGGGAAGAGACGGAGAGAGGGAGAGAGAGAGGGAGAGAGGGAGGTGAAGAGGCGGCGAGATGAAGAGTAGGTGTGTGCGTGTGTGTGTGCGTGTGTGTGCGTGGGGGGGGGGGGGGGGTCTGTTGAGTGGATAATTTGATAGACACACATAAGTGGGGTGGACTGGAGCAGATAATGACAGTCTTATCCGCCCCCCCTCCCTTTAAATCCCTCTGTCTGTTCTTTTTCTCTTTTTCTCTTTCGCCTTCTCCTTCTCTCTAACACACACATGAGACACGCCATTGACTGCGGGATAATCCCCTTAGTAATTTGGCCTGAAAAGTGAGACTTTCCTTCTCCACCAGCTAGCCTCTCTAGCCCAACGGCTGCTGGGTCTTTCTTGGGACTGAATTACTGACCTGAGATCAGGTATTACGGCCCTCATTTTGTGACCCTGTTACAGTATACTGTCTGTAGCTAAAAAAGTATAAACACAGCACTCACTTTGTGTCCCTGGCTGCAATACTGTCTGCAGCTAAAATTTAGAGTGAATAACTGACCTCAGACCAGCCGAGCCCTCACTCTGTGTCTCTGCTACTGTACCAGGACTGCTCCCCTGGCAGATGATGATGAAATAGGACAGTAGGGGCCAAAATGAGAGATGAAAGTCGGTGGGCAAATTAGAGAGGGAGAGTAAACAGTCGCTGAGTAAACAGTCCCAGACTCAGACATAGACCAAACAATACAAAACAAACAGATAAAAGATCTGTCTGACTTACAGTATAACATCAGTGTTAAGTTACATAAACTATGTTACAGTCAAACTAGAGTAAAACTAAGTCAAAACTGAACCATAGTCATAGAGGTCAGTGTAAAGAATTACTGTAACTCACACATGACGTCCATCGTCCAGAGCGACAGGAGGTATTGCATAAGGGGGAAAGTAAAAAGCGTAATGAACAAAAGAGGTAAATAAAAAGAAAGATGGATGGCAGTGGCGGGAGAAGAAGAAAAAGCAGGACAGATGGCAAGAGGGAGAGATAAGCAAAAAAGAGACTTAGACACGAGTTAAAAAAGAACATGTGCATGCATGACACAGAAATATATAAGGTGCAAACACAGTACCAAGAATTATGAGGTGCAGAGAAGAAAAACAGAGGAGAGGAGAGGAGAGGAGAGGAGAGGAGAGGAGAGGAGAGGAGAGGAGAGGAGAGGAGAGGAGAGGAGAGGAGAGGAGAGGAGAGATGAGGAGAGGGGAGATGAGGAGGGGAGAGGAGAGGAGAGGTGAAGAGAGGGGAGGGGACGAGAGGGGAGATGAGGAGGGGAGAGGAGAGGAGAGGAGAGGAGAGGAGAGGAGAGGAGAGGAGAGGAGAGGAGAGGAGAGGAGAGGAGAGGAGAGGAGAGGAGAGGAGAGGAGAGATGAGGAGGGGAGAGGAGAGGAGAGGAGAGGTGAAGAGAGTGGAGGGGAGGAGAGGGGAGATGAGGAGGGGAGAGGAGAGGAGAGGGGAGGGGAGGAGAGATGAGGAGGGGAGAGGAGAGGAGAGGTGAAGAGAGTGGAGGGGAGGAGAGGAGAGGAGAGGAGAGGAGAGGAGAGGAGAGGAGAGGAGAGGAGAGGAGAGGAAAGGTGAAGAGAGTGGAGGGGAGGAGAGGAGAGAAAAGGAGAGGAGTAAAGAGGGCAGGGCAGGGCAGGAAAGGAGAGAAAAGGAGAGGAGGGAAAGGAGAGAGCAGAAGAAATGAAAGGACAGAAGAATAGAGAAGAGGACAGAAGGGGAATCACCATAGAAAACAGTTACCGTGGCACCGCAGATAAAACTGTGGATTTCTGGACTGGTTTCTATGTGAGAATGACAGGGGATAGACATAGTGTGTGTGTCTTTGTGTGTATGTGT
>CM050219.1:3817500-3842500 GCA_027475355.1 Coilia nasus | reverse complement strand
GGGATAAGGAGATATATAAAGCAGCAGGAGGGTCTCTCTCTCTCTCTCACACACACACACACACACACACGCACATTCACACAGAGTGAAATAAGTCTTGTGGTGTGACCTGAGTTGACCTTGTGACCCTTTCATAGCCACACATCATGCTGGCTCTCTAAATGGGGGCCCGACTACAGCTTTACGATGGAGGGGGCGGGGGGTGTGGGGGTGGCATGGTCCCTTATACTGACCCAGCTGTGAAACCCTTAGAATAGTACACCAGAATAGGACACTAAAACAGCACACTGGAATAAAATACTACAATAGGATTCTGCAGTAATAACACATTGCGTTGCTGCTTCAAATCCCAAAGGGCATGGACAGTCGGTGTGATAAGGTTGTGAAATGGAAATCAAACCATCCAAAGCATTACACATTGAACTTTTTTTTAAACTTCCACACTACACACAACTACTGATTTCATACAGGCTTACAGAATTATTCAAAAAGGATACCAGCACATCCTAATTCATATTTCCCTCCTGACATTCCGTGCTTTGGCTGCTATGGTGCCAACCTGCTGCATCAATGAGCTTTTTTTAATCAGGGATAAAAGACAAAAGGACCAAAGGCCAAGATGTATCCTGCCCACATCCTGAAGGAGCAGATGCTTGCGAGGTCTCCTTGGTTGGCAAGACATGCCCTGCAACAGCTGTCAATCAAACAAAAGGCCCTGGCCTATTCTGCTCTGTGTCTCCAGGGACAGTCCAGCTGGCAAAGAATGCCCACAAATTCTGTGTTATGTACGTGTGTGCGTGTGTGTGTGTGTGTGTGTGTGTGTGTGTGTGTGTGTATGTGGGTGTGTTCTGTGGAATTCTGACTTCCAAATGAAAAGGTCTGCATGGTGCTTGATAGCGGTGTAGGGTTCGGGAACCTCTTTCTGCGGGGCAACAATAAGGGGACAGCTTGTTATTGTGTAATGCTTAAAGGAAAGGACTTTCCCCTCATTTGGCTGCATGAATGGATCGGCTTGTTGCCAGCGCAGAGGAAAAGCCCGATCACGACGTCTCACGTTTGAAACAAAAGTGTTTATTTTTCTCCCCGGCGCAGCATTTACAGATTTGCATCAATTAACTCCTGGCTGAGCTGGCATATGCTTAAACCTGAACGATATTATGTTCGGGTAGTGGCGGAAGTTATTAAGATGCTGAACGATTGGGTATAGAACGGTTCATAATTGCCCTAGAAGCTAAGCTTTTATATGGAAGTCAATGAAAAACAGACCAGCCAAGAGTGTTAAACCTGAAGGCTATTCAGTGTGTTTTAGCCTAACCCTCTTTCATTTAACACCTCCAAGCCCATTAACGGGTCCCTGTTAAACTCACATCTGTTAATTTAACCCCTTCTAAATGCTCCCCCCTGCGCCGCGGTTATCTTCCATTCACGGCTATTAGCAGAGTCATTATGGGCCCATTCACAGCAGTCAGCTTTGCACTGGGTTTTATTACCCATTTCGGATAGGCTATGTCGTCCCTGCGGAGCTGGACCCGAGAGGCAGAGGCCACGCTTCATATGTTACAAGCCTTTAGCTGAAAACAGCAGTGTCGGAATGTATGATAATGCGCGGCAATAGGTTTTAGAGGCATACTGTGTCTGGTTATGAAAATGACAGGTACCGAAATGTGACAGCATTAAGTTACCGTAGGAATACACAATAAATCAAATAAATACATGTAGTTGGGCAATTAATACCAGCAGGTTCAACAGACTGCGAAAGCTCTTTGGATATGTTTTGCAGACTGTAAATTCTCTCCTTGTCAAAGCCATGAGCAGATTCCATATCTAAGGCAGGAACTCCAGCAAAGATAGCCCGGGGCACGGAACTTGAAACATCTCATGTCTTTGTTTACGCATTTTAAAAAGGTGAACGTGAAACAAATATGCTACAGGTCCAAGTGAATTTTCTGAAAAACAAAGTTCCCGTTTGGCTATTCCATCTCTACTTCCAAGAATGGCAGTTTGAGGAGAATGAAAGCAAACAGGGGTCATTTAAACTTCGAAAGCCATTGGTTTTAAATCCCAATAACAGGAAGACTCGGGAATAGCAAATGCACCACGCGCGGCTGGTACTTGTTGGACTACAACCAGCGAAGTGTTCAAAATGTCTAACATTATGTGACAACTGTCTTAAACTATGAATAGGAGACATACACGCTACTGACCTGAGAACTCAGAAGAGCTCTTGGTGAAGTTGGCGAAGACGGTCAAACACGTTAATCCCAACACTAGTGCATAATTTATGGCTGAAAAAGACACATCTGGGAAGAACATCCTTGAAACGGGATTGAAGTCGGGCTTTCCTCTCTTTCTGCGGGTTTCAATGTAAATCCCGACCGTTTATGGTTGGCTGCGCACTTGCAAGAGAACAGAGTGTGTGCTCGGCGGTGCCATGGCTCGTGGTTTGCAGTTATTAGTCACCGCATCGCTGCTCGCGGTGAGAGTGGGATGAACAGCAGCAGCTCCGTGAAGTCCGCGAGGCGCACTGGGGTAGGATTGCTGCGCGCCTTTACCTGTTGGAACGTTTTCCCCACGGTCCCAAAGTCCGGCAATCAGTAGCGCTGAGGCGCGCTGAAATTCACCAGCATTAAAACAAGGGTTGTTCGACGGTAAACCAGAGAACCGTTGGGGCACAACCATTGTGGTGTTGACTAGTGTACTAGAACTATACGCAATAACCCCCTCCCCTCATCAATTACCATATTTTCTCCTGTCTCTATTCAAGCAGGTCAAGTAGGTTTCTGAATGATCACTGTCTTTCAGATCATTGGCACCAAAGAAAGTTGTCACCTATTTCTAGTCCTTTAGTGTTTGCATTTTGCATTTGTACTAAGGATGTTGTTTCATCCACAGAGCCATAAACAGGCTAAATGTAAACATAGACTACCCCCCCCCCCCCCCAACAAACCACCACCACCTCCCTGTTAAAAGCTATATTTACTTATTTTGTTATATTTACTATGTTTGTTTATTATCACCCTACTCAGTACCATATACATTGCAAAGCACTTTAGACAATCTTTAAATTAATGTAAGTGCAATTATTCTGCCCTGGTGAATGCTTAAGTTGAGCATAGTATGTCCCGAATGCTTTGTGGGGGTGTACACGTCAAAGGCTGACCTAATGAGTGCCTGTTAGTCAAATGTTATGGGTGTCATTTTGCCATTTTGGGTATGTCTTGTAATTTTTATATGATGACTTTTCACGTTAAGGCCAAGCTTTCAATGTCATTGTACAATGGCAAAACTCTGAAAATTCTGATTACAAATGACTGCTTTTTAGGAGTACGTGCTATCTTATATCACTAATCATCCTACTTTTTCATCATCATCATCATCATCATCATCATCATCATCATCATCATCATCATCTTTTTCTACTTATTTTTTCTCCTTTCTTCTTAGCATCAGCATCACAAAATGGATGGGATCAGGTCCATTTTTGCAAAAACTGAGAAAATGTAACTTTTGTAATGTTTCATTTTTATTTGATTTTATAAGTAAATGGCATTTATAAATAAAATACTTCTAGCTTGAGACTATGCTCTTTATTCACAGGATCACTTTTAAAAAAAGCTGGTGATTCAGTTAGATTAGACTAGATTAAATTAGATTCAACTTTATTGTCATTACATATGTATAAATACAGGTAATGAAATGTGGTTTAGCATCTAATCAGAACTGCAAGGAGCAGCAAGTGTGATATATACAGTATATACAATATAAAACACTATGGTTGTAGTAAATTATGTACAAAAAATAAATAGGGCAATATGAACAGGTGGAAGTACTTTGTTGTTAATCTGTGTGGGGGATATAAACAGATGTATCATATACAAGTATACAGTACAGCTATTACTATACAGGTGTGCTATAAATATTTAAGTGAATAAATGAAATGAAATGTATAAACAATATCTACAAGATATGTACCGGCTGAAGTATAACACATATGCGTGATTTACAGAGGATATACAATATTTACAATGTAGTTCAATGCAACTACTGGTAGGGGAATTACCTTAAAAATGTGATTTTGTGACTGGCCTTTTTTTCTTGGACTACTTATTTGTGAGTTATTTGTGTGTTAAAAACATTCCAATGAATGGCATTATAATATTAGTAAACACTATATAGTCATTGGTCCCACCATCTCATGAAGATATGCCACTGACTTAGTACCCTGGCTTTTAGCTCACTCTGTGGTGCATCTTCCTCCAGGTCCAGAGTTGCTGTGAGGTCACGGGTTTACGCCTGGGGCAGGACTGTGTAGGGTGACCTCGGTTACAAACACATTACTTATACAGCTCTAGAAAAAAATAAGAGACCACTGCAAATTTTCCTAAAATCAGCATCTCTACATGTATGACAGTCATTCATTTCCAATGTCAGTTGAATTTTGAATTTGGGAGAAATGTTGTCAGTAGTTTACAGAATAAAACAAAAATGTTCACTTTATTCACAAATATACCTATAAATAGTTGATAATTTTCCAGAGCTGTAGACTGCAATGAACTCAGTGAAATGAATTCTACTTTCTACAATCAAGGGGCCTGTTGCTGTGCTATAGGCTTCTCTAGGGCTCTCTATCAGGGTTCCCCTCCGCTTCTGTGTGCACTGGTGCAAAGCCTTGACTGGGGGCCTTCTTTCATCTACAGTCAAAGAGCAGGGCAATGAGCAAGGTTTATCACCCCCTGGTAAACCCTTGCGGTGGCATGTGGGACAATTATGCTGACCCACCCATATTTGTGTTCACGCTTTTGCTTTGGGTATTACGCTAACAAATTAATGATTTTGTTATTGTTATTAAACCAGCTTTAGTTCACATGCTGTGACCTTTGCTCATTGTTTTGTTCAGTGTCAGCTGCACGGAAATAAAACTAGAGCCCTGTGTACAATTCAGTGTTGTTTTCCCATTTCAGGCAAAAAAAAAAAATACATACTCGACACAGTCTTCTCCAGAGATAACAGACTCGTAAATACATTTTAGGAATAAGCAGATGAAATTCCATTTCAGGCTGTGCACCAAACTTTTCCATATTCACCAGTGTATTCGTTATAGACCACCACATCTTCATGTTAAAACTATCAGCAAGTAAAAAAAATGAGTTAATAATTTCAGATTGAGCCTTTAATCATGCAATAAGTGATGTTGCCTAGGGACACGGATAGGAGTGGTGTGATAATTTGTCTGTTTAACTAAAATATGCCTGTTACAAAATTGCATTCTTATTAATTATGACCTTGTTGAGCTTCCTCACTGACATTTAGTCATGTGTAGGGCTGCTGTTTTTATTGCTTTTATTAACTCTGCTGCCATTGTTAGAGTTAACCTTACAAGTTTTGTGCAGACTCCACACATTCCATACATTTAAGCGCATGACAATAGGATGCATAAACATTTTAAATCCTTTAATTATTTTTAACATGTACCATTATTTCAATAGTTATGTTATTATTAGTGGTATTGTTTTGGGCCCTTCTCTCTGCAGGAGTCAGCCAGGGTCAGTGCCCATCTGAGTCTGTGAACACAAAATTAAATGGTATTGCGACATCATGTGGCCACACTTGTGAACTATAGGCTGTTTTTTAATTTGTGATTTGACCCTGTGCAGCTTCCGTCGTTCTACACTAGTCACATGTGACCACTAGGAAAGGTTATACGATGAAAACATGGCTGCCTGTACACGGAGAGCTGCGGAGGTCTTGTGTTCTTTCAGGACATTTCGACAGATTCAGCATCAAAATGAACGTAAGACTGTGTACATTTCCTGTTTAACTATAAAAGGTGTGACAATTTGCAGCTACAAACCCAGTTATGTATCACCTTAAGCATTTAGGTGCAACGCGAAGGTGTGGAGCATAGTGCTCACAACAAGTTGAAAGGTGTTTCTCTTTCCAGGTTTCATCTCAACTTCACTGACCCATCACGCTGTGACAGGAGATGGGCAACCCCCAAAATTCACGCCGCCACCCAAGCCAGTTATTGTTGACAAAACAAAATATGATGCTCCTCAGCGACGGTATAGTTTTTCAACGTTAGCTAGCGTTCACTAACTTGCAACTGTAAAGCCTTGTCCTCTAACTGAAAAATAACATGTCGTTTGTATTTGCATTCAAGGTTCCTCAGTCCTGAATTCATCGCCCCCCGCTCTCGAACCAGCGGCTTGAAGTTTATCGCTGAGAGAAGAGATATGATCAAGAGGCGAAAAACACTGAACATTCCTGAGTTCTATGTCGGTTAGTGCTCGTGTGACTGGGATGTCAGACATGAAGTTTACATTTTATCTTGTCTTGTATAACTTACTCTTTGTCTTTTTTACTGTGATGGTGAATGTGCTTTGTGGCCCTGTTGTAGCACATGTGGATAGCGATGGGCTGTTGCCTCTAATACGATTTTCACACTTTTGCTTCAGGGAGCATCTTGGCAGTGACCATGAAGGACCCGTATGCCAGTGGAAACGTGAATCGCTTTGTAGGTATATGCACGCAAAGATCAGGCAGTGGGCTAGGAGCTACATTCATTCTGAGGAACATCATCGATGGACAAGGTACAGTATAATATAACAACTTTTAGTCTCCGTGAGTGGTGATATTGCTTCCATTAAATTGTTTGTTTATATTTCATTAAAGGAGCTGAAACTTTTGAGGTTATTGTGACTTTGGCAAGTGTTAATATTAAAGTTCAGTCTCCGAAGTTTGATGTGTGGGTGTGCCAGGATATTTATGTAATTGCAAAACATTTTGGAAATATTACTGCTAAAACTTTTGGCCATAACGGTACTTTGGTGTCCATCTAAACTTGTGTACAGTGATTCATGTGTACAAACAAGAATACAATTAGAATATCAGCTGCACATGTTTCTCTGGGGATAGCCATTGTTAAAACTGGAAAACATATAATTTTAAACAGTTTTCCTCCATGTATGAAAACCAGCCTGCCCTTATAATAAAACAGTCAGAATGATGGTGTGACTTCAGCTGATGTGTGCTTTTTAACTTATTCCCTTATGCTGTTGATGAGGTTACACTAAAAATATGATGAAAAATAATTTGTGCCAGCCCATAAAATGCAGTGGAAATTAAATGTGTAGAATAACATTTATAATTTCTCATTTGTGTAATACTTTTACAGATAATATTACAGGTAATATGAATCTGATTGGGGACAATAATCTACAAACAATATAAGTTGTGTCCAAAAACACCTGAAGCAGCACGCTTTGTGAAACACAGAACTTGTCACTGCCAAAACTGTGGGTATTATGACTTTAAGATTGATGATTGTGTTCACCTGTTCTTCAGGTGTGGAGATATGCTACGAGCTGTATAATCCACGCGTCCAGGCGATAGAAGTGCTGAAGCTGGAGAAGAGACTGGATGATAACCTGATGTACCTACGGGACGCGCTCCCTGAGTACAGCACCTTTGACTTCGACATGAAGCCTGTTCCCCACAATCCCTCTGCAGACGTTCCCATCAATACTGTGAGTCCCTCTCCCCTGCACATACAGGAACATACGGCACTTACATGACATTGTCTTACAATTGTCCCTGTTTGTGGCTATAGAAGAATAGCTCCAATTTATTTAAAATCATTTAAGAGGTCCTGCCATAAGGAGTTTTCTTTTGAAATACGATTAAGTAAGCAGTCAGTAAACAGCAGGCTAAATGCAAAAAATTGCATTCTGTTTTCCTTTTTTGGTTAAGAATGATTAAATACATATTGTCTTACTGTGTGCTTGCTTGCTCCTAAATGGCCAGGTCAAGGTGCGAATGAAGCCCAAGCCGTGGTCAAAGCGTTGGGAGAGGCCGAAGTTCAACGTCCAGGGCATCCGCTTCGACCTGTGCCTGACCCCCGAGCAGATGCAGCACGCTCAGAAGTGGGCCCAGCCCTGGCAGGAGTTCGATATGCTCAAGCACCACGACACCGAGCACCTGAAGGAGGCCATCTTGAAGGAAGTAGAGGCTAAACTCAGGAAGTGATGCCTCAGGGTGGGGGGGTCAAAGAAGGAAGGTGCTGAACTGATGGAGTGGCAGAAGTGAGAGTGCTGCAGGTGTCAGGAGTGACTGTATTTTGGGACTGAAGACAGAAAGGGACTCATCCTCCATGTGGAGAAATGATCAAGTGATAACTGTGTGTACCGTCTTCCCTCTACCTGTTTGAAGAAGGCACTACAACTTCTTCTGACTTTCCATCGAAATGCATGGGGTTACAGTTAACTGATTCATAAGACCTGTAGCAGATGAAGCTCAGTACCAGAGGCCTTTCATTCGATCGATCTATCCATCGATCTAACAGTTACCATTATCCAACATTCAAGCAATGATAATAAACTGTCCTGTTAAATGTAAAATATATCCTGCCTGTGGTATCTCTCATAACTTGAGTTGCTTTCGGTAACTCCACATGGACCTGCCAAAGTTTAATTTATGTGTTCTGGCTGGTTGAGGTGCTTATATGACATGAGAGCTATGATGCATGTAGCACCACGGCTAAGTGTACCACAGCAGTAAAAGGGGTTATTATTGGCTGTTTTGTAAAGTAGCCATCATTTACTATCGTTGTGTTCCACCTTGACCAGAATATTGTTATGAATTAAAAAGGAATATCATTGTTCTATTAACTTTTGCAGGTCAATGATTTTCACTTGCAAGGTGTTGTCTTCATAGCGACATCAGGAATGAGTAGTTGAACAAAAGAGGGTGAAATTGCTTATTTTGGACGGTAGGTGGCAGTAGCGTAGAAGACAAGTTAAAAACCTGTCTGTGGAACGAAAGGGGTAGTCAGCGTTGACAAACCAAATGTGTAAATGATTTTGATAATGTCCATATGTTCTCATAGCGTAATAGATAAGATAGGCGCTGACTATACGACGTAGGCTATAGACAGATGGCAGTGATGATATAACTTGTCATTGTATTGTACGCTACCATCATGCGGTATTAGGGTGGCATGCCATGTGGGGCAGCTGGTCTGATGACAGAAATATATTTGTAGAAAGAGGCGCACCTGTTTGCGCAGCTTTTAAAATGGATGGGGCATTACAATAGCCAACCAAGGTTTGATTGCAATAACACAGCACGAAATTGACCATTTTGCAGTAAATGTGGAAGGAACGAGTCGGATATCCCCTACATTGCTTTACATCCCTCGTCTAACTGTAGGGTAAGCATGCAACTGTATATGGATGTAGGCTATTTCGCTGGTTTATTGGAAAAGCTCGTAAGCAATGAGCATACTCTTTTGGTAAACTGGTGAGTAGTAGAACAACCGCTCATTTCTATGCAAGATGTCTGTCCCCGCCTCTTTCGCTTGTGTAATGACGTCAACGCTGTCACTTGTGGATAGCAGGCGCACTGCATTCACCGCAATCTGCTCCAGGTAGTACACTGGCCCCGGCTGGGTAACACATCACGGGGTAACAAAGGTGCAGATTTACGAGGGCAGACGGATATTATTGGCACAGTCTGGCTGAGTAACCGGTGACTTCTCGGGCATTCTCTGTGTTGTCTTCATGCACGGTAAGAACTCACCACGGAATGAAGATCAGTCAGTAGCTCCTGACATCTGACAATCCCAGACTAGGCTAATGATGGGTCCAACTGCTTTTAACTACATGCATGACTGTTTCTGTTTTCGTTTACAATGAATTAGGGCACTGTTATGTAAAAAAAACTTCATACTTTGGTAAAGCATCGGTAGCTTCGTCTAATTCTGAAGAACACCTTGTAACCAAAATGTACAACTGACAACAATAGCGGTACAAAGGTGGTTATTTTCGTAAAATGATGGGTCAAAATTCAAACCCGTTAGACGGGTTAGAAAGTTGGGAATCCTGCAACTGAATCCTGTCTCAGCGTGTCAGCGGGTCTTCTCCACAATGTACTGAAATGTTAGACCCTGCCGAAAGCGAGGGTGTTCCGAGACGCTTTGTGTGCATGAAACGCGTTTTGAAATTTTAGATAAGTCGTGTCCTCGTCTAGAGGTTCTCTCATCAGCCTTCTTTAGACTTCTTCACCGTCATCAAGCTTGAGAAGGAGTCATCATTAGACTCTAGACCCAGTTGGCCCCCAAAAGCTGATATTTTTTCAAGCACTCAAAGGTCGACTTAATGTAGTAGCCTGTTGGCCAAGCAAAGGCACCTTCACTACTTGTGCCACCGATATTGACACTGAAGGAGAGGCCATTGCATGTCGTGTCTGTAGGCCTAGCCTTGACACAATGAATGGAGCTTGGCTTCCGTTCCGCTAGTCTTTTTACCACTTCATGGTCTTGCACAGCTTGACAGAGGCGGCGAAGATGCACCTGCGGTTATCCTCTTCAGCATTGACATTGCAGCGGAAGTGTCAATGTCCAACTGATTTTTTCACACTTGTGAGTGATTACTATCGGGGCACAGTTGACAACCCCTTGGTGAGTAATACTGGCCGTATCACGTTGCTTTATATTATCTGATAGGAGCATGGGAGTTTCTGGCTTGCAAATGCGCTACGGCCTTCGCCATAAAAGTGTTTGCTAGAATCTGGGGCGCATGTCCGAACACACATGTGAAGGTTGCAGCCTACTGCAAGAGGAGAAAAGTCATAACTTACTGACTAGCCTTATCAGTGCCTTATCTGCATTGTTACATCAAGATATTCAGCTGCCAAAATATAACCTAGGCTGTGGTGAACTCCACGTGGCTATGAATACATTAGTTTCACTATGTTCAGTAAGGGACTAAAACTAGGATCACACAGTAAATGTTGTGTCAGTTCACCTAAAGCAGTCAGCAGATTATTTTCTTTCGTGTCACCTTATCAAAGGAGGGGCCTGTGCAAATATTAGTCCTTCTGCTACCAACAGCTGTATTGAAGGTGTGTGTGTGTGTGGGTGTGTGTGTGAAAGTGAAGGAGCAAGAGAGGGAAAGATTGCTGTGTGGGCAGGTCTCTAGACCAACGTTTTTTTTTATGTTTTTTTTTTTTTCTCAGCTGCAACTGCCCGGATGATGTCCCTGTGTGTTTGTGATGGTCTTGGTGACAGAGGTTGTTATCATAATGTCTAGACAGGTGACATCACCCAACGTGTCTGATCATGTTGATGATGACTCTGTGGCCCCAGAAGGGACCTGTGCTGTCTGGTTGTAGGCTGATGAGTCGGCAAGTTAAGGCGCAGCGTGCTGGCACCTGTGTTGTTTCAGGCCACACTGAACTGACCCATGCACTCGCTCACTGGGCAAAAGGGACCCATCACATGCTGTCTGCTTCAGGTCAGACTCAACTGACCCAGGCACTCGCTCACTGGGCAAAAGAGACCCATCACATGCTGTCTGCTTCAGGGCAGAAGACCCTCCACCCTGTGGAAGACCCTGTGGTTTGCATAAAAAAGTTGTCACAACATAACTTTGCCGAGAATCAAGATGGTAGCCTGACAACCAGCTGCCAGAATCTGTGCTGCTGATGTGTGTAGATTTTAGACAGTGTTGAGAAAGTCCAAGAGTCAGTGTAGTGTTAAATTGTATGAATAATCACATCACATCAGACACTTGACATGCTGCTTGGCACTACTCCACACATTTGTCCACGAGTTCTCACTGAACTGACATTGTGCATTTCAACCAGATTATTTTGATCTAAGATGTGCCTCGTAAAAAAGCTGGACTAGCAGAGCTTTTCCTGTTCTTAAAAAAAACCTCACTTCTCAAAACCCCAAAGGAGTGATTTTATGTCATTAGATATGTATTGATTCAAGAGCAAGAGAGTACAGGGTGTAGGGTAGGTAAAGGGAAGAGTAGAGACGTTCCTAGAAATCAGCTGTGTGGCATGAGTTATCACTGCACAGAAGATAAGTGCTCGAGTATGCAGAGATGATGTAGTGCACTTTAATACAGAGCAGGCTGTCTCTCCAGCCACTCGTAATGCATACTGAATTCATTTTAATAGAAGTGGATGACAGAAACCCATAGGGACATAACATAAGGTTGTGGATGTACAGTGCTTAGTGCATTGTTCTGTATTTCAAAAGATTAATATGAAAGGGTGATTATTACTTAGTGAATATATGTGTCCTCCATGGTCAGAAATATCACACTTCTGCCAGCCACACAACACACACACAACACACACACAACAGAGTGTGTCGGGTCAGCAAGATGTAATGAGGAAAAATCACTCCAGTTAGACATATAAAGTGAGCTCTCCTGATGTCTCCTTTCCAGTCTGTCCAGAGGGTAATGGAGGACATCAGCAACCCATTCTCTGCCTTGTGGGCTTGAGTGAGTGAGCGCCGTCACCCACGCGTCTGAAGGCCTGCCAGCACAGCACAGACTGTTGTGCTATTAGCTCCATGCTAATCCATTAGCGTCAGTCTCAGCGGCAGAAATGAGAAACAGTCTTAATGGCCAATTTGCTCTACCTGAGTGGCAGTTAATGCCGGAGGGGGGGAGGAGGAGGTGGAAGAGTGGGGGTGATGGTAGTGAGTGGTGCTCAGTGGCTGACGGTAATGAGACAGAGGGAGGAGGGGGGGGGGGGGGGGGGGGGGGCAGGGTGCAGGTAACGAGGAAAGAAGGAAGAAAGTCTGATGACCCAGAAAGATATTATACACATCCCATTGAATGTGAGCGCAGCTCCCCGAGAGAACAGAATGTAGTCTTTGCCCCAGTTGTGTGTGTGTGTGTGTGTTTGAGAAAGAGAGAGAGAGAGAATGTGTGTGTGTGTGTATTAGAGATCAACAAGATGGAGTGGGACAAAGCCCAAGTCAGAGAGATAAAATATGTGTGGTGCTGCCCTAAAAAGCCTCTGAGTAATTTCATGTAGCGCAGCATAGATCAAACTGTCTGCTGCTGTGCTCCATAGGGCAGCCACCGCCTCCAGAGGTCCTGGTGGTCGGTCGGACACACACTTGTTCCTATAAACCCGGAACGATGTGTGTGTGTGTGTGTGTGTGTGTGTGTCTGAGGCAGAGTTCATTTGAAGCGTATACACAGTGGAGTGAATCCTTTTCCCTGTGTTTAGTGAGCTGAATGATTGAGCCGCAGAATCCAATTAAGCATGTGCTTCTGTCAGGCCTGGAGTCAGTTTTCCCTTTACTCTCTCCCCCCTCTTTCTCTCTGTCTCTCTCTCTCCCCCTCTCTCTCTGTCTTCCTCTCGTTCTCTCTCTCTCATTCTCTTTCTCTCTCTCTCTCTCCCCCCCTCTCTCTGTCTTCTTCTCGTTCTCTCTCTCTCTCTTTCTTTCTCTCTCTTTCTCTCTCTCTCTCTTGCTTGCTCGCTCTCGCTCGCTCTCACTCTCTCTTTCTCTCTCTGCTTTTAACAGATCTGCTTTGTTAATTCAGTAATTTAGGCTTGTTTATGTGTATGTACTAATCCAATTAAGCCTTTATAATACCCCAGGACCCAATGCACATTACCAAAACCTGAAATGATACCACAGCACAAGCTAAGTCATTGTGTTGCAATGAGACAGACAACAGAGAACAGAAATTGTTTTTCTTCCTCCTGGAAAACAACAGGAATTACATGTAGCCAAGGACTTGCTTATCAGGCCGGTGCTATAGCCTAAGATTTTCAGCATCTGTGTTCCTCTCTACCATCCCTGTCTATTATTCACCAATCACATCGCTGCCCATGTTTGACAGACACCCTAGGGCCCCTATTTCTGGTGCTGGTTGATATGCAGACTTATCTCACACAAATGTTTGGCTACACACACACACACACACACACACACACACACACACACACACACACACACACACACACACACACACACACACACACAATTCAGTCCCCTACCCCAAGCTATGCTGCGCCACTGAGAATTACACTACCCACCAGAACACCAGAATTACACTACCCACCGATAAGCGGTAAGTCTATGAATTTCATTCCACTGGTCTCATGACATTATCAAAGTCTGTCCGGGCACTTAGAATATTCCAGTTTTCTGTCGATTCTTAGTCAGCAATGTCACAGGAAAAGACTAAAAATCAGCCAGTGATAGCCAATGACCTGGCATACTAAATGTGTACAATATTCAGCAAAACAAGGTTTGCTGTCTGTGTTGTGCTAACAGGCACCATTGCAGTAAGGTTTTTATATTAAGCATAACAATAAGTGGTCTGTCCTGGTGTAGGTTAAGTAAAAAAAAAACACTGCAATACAGCCTAAACCCACCCATTGCAGTGCATCCAACCTCGCCCTGCATACTGAAACAGCCCTCCTTTCTGATATAGTGTGCCTGATGTTGACCCAGTCTGGCTCCAGGATTGGCTGTTTGTGCTCTAAAGGGCTTTCACTGAAGGCTCCGCTTCCTGTTCGCATGGACACAGAAGCCCCCTTTCTACTGGCTGCTAACGCAAGGCATGCTGGGAGTGTGTCCGAACAGGCTCCCTTTTAAGCCTCTCGCTTTTACGGGTGGATGCCGTACGCAGGTGTCCATCGGAGAGCAGTGAAAGAGTGTTTGTACTCTTTCCCCTCTTGCTCTCTCTCTCTCTTTCTCTCCCTCTCTCTCTCAGTTTCTCATTGGCTGAGTCTCGCTTTCCTGTGTCCCCCTTTCATTCATCTTTCTTGTCTTGCTTAGTTTGTTTTTTCTTTCTTGCTTTTTTGCTTTCTTGCTTTTTTTCTTCCCTACAGTCCCCATTGTATCTACCTTCCACTCTTTTTTCTGTAGTTTCTTCATCCTTTATGGTTTTCGCCAAAGGAGAGCAAGACATACAAAACGAGAACAAATATTTCAGCACTTCCTATTGTGCTGTCACAGGGGACTCAGAGGGTCTGGTGGTCCGCGACCCCACCCACAGCGTCGGCCCTCATTTATGTAATCTCTGCTTGCTTGCTTGCTTTGGGAGAATAGAAGGAAGAGACAAAGAAGTCCTGCGTCAGATCGCTAGCCTCCTGTGGTTATATTTTAAGCATTTTTATTTTGTGCTTGCTCTCTCTCTCTCTCTCTCTCTCTCTCTCTCTCTCTCTCTCTCTCTCTCTATCTCTATCTCTATCTCTATCTCTATCTCTCTCTCTCTCTTGCTCTCTTTCTCTCTCTCTCTCTCTCTCTCTCATGGAATGCGTCTTTGCCAGGGCTCAGAGTTGATTGGGTTTCTGTAGCCTTTTCTGGGTGGAGTATCTTTAATGTGGCCAAGCAGACTGACCACGGGGTAAACACACCTTAAATGCCTCCTCATTTTTCCTCTCTTTCACTCTGTCTCCCTCTGCCTTGTTTTCTTTCTCCTTCTTTTTCCGCCTCTCTTTCTGATTCTGCTGACCACCACAGACTGTTGATGAAGGGGGAATGTAGTTTGGCAAAGGGAGTGTGGCAGGCTATGGTTCTTTTTCTCCTCCGTGTAGCAATGTTTCCTTCTGGTGGGAGGGGAGGGCATGAGGCAGGCCTTGTTGGGGATGGAAGAAGAGAGACCACCTCATGCATCACCCAGCTCCATCAGCCATGACCACATGCGTGCCACTACTCGCATGAAAAGCTGCTAGTGTACAGAGATTCTCTCTCTCTCTCTCTCTCTCTCTCTCTCTCTCTCTCTCTCTCTCTCTCTGTCTCTCTTTCTCTTGCTCTCTCTCTCTTTCCCTCTCTGTGTTTGTGTTTTGCTCTGTCTCCCTCTCTCGCACGCTCTCTCTGCCTCTCTCTTTTTCTTTCTCTCTCTCGTTCTTTCTCTCTCTCGTTCTTTCTCTCACTCTCTTTCTCTCTCTGTATTTGTGTTTTGCGCGCTCTCTCTGTCTGTCTGTCTCTCTCTCTCACACACACACACACACACACACACACACACACACGCGCACACACACACACACACACACACACACACACACACACACACACACACACACACACACACAGAGACTCTTAACTCAACTTATAAACACTCAGCCTCCCTGAGGTAATGCTATATTTACCGTAAGGGCAACAACAATAACCAGCACCACTTCATACCACCCCTACATATGCACACGCACACACACACACACACACACACACACACACACACACACACACACACACACACACACACACACACACACACACACACACACACACAGGGAAGCACACAGCTTTAATTGCAACCAAAACATCAGCAGTACCCCACCATAGTATACACATTCACAAACAAACAATCACATTCATGTTGCCCTTGGATGACCTTGTTATTACAGCGATGGGTAATCCAGTGGGGCATGTTGTTGCAGTACAGATAGCTGTGTCTCCTTTCTTAGCATAAACACTGGCTGATTTGCCAAAGACTGGTGTAGTCATTCACACCTGATGATCCTGAAAGACACTGCTTTGTAATGGGTGAACAGATTGAACAACAACTTTGCGTCAAGCTACTTGGTCTTATCCATTGCTACAGAGGTGCTACAGAGGTGGAACCATTCTGAAGATCCCCGGAGGACTAAGAAGCAAAAGAAGTTTGGTACTTTGTTTTTCTAGATAGAGGCATTCTCTCACTTGCCCCTTTGCATCTCTTAATAATGCCCCCACCCCACCCATTTCATTCTCTTCCTCTGAACTTCATTTACTGCCTCAGTGAAGCTATACTCTGCCTTCTGTGTCTGGACGCACGCGCGCGCACGCGTGTGTGTGCGTGTGTGTGTGTGTGTGTGTGTGTGTGTGTGTGTGTGTGTGTGTGTGTGTGTGTGTGTGTGTGTGTGTGTGTGTGTGTGTGTGTGTGTGTGTGTGTGTGTGTGTGTGTGTGTGTGTGTGTGTGTGCGCGCGTGCGTGTGTGTGTGCATGCGTGTGTGCATGCGTGTGTGGGTGTCTGGGTGTCTGAGAGGGTGTTGTGTCATAGCCAAAACACCCTATTTTTTATTCAGATGGGTGTGTGTGAAAGTGTGTGTTTGTGTGGGTTCAGATTGTCTCTTTGGCTTGCAGCAAGGGTTCATTACTCTCAGTAATTGCATCCACTCTCAGAGCAGGGATTGATATTAGAAACATAATATGCTATGCACACAAAGGGACCCTCTCTCTCTCTCTCTCTCTCTCTCTCTATCTATCTATCTATCTATCTATCTATCTATCTCTCTCTCTCTCTCTCTCTCTCTCTCTCTCTCTCTCTCTCTCTCTCTCTCTCTCTCTCTCTCTCTATCTCTCTCTCACATACACACACACACACACACCCACACGGATACTCTTTTTCCTTACATTATGAGGCCCATCACCCACTACAGGTTTCCTCTGACTGGTTTTCAGACTTCTGTCACTTTAACACGAATGTGCATACTACATCACACTTACACACCTCATCTCCCATAACCGCCTAGTAAAACATCACAAGCTTGAGTAGCTGCCTGCCAACTACTGGGGACCAAGATTCATGTCCCCATAAATACGTAAATAGGTCACTGACACAAAAGTGGTACATTCGGTCACACTGTGTTCTCTTTGCTGGGCTTCATGCTAATTTGCTGTGGTAGCCTACTTTGACCTGCAGCGGGGGTCAGCCAGTGTGCCCATGGCCACAGGGCTCTGGTTGGCCGCTGAGCAAGTCTGGTAGATCAGATGTAGGACAACAGTGGGTTTACCACCAGCTCTGCACCATATGAGCCCTATGATGTGTGTGGCTCCTGTGAGATCCTATCAGTTTGCATCCGCCATCTTTGTCGTTGTGATTTCCCCCCTTTCCTGCTATTCTTTGCCAGGCTTCGCAAAGGCTTTCTAGACATCCATTCTTGCTGCTGCCATCTCAAAGTTTGGTAAAGGAAGTCAATTAATTCTGATACTTCATTGTATTTTTTATGAGATATAATTTCTTTCAATGACCCAGTTTGCACTGTGTAGAATAGAATATATACTTTTTTTTATAAAGGAAAAAAGAAAAATAATTTCTCAGTGAGTGAAACATGTTCTCTATTGGCATGTCTGTACCATACTAAAACATAGACATTTAGCACATTCAACATAGACATTCAGTATGAAATACATATGCTTCACACATGACACTAGTCTTATTACAGTGATGGTATAGCATGGAGTCTAAAAGGCTAATAAAAACATCAGCATCCTTTGTGAAGAAATGCAAGAATCTACAGTGCAAAAAAAAAAAAGGTAAAGTCCGACCACGATCCTCCTTTCTCTCTGCCAGATGCATTATGGGTAAGGTTTGTGTCCAGGCAGACACAGCAGGATGTGACAAAGTAAATGTTGCGGTGGTGTGTCTGTGTATACAAACAAGGAAATGAGTTCGAGCTCTTCCTTACGCTCCCTGACTCTTTGAATACCGTCAGTCCTTCTGTCTTTGCACCAGTATTGGATAGTGTCCAATCTCTGACACACTGATGCCTCTCTCTCTCTCTCTCTCTCTCTCTTGCTCTCTCTCATTTCCTCTCTTTCATTTTCTTTCTCTCTTTCTCTCTCTCTTTCTCTCTCGCTCTCTCTCGCTCTCTCTCTCTCTCTCTCTCTCTGTCAATCCCTTCCCAGTTCTTTCTATCCTTATGCCTCTTTCTCTCTTCCTTCATCCCTTTCACTGCCCACACCTGCATTGTGGGCACTTCGTCTTCCTGTTGATGTAAGGCAAGTCCATAGGAGGAATGCTGATTCCACACAGACATGACTTCCACCCATTTCTAGACACGGTTGGGTGCACCTGTGTTTGGATGCACAAACACACACATGAGAACATACACACACTCATTTAAAAATGCACAAGTAATCCAAAAAAACTCATTTCCTGCAGATAACTGGATCTTTAAATGCCCCCACCCTCTAATGGCATGCAGATGACTGTGCTGTGAAATATTGTTGTATGTGTGTGTCTGTGTGCATTAACACACACGCACACGCACACACACACGCACGCACACACACACACACACACACACACACACACACACACACACACACAAACACACACACACACAGCTCATGTGAATTTGGATTTAATGAAAACCTAAAACTTCTAGGGTTTAGGTCTCTTTCTCTCTCTCCCTTCCTTTCTCCTCCTCTTTCTCTCTCTCTGGCTCACACAGAACCTCTCTCTCTCTCTCTCTCTCTCTCTCTCTCTCTCTCTCTCTCTCTCCCTCCCTTTCCCTTTTCCCTCTCTTTACAGCATAGAGCAATATTTTTTCACGCCTGGCTGTATGTGATTTTGAAACTTCATTTTGCGCTTCAGCGGGTAAAATCTTAGGCAGGCTGGTACAGTCAGACACCATCAACAGCACTGGAGAAACCGACTCCCCCACCCCAATCCCATCGCCCTCTGTCCTACACCCCCTGTCCTACTCTCTTCTCCTCTCATCTTCCCTTCTCCTCCTCTCCTCTCCTCTTTTCTTCCCTTCCCTCTCCTTGTTTTAGACTTCTCTGCCAAACTGGCACATTAACTGCGAGAGGAGAGGTTTTCTCTCCTGACTTTATTGCACTACGACTGCTTCACTTCTCTTTCCACTGCATCTGCCTGCATCTGCCTTGTCTCTGATCTCTTATCTGTTTTATCTCTAACGTTTCTGTTTCCCTCTGTCCTTGGTCAGTGTGTTTTTCTCTTCACTTTGTCCTTCACTTTCTTTGTTTTTATTCTGGTGCTTCTTTCTGCTTATTTGTCATCCTTCTTCACCTAATATCTCTCTGAGTCAGTTTTTCCCTCTCTCTATCTCTACCTCTGTCCTACCCTTTGTTTCTCTCTCTCTTCCTCTCTCTCTCTCTCTCTCTCTCTCTCTCTCTCTCACACACACACACACACACACACACACACACACACTTACCTTTATTTTGTGTTTTTCACTCCCTCTTCTATGTCATCATCTTTTGATGTGTCATGTCAGAGCATAATTCAAGCTGTGACCAGAATCACACTTCAAAGCAGAGGAAGAGGCACTCCTGTTCTGCTTGTTTCAAGCAGATTTTTCTTTCGCTTTTTTCAGAATGAGTTGGCATCAAACTGAGTGAGTATGTCAAAAGAACACAGCCTTCTACAATCTGCATCTACAGAGTATTGTTGTGATACAGCTTAGAACAAAAGAGATAGATGTCTGCCACTAATTCTCTTTCAACCTTTGCAATGATACCCTCACTCGGGTGCACTGCTTGCTGGTGGAGCTCTTGTTCCGTGTCCTTCTGGTAATAGTAATGCTGTAGAGACAATAAAAGAAACGGTACACACACAAGCTATATACTGACATGAGCACAGTCAGATGAAAGATTTTGAAAACCACACTGCGGAAAAACATTTGTGCTGTATGTGAATGAAAGCTGACAATGAAATTCTCTCTCTCTCTCTCTCCCTCTTAGTCTTTTTTTTCTCAACCTTGCTCTTAGTCTCTCTTTTGTGTCTCTCCCTCTGTCCCTCTCAATCACTCTTGGTGTTTGTCTGTGTATCACTCACTCAGTCACACTCGTACACACAGACACATGAATGGTAAGCTAACAAATATATAAGACTCCTGAATAGCCTCCTACAGCACATGATCACAGCAGACAGACACATCTGCATTGCCCCAGTCTGCCTTAGCAATGCTAGCCTGTGTCTGCACATCTAGCTCCCTGGAGCCTTGGTCCACTCCCAGCTTTTGGAGCGCTCTTAGCCATGGCTCCTCTGTTGGCGCGCTGCACAGTCAAAACATCCGGCTCGTCCACAGGTCCCTCTCTCCCTCTCTTCCTCTCCTTAGCCTCTGATCGATTGCCACCGGCGCTCCAGTGTTTGTGCTGTGCTCTGCACTTAGTTTCCCCAGTCAGACAGCTTAAAAGGTCCCCACCCAGGGGGCGTGGGGCGCCACTGTGCAGTTGGCTAAGGCCCTCGTACCACATACCCAGGGTCTTGGGTTCGAGTCCCACTCAAGGTCATTTCCCAATCACACCCCACCTCTCTCTCCCACTCGCTGTTTGTGTCTCTTTCACACTGTTCTATCACTGAAAGGCAAAAAGGGCAGACTCCCCATCCAGCTCCCCTGACCCATGCTGCAACATGTGTTGGTGTGTGATTCGAATCCCACCCTACCCATGGCTGAAATGCCCTTGAGCAAGGCATCTAACCTCACACTGCTCCAGGGACTGTAACTGAAACCCTGTAAATAACTGTAAGTCGCTCTGAATAAGAGCGTCAGCTAAGTGCAATGCATTGTAATGTGTGTGTGTTCATATGTGTTAGGAAGTGAACAAGTGATGAGTAAACTAGAGATACTTTATTGATCCTGAAGGAAATGAAGGTGTCTAGCAGCATAATACACATTACAATACAATTACAACGTATTGCACACATCCGCATACATACAAACATTCACTTATCTAGGAAAAATAAATTAAAATAAATAAATAAATAAATAATAATAATAATAATAACAATAATAATAATAATAATAATAATAATAATAATAATAATAATTATTATTATTATTATTATTATTATTATTATAATTATAATAATTATAATAAATAATCCAACGAAGTAGAAAAGTGTCCTGATAAGATTCCTTGCGGTAGTCCAAGTAGATGACAGGAGGAAAGGAAAGAGTGGGAGGGAAATATGGTTTGTCGGTGATTTAACTGCACAGACACACTGCTTTCTTCTTCTCACAATGACTCCAGTCTCTTTGGATCTCAATTCACGAATTCTATTACTTTCCTGCTATCTTCCCCATCTGGCTCCACTAACCCATGCTGCAACATATATTCTGTTTTATTACCTCCGGCAGCGGCGGTTATGTAATCATCTGCGGTTTTTTGTTTGTTTATTAGTTAGCAACATAACTCAAAATATTATGGATGGATTTTCATGAAATGTTCAGGGTAGGTCAAAGATGGGCTTACTTAAAAGTGATGAGATTTTGGTGGTGACCTGAGCTGCCCTTGCGGAGGTCTGCGCTCTCTGAGCGCCATGGGAAGAAAAGGATGTGCGCTCCTCAGACAAGAAGAGAAAGAAGAAGGACTATGTAACAGAGGAGGGCAACAAGTTGTATAGCCTCCCCAGAAGAAGGGAGTGTAAATATTTAGCAGTGCTCTTTTAGATATAAGCAAAACGTCTCTTCCAGAAGCTTCAGTGCCATAGAGGAAAGTAGCTGGAAGTGCCGTGGTGTGCTGTTTCTGTTTCTATCTTTAGTGGTTGACGAAGGCTGATGCCATTTCAGGGTTTTTTTGGGCGAGTTTATTAGAAAGCTGGAAAGGTGCTGCTGAGGCTACCTGCTGTGAGAGAGTAGGTGTTTCTGTCAGTGCAGTGTGGATACCTGTGAGAGAAGTTAGTTAAGAAAGTGCTGAGAAGAGTCTCGTTTCCTTTGGGAAACCCGTCTAGGTAGAGACGTTTTTTGCCAGAAAAACAAAAAGTCCTTGGTGAACCATTAGTAATTAGCTTTCAAGTTTTAGCTGAGAAGAACTTTTTTTGCCTTTGGGTTTTGCATTTAAAAAAATGATTTATTTGACCAGGTACAGACATAAAACGTCACTGATTTTTTCGTGATTTTTTTAACTAACAGAAGCTGTTGTCTCAGATGAAAGAGAAACACATCTCTATGTTGCAGGAGACCTGCTGTGTCTGTAAACAGTCGTATGGTGTAACTTTTGTTGTGATGCAACATCCTGTTATTGCTTGACTGCTCTGCTTACCGCTCTGCTGTAGAGTGACTGATGCAGAGATGCAGAGGTTTTTTTACGGTCAGTTTGGAGAGCAAGAAAGAAAGCAGGTAGCTGGCAGTCATGTATGAAGAATGTTTGAAGACGCTTTGTGGAATGCCATATGTGTGTGTGTATATTTCTTTGTCTGGAAAGTAATGTGTGGGTTTAGACAGGAAAAGAGTGGCCTGAGTAAGGAGAGAAGAGGAGGAGAGAACGAGGGCTGGTGGTGAACAAGTGATTTATGGAGAGAGAGATTCTCGCAAGAAACATATTTCACTGTGAAGGACGAGGGCTTGGCAGACCCAATGAATGTGCTCTCTCTATCTCTCTCTCTTTCTCTGCTTCACACTGTGGCTTTATCGTTCTTTCTTTTCTCACCCTCATTCTCCCTAGAGTGCATTTAGACAGAGACGAAGCACCCCAATCAGTTTCCAATTAAAGTGTGTATGGGTATAGTGTGTGTAGGTATGGATGTGTGTGTGTGTGTCAACGGTGGGTGGGTGTGTGTAAAAGGTGGGTGTATGCCTGTAGTCTGTGTGTGTGTGTTCATGTGTGTTAGGAAGTGAACAAGTGATGAAGGGAGGAATGGAAAGAGTGAGAGGGATCGAGTCTCTTTAGATCTCTTTTTATGAGTTATGTTGCTCTCCTGCTTTCCCCAATCAGTCTCTGTCTGTCTGTCTGTCTGTCTGTCTGTCTTTCTCTGTCTCTTCTCTCATGTTCCACTCTCCTTAGCTCTTTCTTTCCCATTGGCTCCACTTTCACTTTCAGTACTGCTTGCATTGTTGAAAAGAAGATTAATTTATTCTCTCTCTCTGCCTCTCTCTCTATCTCTCTCTATCATCTCTCTCTTTCTCCTTCTCTCTCTCTCTCTCTCTCTCTCACAAATGCAGATGACTGTTAGCTAGCCAGCTGGGCAGTGGAACCCTCTACCCCACCCCCCGCCCCCAAACCCCATCCGCTCACCCACCTGCCACCATGAATGGTAAGACCACAGCCACTTCCTCTGTAAGCTTGTGTGTGTGTGTGTGTGAGGGAGAAAGAGAGAGAGAGAGAGACAGACAGACATAGAGATAGAGGGAGAGAGAAAGACAGAGAGAGCAAGTGGGGGAGAGAGAGACCTTAGTGATCCAATGCGTGTATGGTTAACTGATAAGGGCAGAGAGAAGGAGACTCTGTGTGATTGAAAGGGGAGGGAGAGAGGGAGGGATGAAGGGAGAAAGGGATGGAAAGGAATCAACAGGGGTGTTGCAAAACGGGTGGAAAGAGAGGAAAGTTGGCAAAAAGATAGATGTGTATCTGAGGGTATATAAGAATCACACAGGAAGGAGATTAAATCAGAGTGAGAGTGAGAGTGAGAAAGAGAGTGTGAGGGGTGAAAACCAGCTTAATGTCTTCTGTCTCTCTCGGTGATGTGGCTGCTGCAGCAAAGCCACTACTCAGACTGCCCAGAGCTGGACTCCAGCTGTGACTGAGTATTAGCCCTCTGCTAACATTAAGCAAACATTAACCTCAAGTCTCAAGCCAAGAGTCTTTTGGGTGTCTTATATTATTCTAATCCTAATTCTGTATAAGGGTGTCCTTCTACACCTTCAAATAGCACATTCTTAATTAAGGACTGCATACAGAACTGTTTTATTGCTTTACTGCAGATTGCAGATTTTAGCTATTATGAGGCAGTTTCCTTTAATGCTAGCAAATGCTCCGGTTTTAATAAGTTGCATATGCAGAGATTTAAACTACCCTTCACATACCAATGCTGTATTCTGTTGTCATATGAGATTCCTTTACCATACTTTTCCCAGTGTTGTATTGTGTTGCCATACATGATTTCTATACCATATTTATATTAGCTTATAGCAGTGGTGTACTGATTTGTTATGTGACATTCTCGTACCATACTTACACCAGTGGTGTATTGTATCATCATATGCGTTTTTGCCAATGAGAGTGTCACTGCCAACACTTTCTGATAACACCTGAGGTGTAGCCCTTTTGATATTGCAGCATTATCCAGGGTGAATCATTTTAACTGTCAGACTGACAGCTAAGAGTTATCCTGCTGAGGTCTGTTGAACCTTATTGGAACATTAGAGTGTGGAATTGGCAGTTTTATTGGAGGGTATCATCCAACTTTGACAGTTGCACCAGAATGAAAAAAGTTTTTTTCTCTCAAAGGAATCTCCAATGATGGTGATGGTGTAATGAAATATTGATTTTTTTTTAGAGGAGGGAGATTGAAAGAGAGGTTTGTGAGTTTGATCTTTTTCTTGTATGTTGGTTCCTGCTGAAGTATTAAAGGTGCTCTCTGCTTGACTGTCTGGCTTTCAAGAGGTCAAACCAATGACGGAACTGAGTGTGGACGAAGGTTTTCACACCATCTGGACTTAAGGGATAGAATAATCATAGACATATGCATTAGGATGGCGAACATTAGAGTAACATTATTTA
>CM050219.1:3795000-3807500 GCA_027475355.1 Coilia nasus | reverse complement strand
CACACACACACACACACACACACACACACACACACACACACACACACACACACACACACACACACACACACAGTCACATTCACACAGATTGTGCTACCCAACCCCTTTTTTAGTGCTGCGACTCTGAAGGATGATCTGTGGAATGCCTGATGCTGTGTGTCACTATAGCTCTGATCTGGGGTCAGTCTAATCAACCGCTGTCCAGAGCAGTGGCAGATGGGAATCTGATCTCATGTCATCTCGATGGCTGTGTTATTGATCGATGAGTGAATGCGGTAATCTGTCTGGGGTACAGGGCTCGAGGATAGAGGGCCCAGGGTGGTGTTGGATGAGAGAGTGTTTGCCTGATAAAGACCAGTGGAAAATCACAGTGAAAAAGCACAGAGCAGTAAAGGCCTGGATATACTCGCCGCGTGCAGTGGTGCGCGCGCAAAAGTGACGTCAAAATGACGTCAGTGCACATCTGGCACGGCGTTCTCAAGCGCAGGTTTGCCGTGCGTGCACCTCCGATTTTTTGTAACTTGCGCGCGTGCAGCCCCATTGAAAACCATAGGCAATGGCTAGTCTGGTTTCAGCTAACTTTAGCCTAGTAACTCCCAGCCTAAACATGTATTTTCCATTGCTACAAATCAGCTAATATTACTGGAAACTCACAAGAAATACAAACACTGACTAAAAACTTTTAGGATTTTGTTCAGTTTTATCCACAAACCAACTTAGGTGCAAACCCGTTTGTTTATTAAGCTAACTTTTTGCCTTATCCTATCATCATTCATAAGGTTGTATAAAGCTGAAAACACTGTAAATATACACACTGACTCAAACCTTTTCGGATTTATCCAGTTTAATTCCCAAATCATGATGTAAACCTGCAATTCAGTCATGTTTCACTCCTCTGACACGCAAGGCTCCCGAACTACTGAGGCATTTGACACCTCTGACGAGGAGAAGATTGCCGTGTGTGTCGAATGAAGTATGTATGGGCGTGCGGCGCTGTGACGTCACGTTTGCGCGCGCACTTCTGCATGCGGCGAGTATACACCTAGCTTAAAGTGTCACTGAAATACAGTCCATTCAATAGAAGGAAGCTAAACTAATGGGCTTCCTGTGAATGTGCTAGCTAGAGGCTAACGTGGTGTTGGATGAGGGGAATGTTTGCCTGATGAAGACCTCAGAAGACATCAGAAGAACCCTCTGAAGGAAGCCTGAAGCTACGTGTGTCCTACGCAGAGCACATCAGGAAGGAACACATTTCTCTAAAATATAGTAAATTCAGTATAAGGAAGCTAAACTAATGGGCTTCGTGTGAATGTGCTAGAGGCTAACGTGGTGTTGGATGAGGGGAATGTTTGCCTGATGAAGACCCACTGGAACATCACTGTGAAATAGCACACAGCAGTTCAGGAACAAGTTGCAGTAAAATGCAGTTAATTCAGTATAAGGAAGCTAAACTAATGTGCTTCCTGTGAATGTGCTAGAGGCTAATGTGGTGTTGGATGAGGGAGTGTTTGCCTGAGGAAGACCAGTGGAACATCAGAAGGACCCTCTGAAGGAAGCCTGAAGCTACATGTGTCCTACGCAGACCACATCAGAAAGAAGCACATTGCTCTAAAATAAAGTAAATTCAGTAGAAGCAGGCACAATTAAGTGCTACATTAAGCAAAATGAAGTGCTGCATGTCGTACGCAGAGCACAGCAGGAAGGAACACATTTCACTAAAATACAGCAAATTCTGTGTGTGTGTTTGGATAACAGAGGGTTTTAGAGAGTGACAATTATTGTAGATGCAGGGGGTGTATGTGCGTGCATGCTTGTGTGTGTGCGTGGCCATGCACATGCACAATTGTGGCTGTGAGTGTGTGTGTGTGGTGTGTGTGTGTGTGTGTGTGTGTGTGTGTGTGTGTGTGTAAAAGTGAAATGTGATGTTTGTGTATCAGTGCCTGCAGAAATCTCTGTCCTTCTTCTGTTTGTCCTCTCCATCTATCTCTCTCACTCTCCCAGGGGAACGGCTAATGACTAGAGTTACATCTGCTGGCACTTACTCTTCTATACCCTCTCTCTCTGTCCATTTCTCTCTCTCTCTCTCTCTCTCTCCTCTCTCTCTCTCACACACACACACACACACACACACACACACACACACACACACACACACACACACACACACACACACACTCTAACACATACACACACAATGACTCTCTCTCTCAACCCATTCTGTCTGTTTCTCTGTCTTTCTTTCCCTATGACCTTTTGCACACCACCTTTTTTGTATGCGCTACAGTTTCACTCTATTTCTCCCTTTCTCTTTCTTATTCTCTCTCTCTCTCGCTCTCTCTCTCCCTCTCTCTCTCTCTCTCCCTCTCTCTCTCTCTCTCTCTCCCTCTCCGCTCTCTCTCTCTCGCTCTCTCTCTCCCTCTCGCTCAACATCACTATGTATATCTCTCTCTCTCTCTCTCTCTCTCTCTCTCTCTCTCTCTCTCTCTCTCTCTCTCTCTCTCTCTCTCCCTCTCTCTCTCTCTCTCTCTCTCCTTCCCTATCCATCTTTTTAAGTCTACCTCTCAGCCTCACTTCCTTATCTCTGTCCACTTTTGTACTCTGTATTTCTTTTAATAAAGGAAGACCTAGATGTGTGAAAAGACACTGTGTGTGTGTGTGTGTGTGTGTGTGTGTGTGTGTGTGTGTGTGTGTGTGTGTGTGTGTGCGCACAGATGGTGCTGAATGCCTTCTTGTCTCTCTGCCAGATCATTGCTCATTTGGAGAGATATTTGCACTGTGCTTTCTCATATGATTATTATTTTTGTCTGTCTGCCTTTTTGTCTTGTCTAAAGTGGAATATGGTTCTTTCCATTCAGTCATTTATTGAAGCAGCCAGGCTCCCCAGTTTGCCAATCAGCCTAGCACACCCTTCAGCCCAAAATGTTTTTTGATCCAAAATGGTTTTGTAGTATATATGAATAGTACATAACATTTATGGCCCTGGCATTTCCTGGTTCAGAAACCTGCCACATATTTGTTTCATCCAATTCACTGAACCCAGCTGATCATAATAAGCACACGTCTTAAGTCAAGTAGATAAGATAATTAGTGAAGTCAGGTGTGTTAGGAGCACAGCAGAAGAAATACGTGGCAGGACTTTTACTTTCTCAAGCCGGTTTGTCCTAGCCTGGTTAACCCGCCCCTCGTACTTCATTTCATTTTGTACAGAGGGTCTTGACCGGAATCTCTTGAGGGTCATTTAGTCGGCCCCAGCAAGACCGATCCAATCAGCGAACAGAGGGTGTGTTTCGTTAGCCATGACGTTGACCTTGTGTGCTACATTTGAATTGTAGTGTGTAGGTAGGCTAATTGCATACGTGACGACCAGGCATTAAGGATTGGGTAAAGGCAGGTAGAGGCTTGTTTTAAACTTCAGCAGAGTCCACACCTCCAGGAAGAAATCGTTTCTGACGGTGTCTGGTGCAGACCTCTTTACAAAATGAAATAAAGTACGACAGGCTGCTTTACCAGGCTAGGTTTGTCCACCTCTGAGTATAACTGTATGTAAGGACACTCCAGTGAACAGCACTGGGTAATGAACATCAGGCTTTGCATGTACTCAGACTTTGTGATGTGAAATGTGTCAAAACTTTAGCAGCTTCAGCTAAACTCAATAGAACATAAGTTCAAAGAAAGTTATTGAATTTTTGAAAATGACTGTACATTTGCTTTTAGTTTGAACATATTGCCTCATCTTCTCACTAACATCTCTCTCTTCATACCTCTCTCTCTCTCTCTCTCTCTCTTCCTTCTATTTCTCTCTCTTTCTCACACTTACACACACAAACACACACACACACACATTTTTTGTGCTTTCGTCCCCCTTCCCTCCTTCCTCCCCTCGTGTCTTGAACCAGGTCGTTGGCGGACCTGACCAGTGATGGGCGTATGGATCGGCTGGAGTTCTCCATCGCCATGAAGCTCATCAAGCTGCAGCTTCAGGGCCAGCCCCTCCCCTCCGCCCTGCCCGCCATCATGAAGCAGACGCCACGCCCTCCATTATGACATCATCATCACGCTTCGGTAAGCCACACCCACACTGCCATCAGCACCTGCCTGAGACATCACTGAGAGCCACACATAGGTCGTGTCCAACTGTTAATTCGTTCTCTCCATATTGCAGTGTATAGCGTGTTTTATTCCCTACATAGCACACTATACAGTGAACGAGGGAACATTTCAGTTTCGACCACTACACTGTAAGCAGCACCTGTCCACGACATCAGTGAAGGTATCAACAGGCAGAATCTGACCCCTGCCCCAGCCTTTCATTGTCTCTTTATTGACAGATGAGTACAGTAATGAACTACTAATGAACTACTAATCTTATCGCTTGATAGGTTTTTATTAACAGAGCAATACAGCAATTGACTTGGATGGGAGGCTAGGTGTAGTCAATCAGCTGTTTTGACCGCTTGCTGAGTATTTGCAAATAGTGACCATTTACAAAATGTTGACTTTCCTGTGAAGTATAAAAGAGAGAAAGAGAGTCACCACAGTAAGTAAGTAATTAATTTCATTTATACAATGCTTTTTCACAGACAAGACAGTTTGACAAAGTGCTTTACAGTACAGAATAACTAGATAATATAAAAATACATAAAGAAAAGGTAAACTTCAAGACTCGAGTTAGGGGCCCCAAAGCATTTGGCAAACACTAACATTAAACCCACCTACAGCTCAACGTCGTGCTGTGCTAATAGCGTGTTCCTGTAACCCCAAGATTGTCGAGATCTTTTTATCAGCACTGCCCACTGATGCTTAATCGCCATGTCTCCACATGGCCATGAGATCGTCCGTGTGTTTAAACACGGTGTTTAAAACCTCGTCATTCTGGTTTAACGCACCTACTCATAATCCGCCAGTGTCCTGTAAGAAAAGACCAGACTGACTCATTCGTTCTAGGAGACATTTTCTATTTAATGTCTCCTCTTGAGGTTATTGAAAGGACTCCTCGCAGAAGACTTTGCCATTAATGTTGAAATAATCCCATTTCTGTAGAGCTTTGTATCTATTGTCTGCCTGTCTGAGTCATCATTTTCACTGAGAGCTGTTTAACATTCTAATGGATCATAATTAAGTATTTGCGTCATGCTGTTTTTGTCGTATGTATGCCTTTTGATTGTGTGTGTGTGTGTGTGTGTGTGTGTGTGTGTAAGCCCATTTTGCTTGCTTGTGTGTGTGTGTGTGTGTGTGTGTGTATGTAAGCCCATTTTGCTTGCTTGTGTGTGTGTGTGTGTGGTGTGTGTGTATGTAAGCCCATTTTGCTTGCTTGTGTGTGTGTGTGTGTGTGTGTGTGTGTGCTTTGGTTTGTGGGTATGTGTGTCTATTTTTGTCTATGCTGTGGTTTTATTGTTTCTTGTGTGAGTATGTTTGTGTATGCTTGTGTATTTTGTGTATGTTTGTGTATTTTGTGTATGTATGTGTGTGTCTGTGTGCATGTGTGTGTGTGTTTGTGTATTTTGTGTATGTGTGTGTGCATGTGTGTGTGTTTGTGTATTTTGTGTGTGTGTCTGTGTGCGTGTGTGTGTCTGTGTGCGTGTGTGTGTGTGTGTATGTGTGTGTGTGTGCATTCTCATAACTAACCCTCTAATTCAGGGATGGGCTCCATGCCAAACCTGTCTGTCATGCCCACCCCCGGTGTGGTACCCACTGCCACCGCTCCGCCCCCCACCCTGCTGCCCCTGCCCTTGCCCACTGACACTGGCCCCTCCTCTGGTGCCCATGGGGGGCATCCCCATGCCCTGATGCCCACCTCCTCAGCAACCCTGCCCTGCCCAACGCGTGGCGCTGGATGCGGCCTGCTCGCTCCATCATCTGTTGCTGTGACGACAGGTGAGCTGCCAGCGCTGCTGTTGTGGCGCCGTGGGGGAATGTGCGTGTTTGTGTGGGACTGTGTTGTGTGTGTTTGGTATGGGTGTTTGTGTGTGTGTGTGTGTGTGTGTGTTTGTATGGGTGTGTGTGTGTTTGTGTGGGTGTGTGTGTGTGTGTGTTTGTTTTGGGGATGTGTGTGTATTCAGCAGATGGAAGGTGATACAGACGCAACCAACAGGCGTGTGTGTGTGTGTGTGTGGTGTGTGTGTGTGTGTGAAATGTATTCCTCATTTCACTCCAGCAGTAGGCTAATGTAATGCTTGCAGCGCTGGCAAGAATGAGACACCAGTGTGATGTGTGTGGGTGTGTGAACACTAGTGTGGGTCTGTGTGTGAGTGTGTGTGTGTGTGCATGAGCAGCAGTAATTGTGTATGTGTGTGTGTGTGTGTGTGTGTGTGTGTGTGTGTGTGTGTGTGTGATAGCGTAAGTTTTCATTTGAAATTCAATGAAATTGTGGAGCTGTTTGCAGACTGTATTTATAGCTGTATAGCTGTAGGTTGTGGTGCAGCAGTAAGAGTGTGGCGGGGAGAGAGAAAGACAAAGGGAGAAAGAGACAGAGAGAGAGAGAGAGAGAGAGAAAGAGAGAGAACTAGAAAGGGAGAAAGTGTGGCATACCTGGAGAGGTATAGATGACAGGGATGAAAGAAAGAGGGATAGGGATAGAGAGAACTGACAGAGAGAGAAATAGAGAGAGAGAGAGAGAGAGAGGGGATGGAGGGATGGAGAGCTGGCTGTTTCCAGTCAGTGGCATTAGTATGTTGATGGTGCTTTGGCCAGAGCCCTAGGAAACCTAAGGCAGCCTCCTGTCAGCTTAGTCCTGCCTCACCACTCTTCTGTTCCCTCTGTCCCTTCTATCTATCTATCTATCTTATCTATCTATCTATCTATCTATCTATCTATCTATCTATCTATCTATCTATCTATCTATCTATCTATCTATCTATCTATCTATCTATCTATCTATCTATCTATCTATCTATCTATCTATCTATCTATCTATCTATCTATCTATCTGCTCCCCCATCTCTCTCTCTCAGTAACTCCTTCTGTCTTTTACATTCCCCTGTTTGTCATTCTGTCCTGTTGACGATGTCTGACTCTCTGTTAGAACTTCCTCTTTCTTTCTTTCCTTCTTTCCTTTCTTTCTTTCTTCTTTCTTTCTTTCTTCTTTCTTTCTTTCTTTCTTTCTTTCTTTCTTTCTTTCTTTCTTTCTTTCTTTCTTTCTTTCTTTCTCTTTCTTTCTGTATCAGTCATCAACTCTCCCATCATCTGTCTCTCTCTCCTCTCTCGTATTGATTTCTGATGTAAATAGATCCCTCCACAGGGTCAGAGGGGTGGGGTGGAGCAGCTTGATGAAGTGTAGAGGACTCAAGTCGATATCAACACATGCATATTTGTCCACTCTGCACGTGTGGTATACACAGTACTGCGTACATACACACACACACATACACACGCATACGCATTGCACGACTGCACACACACACATGCACGCACACTTGCACACACACGCATGCTCTCTTGCACACACACGCACGCATGCATGAGTACACACACACACACACATACCACACGTGCACATGCACATGCACAGCGCTCCCTCACAGTTATAGCATGCTTGGACTTGGACTTGGACTTGCTGGTCAATGCAAAGAGTAATTATTCTCCCACCCTCTGTTTTTCTCTCTCTATCTCTTCTTGTTCTTCTTCTTCTTCTTCTTCTTCTATTATCCTTCTCTTCCCTAGCTCTTTCTACCTCCACATCCTTCCAACTGGGACCAGTTTGAGTAAAGCCCATTCCTGCTTGATCTGGGCTCAGCAGGTAAGTCAAGTGCGCGCGCGCACACACACACACACACACACACACACACACACACACACACACACAAACAGATACAGACATACATTCCAATCCAAAACACATAGCCTGTCACACAGTATAAACCGGCTGACCTAGGCAAGGTAATGGAGAACACACTCTTACACACGTGCGCTGGGTCAGCATGTTCATTTTCATCTCACTTTCAGACAGAAGCAGTAACTGATCTCAGTACAGCACATTACACTGTACCACCACCCTGAACACGCTCCCACTCCCCCACACAGAGAAGCCCTGATGTGTAGGCTACTAAACATGTACAGTGCCAACTGTGTAATGCACGTAAATCTTGGTTTAAATTTAACAGTGTAGTTCAATATATAAATAATAAACAAACAAGAGGTAGAAGGTAGAATTTTATAATGAATTCATTAACAAAATGTTGAGTTCAGTTATAAAGAATAGATTAACAAAAGTTTTTTAAAAGTTTTATATATATAATATAGAATAAACAACAGGTTAAAATTTATACCATAAATGAACAAAAAGTAGACTTTTGTTTTTGATCTGGTAGCAGAGAGCACATCTGAAAGATGGAGACAAAAGAGTCTCCATGTCCCCTTGACTAAGTCCTGAGCTGTACTCTCAGGCTATGAGTGGGCTATCCCTGAATGAGCCTCGGAGAGTTCTAGAATGTTTACTCTTCCGAAAAGTCACTGTAGGACCCCTGTGGAGAGGCAGGGATGCTTTCTTAGCCACTTCCTCCCCTCCTCTCCTCTCCTCTCCTCTCCCCTCCTCTCTCCTCCTCTCCTCTCCTCTTCTGTCTCCTCCCCTCCTCCCCCCCCCCCACTCCCCTCTTCTCCTCCCCTCTTATGTCCCCTCCCCTCCTCTCTTCTCCTCTACTCCTCTTCTCTCCTCTCGTCTCTCCCCTCGTCTCCTCTCCCCCCACTCCCTTTTTCTCCTCTCCCCTTCCCTCCCCCCCTCCTCCTCTCCTCTACCCCCACTCCCCTCTCCTCCCCTCTACTCCCCTCTACTCGTCTCCTCTCCTCTCTCCCCTTCTCTCTCTCTCTTCTCCTGTCCCCCTTCTCTCCTCTACCTCCACTCCCATCTTCTCTTTTCCTCTCCTCTCCTCCCCTCTCATCCCCTCCTCTCCTCTCCTCCCCTCTACTCATCTCCCCTCCTCTCCTCTCCTCCCCTCTACTCATCTCCCCTCCTCTCCTCTCCTGCCCTCCCCTCCTCTCCTCTACCTCCACTCCCATCTTCTCTTCTCTTCTCCTCTCCTCTCCTCTCTCCCTTCTCTCCTCTCATGTCCCCCCCTCCTCTCCTCTACCTCCACTCCCATCTTCTCTTCTCCTCTCCTCTCCTCTCCTCTCATCTCCTCCTCTCTCCTCCTCTCGTCTCCTCCCCTCCTCTCCTCTCCTGTCCCCTCCTCTCCTCTCCTCTACCCCCCACTCCACTCTCTCCTCTCCTCTCTCCTCCTCTCCCCTCCCCTCCCCTCCACTCCCCTCCTCTCCTCACCTCTCCTCTAGTCTGCGACAGAGAGCACTTCCAGCCAGCCATGCGTCACACGCGTCTGAGAGACGGCCTCGGGTTACAATTGCCAGCACACAGCCTCCCTAGAGGCAGCAGTGAATTAATACATGAGGACAAAAGCAGGGGAGGAGAAGAGAGGAGAGGAAAGGAGGAGCGTCACGAAGAAGAAGAAACATTTAATTAGTGGTTTTCTGAAGCAGAAAGATGTTTGTATTTGATGCTTGAACCTATAGCGGTGACAAACATACACAACAAGGAATACAGAAAATGTTTTACGAAGAAGAAACACTTCATTAGTGGTTTTTAAAGAACATAAAGCTCGTCATTACCCAGGGAGCACACATAGTGTACTTCTATACAGCATGCTGAGTCATCTTGGATAAAGGGGTGTACTTCTTGCAGGAGTTAGTGAATATTATTCGTTTATTAATTTAACTGATGTTTGCATTTCTGTAATCTTGTTCAGGCTTCAGGAGCATATAGAGAGCACACGGTCAGCATGTGTGTGACTGTGTGTGTGTGTGTGTGTGTGTGTGTGTGTGTGTGTGTGTGTGTGTGTGTGTGGAGCGTAGGGAGAGTGTACAGGGTCATGGTGTGTGTGTGTATGTCTGTCCAGAGCATAGGAGGAGTGTACAGGATCATGGTGTGTGTGTGTGTGGAGCATAGGGAAAGTGAACAGGGTTGTGTGTGTGTGTGTGTGTGTCTGGAGCATAGGGAGAGTGTACAGGGTCAGGGTGTGTGTGTGTATGTGTGTGTGTGTGTGTGAAGCATAGGGAGAGTGAACAGGGTTGTGTGTGTGTGTGTGTGTGTGTGTGTGTGTGTGTGTGTGTGTGTGTGTGTGTGTGTGTGAAGCATAGGAGAGGGCACAGAGTGTGCTGGGAGGGTGTGTGTGTGTGAAGCATAGGAGAGGGCACAGAGTGTGCTGGGAGGGTGTGTGTGTGTGTGTGAAGCATAGGAGAGGGCACAGAGTGTGCTGGGAGGGTGTGTGTGTGTGTGTGAAGCATAGGAGAGGGCACAGAGTGTGCTGGGAGGGTGTGTGTGTGTGAAGCATAGGAGAGGGCACAGAGTGTGCTGGGAGGGTGTGTGTGTGTGAAGCATAGGAGAGGGCACAGAGTGTGCTGGGAGGGTGTGTGTGTGTGAAGCATAGGAGAGGGCACAGAGTGTGCTGGGAGGGTGTGTGTGTGTGAAGCATAGGAGAGGGCACAGAGTGTGCTGGGAGGCTGCTAAACTCCTCTGCCTGCTTTGTTCAGCTCCTCTCTGCACTTGTTTTGCCAGCTCTGTGTTTTCAGACGCAGTATTTGGTAAATACAAGCAGCACACAGATATGCTGGTCTTTTCTTTGACCTTCCCTTCCTGAGACATTGGCCTCTTTTTTTTTACACCCTCGCTAGTCGTAAGTCATTGACAGTGTTTGCATAACAGTGGCTCTTATCAAGTACACTTTAGATAGCACTTTGAGAACACTGGCAATAGTGGTAGTAGTGTCTGTGTGCTTTCACAATCTTACTGTCATTATATAAACCTATCACATATATAAACTTTATATAAACTTTATTACAGGCTCAAGGCCCACAGGGAAATCACAATACAAACAACAATTAGAAAAAAATAAATAAATAAAAGAGAAGTCACATGGTGTCTTTTGTTTTGTTGGCCATGACTGACAAAGCACAGACTTTTTGGGTGTACACAAAAATTACAACATGTACTTAAATATACCACAGCAACACCGGCAAAGCAGTGTTTTTTTATTGTGTGTGTGTGTGATGATTGTCTCTGAGTCTTATTTTTATGTCTGTTGCCAGAAGACTCCCGATACACACACACACACACACACACACACACACACACACACACACAGACATCCAAAGACCCACCCATCTGTCTGTGCTGAGGGTGGCAGTTGAGATCCTCGAGTGTCTCTGGTGGGGTGTATGAAGTTCACAGCCATATGCATCATTATGAAACGATGACCCAACATTTCTGACCATGACGCGGCTCAATAAACTCAGCGCACAAAAACACAGCATTACTTCAAAGCGATGATCTAATATAGTCCGCCAAAATAAACACCAAAGAGGAAGCCCCTTACTGAACAGGAAATTATGTTGAGAATTTTTTATTGGTTGGACTGAAAGTTTTATTTATTTATTAATTTTCTCGTGCTTACACGTCATGGTTCACCAACATTTTATTCCCCCAGATTAGGCACTTTTAGGATGGGCTAGATTGGTTTTCTAGGCAATAACGTTTTCACCCAAACCGTTTGGCACCACTTTTCCATGTAATATTTTTCTTCACACTACATTTGTGCATTTAACTGTGTGTACCGCAACTGTAATTTTACCAGAAATAAGGAATCTTAAACTGAACGACTTAGAAAAAGGCGACAGTAACTGATGACTTGAATGTTATTTGTCTTGTCCAGTGAAATGCCACCTTGTCAAACCACACCAGTGCATTTAGTTTTACACTTAACACAAATGATGCAAAATGGTGCCCATATAGCTGCATTTTACGGGATGTGCATGGAATGTAGATTAAAGATTCATGAGGACAGCGTGCACACACACACACACACACACACACACACACACACACACACACACACAGTCATTCATGTATTAATGTATATTTATTTACCGTGATTATATGAGAGTGTGTATGTATGTGTGTCTGTAATACACACACACACACACTTGACACAATTTTCCATCTCTCATCCCTGTGTCAGCTCCAATTCGTCCTCTACCACCTCTCTGGCCAGCATCTCCCCCAAGAAGGGCTTGTCTGACTGGGCCGTTCCACAGGCCTCGCGCCTTAAGTACCGGCAGCAGTTCAACAGCCTTGACAAGCTTATGTCGGGGTACCTGTCAGGTGAGTGCCCCCTAAAGACCTCACACAGAGAGAGAGTTGGGGCGGAAGAGAATCTAGAGCATTATCAAACCAAGATAATGTCTGTAATGTCTGCCAGACAGGTGTGAAATGATCTTAGCATATATGACAACATGATAACAAGTTAGAACCTTTGTTAGGGAGCAAAACTACGATAATGTGTTGCATGCTAAACTTGTTTGTTTTTAGCTCCAAAAGCACATTGCTAGTGCTAAGGTCAGAAATCTTAAAAACAAATGACTATTTTTAAGCCATTAACATGATTCGAAGTAGCTTTATGCTTTAATGGTAGTATAATGACTACTCCTAGCCCTAACATTAAACCTCTGAACAAACTGGC
>CM050219.1:3785000-3792500 GCA_027475355.1 Coilia nasus | reverse complement strand
CACTTTATTCCAATGAAGCAGCTTCAATTTAATTGAATTCTGACTGTCTCTTTCTCTCCCTTTTCTCTGTAATTCTAATTGTCCCTCTGGCCTTGCCGTCCATCCATCCGTGTGTCCCCGGCGTCCCTCAGTGGCAGTGGTGTCGCTCGAGGACAGGAAGAAAGAGAACTTCCAGCGGGGGAGCGCGGAGCTGGAGAAGCGTCGGCAGGCCCTGCAGGAGGAGGCGCGGAGGGAGGAGGCGAGGCGAGAGGAGGCGCGCAGGGAGGAGGAGAGGCAGAGGCAGCTGCGGGAGGCTCGCCACCAGGAGGCGCTGCGGGCCCAGGAGCAGGAGAGGAGGCTGCAGAGGCAGAGGGAGCTGGAGAGGCAGAAAGAGGAGGAGAGAAGGAGGGAGGCGGAGAGGATGGAGGTATGGAGGCATACAGTCTACACACACACATACACGCACACCAGGGAGGAGGAGAGACGCCGGGAGGCAGAGAGGATATAAGTATGGTATACACACAGACACACACACACATGTGTGTGAGCACAGTCAAATACAGTGGTCCCTCGTTATTCGCGGGAGTTACGTTCTAAAAATAACCCGCGATAGGCAAAATCCGCGAAGTAGTCAGCTTTATTTTTTGCAATTATTATAGATGTTTTAAGGCTGTAAAACCCCTCACTACACTTGTACACTTTTCTCAGACAGGCAAAGTTCACACTTGCAAACATACAGCACTTCAGAGTCACACAGCTAGCGGTGGAAGATTTATGTAAATTTTACAAGCTGAGCGCATTCTGTACTGTACAGGAGATTGCATGCACTAAAAAAATCCGTGAAACAGCGAGGCCGCGAAAGGTAAACCGCAATATAGCGAGGGACCACTGTATACACATCTTGCTGTGTGTGAAAATGCATTCCTGTTCTGATATCTGGCCATGACAAAGGCAGAAATTAGGTGCTGGAAGATATTCTGTGAGAATTGCCCAAAAGACATATCCTACAACAAACTGTAAATTTAAACGAATCTACACTATTCTATCCTTTTCTCCACCATTCTGTTTCTCACTCTGTCCATCTTCTCTCTCTTTTCGCCTCTCGTCTCTTTCTCTGTCTTTGCCTTCTCTGTCTGTCTTTCTCTCTCTTCTGTCTGCTTTCTCTCTCCTCTGTCTTTCTCTTCGGTCTGTATTTCTTTCTTATCACTCTCTTTCTTCTCTCTCTGTCTCTCTCTCTCTCTCTCTCTCTCCATCTCTCCATCCCTCCATCAGGCGGAGCGTCAGGAGCTGCAAAGGAGGCGGCAGCAGGAACAGGAGGAGATCAGCCATCTGAGGGCACGCAAGAGGAGCCTACAGCTGGAGCTAGAGGCAGTGGTCAGCACACACACATCCACACACCCATACACACACACACACACACACACACACACACACACACACACACATATAGAGCACGCAAGAGGAGCCTACAGCTGGAGCTAGAGGCAGTGGTCAGCACACACACACACACACCCATACACACACACACACACACACACACACACACACACACACACACACACACACACACACACACATAGAGCACGCAAGAGGAGCCTACAGCTGGAGCTAGAGGCAGTGGACAGCATGCACACACACACACACACACACACACACACACACACACACACACACACACACACACACCCATACACACACACACACACACCCATACACACACACACACACACATATAGAGCATGCAAGAGGAGTCTACAGCTGGAGCTAGAGGCAGTGGTCAGCACGCGCACACACGCACACACACACACACCCACACACACACACACACACACACACACACACACACACACACACACATATAGAGCATGCAAGAGGAGCCTACAGCTGGAGCTAGAGGCAGTGGTCAGCACGCGCACACACGCACACACACACACCCACACACACACACACACACACACACACACACACACACACACACACACACACACATATAGAGCATGCAAGAGGAGCCTACAGCTGGAGCTAGCACGCACACACGCACACGCACACACGCGTGCATTCACATCTGTGCATGTGCATGCACAAACACACACAGTCAGCAGAGACTGGTCACTTTGCTGACTGGGGCACCTAGGCAGCCCAAAAGTAGCAGCCCAAGTAAAGGTCAAAGGAGGTCAGGGGGTCTTCATGCCACCCAAAGCCAAAATGGGGGGTCACTCCTTTTAAACAACTGCAGATGTTCCTCTCTTTCACAAGCAGTTCCACACCCTTCCACATTAGTCTTGCCACACTTAATGTCGGTGGACATTGAACACTGCATTGCTCTCATTCCTGCAAAGCAAGAGGGAATACTTCAGGAGTGACTCATGTACTACTGACCCCCTCCTCCTCCAGTCACACAATCTTCCTCCTCCATCTCCTCCCAGGCCCACATTCCTCCATTTCTCCTTTTCCCATGTCAATCTCTGCCCGTTTCCAACAAGAGAAGAATGTCCACACACTGGTTAAATGGATCCCAAAAGATTATTTAATTCAAGATGGCAGTTGTTTTACCCACCAGGACCTTTATCCTCTTCATCTCCTGGTGGGTCTCAGGGGTGGAAATTAAATAAACTTTGCAAAATGTGGACCTTTACCAGCCACTGACCAAAAAATTATACTTTCATATTTTACCAGCATTTGGCTGGTGACTGGTGCAAATTTCTGTACCTCTAAATTTCCTGGTGCTGGTGTGAATTTGCATTCACTCTAAACGCTGCCATTTTGAACTGAATTCAAACCTTTGGGATCTACACCAGGGTGCAGACTCGCTTGCCCTGCTTAACCCCATTCCCACCATTTCTGCACTGCACAATATTACATATTTAAACATTTGACAATATGTTCATATGTTTATATATCTATGTCTTTATATGTAGATATGTGTATTGTCTTCTTTTGATCATAAATAATTGTATATTTTTTATAACTATTTGAAATATCTACAGCTTCAGTACCTGCTTTTTTATTTCTTTATCTTACCTTTATGTAATCTGTGTTATCTGTAACGTACCTGCACCAAGAGAAATTTCTCATCTGTTGCACAGACTTGTCAATTAACATGCTTTTGCTTCTGGTTTGGGTTTTGTGTAATGCAAATTGTGTCCTGTACCTGAATGTATACACATTTATTTTCTTTTCTTTTTTTTAACTTTCTAATCTGCTCTTGTTTCCCAGGGCAACAAGCACAAACAGATCTCGGACTGTCTCCGTGACGCCAGGAGCAAGCGGCAGATCCAGAGGGCGGAGCTAGAGCTTGTCAATCAGAGAAGGGATGGAAAGATCGCTGAGATCAGTTCCCTGCAGTCACAGCTGGAGGTGCAGATACATCCATGTGACTTGCCTCCCAACACACACTTGTCTCCTCATTTCACTGATGTGTATTTCAATACTATTACACAACTTGTCAAAGTGTTGCAGAAAGTGCAGTTAAAGGTCAATGGACTATTCCAATGTTTGGAAGATATTTGAATATGAAACAACTGACCATTGCTGATGTATTGCATTTTCCACTGTTCTAAGATCAGTACATATCATTGGCAGGACTTCCAGAGACAGCTGTCTCAGCTGATCCCAGAACAGCAGCAGCTAAAGGAGAAGTTGAGGACCATCGGCCTGAATAAACCCAACTGTGAGTGCACTATGATGGGCCTGGGGGCAACAAGCATGGATAGCAGGACTTGCCTGAAATTGTTACTGTGCAACAAGGGCTGCAAGTGGTGGGCAGCAGCTCTGCAACTGATAGCAACATCTTGCTTATTAGTTAAACATCTGTGTGGTTAATTTGACAGCCTAATTATGAGTCTTTGAATGTGTGTTACACATATGTTTTATACACATATCCAGTCCAGGCAGTCCAGGCATGTTCTTTGTTAATGTCTCTTGTCTCTGTCTCTGTCTCTGTCTCTGTCTCTCTCTCTCTCTCTTTCTCTCTCTCTCTCTCTCTCTCCCTCCCTCTCTCTCTCTCTCTGTCTCTCTCTCTCTCTGTCTGTCTCTCTCACTCTCCCTCTGTCCCTCTCTTCCTCTATTCCTCTTTCATATGTGTGTGTGTGCGTGTGTGTGTGTGTGTATTTGCACTACACGCAGCTGCAGCGATGAGCTCGGTGAAGAACAGTGTGTGTGTGAAGCAGCTGGGCTGCAGGAAGCTGAAGGAGCAGCTGGACGCGCTGGAGAGGGAGACCACAGCCAAGCTCTCCGACATGGACCAATACAACAGAGACCTCAAGGTCAGACAGCATTTGTAGTACCACAGAGCTCAAGGTCAGACAGCATTTATAGTACAACAGAGAACTCAAGGTCAGGCAGCATTTATAGTACAACAGAGAGCTCAAGGTCAGGCAGCATGTATAGTACAACAGAGACCTCAAGGTCACATAGCATTTATAGGTCAGATAGCATGTACACATACACTATGTACACATAGTACAAGAGAGACCTTAAAGTAATCCAGCCTTTTTTTTTTACAGTGACTTCAACGTCAGATAGTCTTTAGTCCACTGCAACAGATACCTTCAGGTCATATACTGTTGCCTTTATAGTACAACAGAGACCTCAAGGTCAGATAGCCTTTACAGTCCAATATAACAGATACCTCAAGGTGAGATAGCCCTTACATATAGTCCAGTACAACAGCGACCTCTAGGTCAGATAGTCTTTATAGTCCAGCAGAACAGAAACTGTGAGGTCAGATAACCTTTACAGTCCTTTACAACAGACACCACAAGGTCAGATAGCGTTTAAAGTACAGCAGAGACCTCAAGGTCACATAGCCTTTATAATGCAACACAGACGTAAAGGTCAGTGTATAGCTCAGTTCAACACAGGTCAGATTTGTAGACAGCCTTTGTAGACTAGCACAACAGAGACACTGAGGTCAGATAGCTGTTTAAGACATTCACAGAGACCGCAAGGTCAGGTAGCCTTAATACTCAAATAGAACTTAAGTCTAAAAGTGAGATAGGTCTTATAGACTGATTCACAATAGACCAAAAGGTCAGATGAGCCTTGTATAAAAGCACATCAGAGACCTCAACCTCACATAATCTCATACTACTGTAACAAGTCCTCTGTCATCTTTTGACATTTTAATTAATAACATCCAGCCTTGTTATACTGTTACACTTGCTAATATTACTGTTAACAACACGTGGTGGATGTTAAATAATGCTTTATTAACATATGTAATTCAAGTAATAATTCAGTCATAAACATTGCTGGCTTAATAAAAAATTGAATAACTTCTTTAGCCCTCCTGTGTGTGTACATGTGCAAGTGTGTGTGTGCAAAGGTGTGTGTATGTGTGCGTGCGTGAGACTCAAAAGTGTAACGCCTTTTCCCCTCCTCTGGTAGTCTCTTCTCTTTCTCTGCCTCCCTTTGACTGTCTAAAAAATTTGCTAACCCCTTTCTTCCTTCTCCTTCTCCTTCTTCAAAACACCTCTATAAAATACTGCACCCTTTCTCTCTTTCCCTCTCTCCCTCTTTCTTTCTCTCCCTCTCTCTCTCTCCCTCTCTCCCTCTCTGTCTCTCTCTCTCTCTCTCTCTCTCTCTCTCTCTCTCTCTCTCTCTCTCTCTCTCTCTCTCTCTCTCTCTCTCTCTCTCTCTTCCCTGCATCATCCTGCACCGCTTCCTCAGTTCGTAGAGATGGATGACACAATGCTTCAAGGTCTGCTCTCTTTGCTGGGCTGCCTTACCAATCTCTTCTACCTAATTAAGGTTGCCTTTGTCTTCCTGTCCTTCCTCTCGTTCCCTCGCTTCTTCACCTCCATTCACTTGCTTTTGCACCCCTTCTTTTATCATCCTCTCTCTTTGTCCACCTCTCTCCCTCGTACTTACACATTTCATGCTCTCTCTAGGACCACTGTATATTATCTTGTCACCTAGACAATAACTGCACGCAACTTTGTTTCTAAATATCGAGACACCATTCATTTACATCTATTGCACTTGGCTACAGTGTAGATGTAGCCTTTATTCAGTTCTCTTTTAAGACTAAAGTGAAGTTGATGTAGTGTGGCTATATAAGGCACATAGAATAATTCACTGCTGTAATGTACCATTAAACAGCAATATGTCATTACAGGCACTGTTTTACAGCATTATAGCTTTTAGATTCATTGTGCTGTGACTGGGGCATACTGTTCACACATTTGGCGTTAGTGGTCTTACTGTACAGTCCCTGTGACGTTACTGCAACGTCCCTCTAACGTTTGCAGGACCTGCGAGAGAAACAGACGAAGCAGCAGTCGGTTCTGGATGGGTTGGTACGCGTGAAGGAGGAGAAGGTGAGAGAGCTGCAGAAGAAAAGAAAGGAATTGGAGGAGAAGAGGAAGAGAGAGGAGGAAGAGGCTGCAAGGTGAGGGAAGGGAAAGGCCTCCACTCTGCATTTCAACACTTTTAATTACAAACACACACTTACATTTATACAGCACTTGGTGTGCTTTGACATTTTTGTGTCTTAGCACTGATAGCTGTGGTTAACTCTTAAGGTTGTTACAGTATGTTGCCTATATGGGTGTGTTTGTGTGCGTGTGTGGGTCTGTGTCTCCGTCTGTTTGTGTGTATGTGTGTGTGTGTGTGGGTCTGTGTCTGTGTCTGTTTGTGTGTGTGTGTGTGGTGGTCGTAGGCGTGCCCAGCTTGAACTGGAGCTCCAGAGAGAGGAGGAGGAGAGGCAGCGACAGCGGCAGCTGCAGCAGGAGAAGGAGGCTCAAGAGCGGGAGCAGGAGCAAATCGAGGCCCAGGCTCGGCTGCGGCGGGCCCAGGAGCAGGCCCAAGAGGAGGAGCGGTGCAGGAGGAGAGAGCGGGAGGAGCAGCAGCAGCAGGAGGAGGAGAGGAGGAGGGTGGAGGAGCAAGAGAAGAAGAGGAAAGAGGAGGAGGAAGAGGCGGAGGCTGTCGCTAGGCAGCAGGACGTGTTGCTGTTGGGCACTGGAGTAGCAGAGGATCTCCAAGCTCAACTGTCTGCTCTGTTCAAAGGCGTGGAGGACAACACAGGTGAGGGGACTGCAGCCTAAGCTTCTGTTCGAGGTGTGTGTGTGTGTGTGTGTGTGTGCGTGTATGTGTCTGTTTGCTTGTGACTATCTGTGTAGTGGAACCAGAGGTACAGATTCCAAGTTCAGAAAGTAGAAACCCTGCTGTGTACTGCTTTGGACTGTGCACTTACTACAAGTGACTTCACTGATTGGGGCAGCTCTGGCCTAGTGATTAGAGAGTTGGTCTTGGGATCGGAGGGTCGCAGGTTCAAATCCCATTCCAGTATGAAGAATGGGGGTGAGGGAGCAAACAACCAGTGCTCTTCTGCACCCTCATCCATGGCTGAAGTGCCCTTGAGCAAGGCATCTAACCCCACATTGCCCCTGGGACTACTGTAACTGAAACCCTTTACCTAAATAACTGTATTTGCTCTGAATAAGAGCGTTAGCTAAGTTTAATGTAATGTAATTGGCAAATCTACCTTTTTGATGATTTGTGTGTCATTAGGATCAGCTG
>CM050219.1:3760000-3780000 GCA_027475355.1 Coilia nasus | reverse complement strand
CACACACACACACACACACACACACACACACACACACACACACACACACACACACACACACACACAGAATTATAAACCCACTCCCACTAAAACAAAACCCCATGCTGCTTAGGGAGACTCCTCTGCCCTAGTTCAGTTGCGTTTCATTTCATACCGCCAGTGTTTATAGTCCCTCTGTTTTTGTTTTTATAAATGACTCCTTTCTGTAATCAGATATTCCCTCTTAGATTGTGACTGTGTGTATACTCTCTCCCTCACAAACACACACACACACACACACACACACACACACACACCCAACAGGCTAAGAGGATGGAGATGCTGCTCACTGCACTGATGGAATTGTAGACATGTACTTGATTGTTGCCAGATTGATTGTGTGTGTGTGTGTGTGTGTGTGTGTGTGTGTGTGTGTGTGTGTGTGTGTGTGTGTGTGTGTGTGTGTGTGCAGTATGTTCTATTTTCTTTTTATTTTGAAGGGGCATTTTAGGACACCTGAATATTAGGTGGATATATATGCACACATGCATGCGCATTCGGACACACTCACGCACACATGCACTTGCACACACACACGCATACGTACGCACACCACTGCTCTTCCCTTTTTTCCTTTTGTGCATCTATAGAATTTAGGTCTAAGTCCCTGATGTGACTAAATAAAGTGGGTTATTGAAAGTCACAACACTATCAAACAAGGTGGCTTGGCCTAATATTCGTACTGTAAACTTAATGTAAACTCTTTGTAGAACAGTATAAATTCATACAAAACAACTCTAGAACTCAAAAAGGGAGGACTCTAGTTCTTATTATATGCATAACATTTTTGAGTTAAATATTATATCCTGATATAGTCTCCAAAACTGCATGCATAGTGTCCATTGGGTTAACTGTTTACTCACTTTATGGGAAAAAAGTACAAATAGCATTTTTTTATAAATGAAATGTATTATTAATTCAGAAAAAATATATATTCTTATACTTATATAATGATAATGTAATATAATAATGACAATATGTAATATAATTTTGATGTAAGCTATTATTTGTTTAAATGCTAAAGCCACTGGAGGTCCACTGACTGCAGGCACATTGACCCGAGTCCCCCCTCACTGTGGCAGGATGTTGTCTCCATCATGGCTGCCTTTGCTAGTGCAGCTCTTCAGCCTGTGTGTCTGCTGCTTTCAGGGCAGTCAGGCCTCTCCTCTGAAACCAGGCCAGCAGCTGCAGCCTCCTCTCCTCCTCCAGAACATCCTTTTCCTGTGGAGTTAGACGCCTCCTCTGCTCACCCTGGTGGACTCTCAGCTGATATTTCCTAGAGTCCAGCCTTGGACGGATCACAGGGCGCTCTCGGTCTCCATCACTGACCAGCTGAGATGGGCACTGTCCACACCCCTCGGCCAGCTGAGGTCCCCCATTTTCCAGGAAAGTTCCTCTATCTGCAGCCTGGGCGACTGCTGCTTTCAGGATAGTGAGGCCTCTGCGCTGAAACCAGGCCAGCAGCTGCAGCCTCCTCTCCTCCTCCAGGTCATTCAGAGAAGACCACTTTCCATCTGTCAATAAAGATTACATGATTTAAAACTATCAGCAATCAGTTGGGACAGTATTACACCAGATCCATACCTTAGGTCTAAGAATAGAGAATAATGAAGGAAGAGAATGTGACAGAGAGAGTGGAGATGAGGAGAGCCTGGTGACTGATAAATGGACAGTGCTGATGGCATGACACTTACTTGACCAGTTAGTTTGAGCAGACTCAGGTATGGTGACACTGCACACAGCATCAGCCATCTTCTTTGCTGCCTCCCTGCGGTCAAACCAGCCCAGCAGTCTCTCCCTCCTCTCCTCCTCTTGTGTTAGGCAAGACACCGGCTGGGCCTCTTTGGTCTGAGAATCTCCATTAGCATTAGCCAAACTCATCACCACAGCCATTTGAATAGCATCTTGGCTATCTTCACTAGCATGGACCATGGCCTGGTGGATAATAATTTGGCCATTTCTAAGGCCCTCCACTCTCTCTCCAGCTCTCTCCTTCCCCTCAGCTAGAGGTAGAGCCTCCATCGGTCCTTCCTGTGCCACAGAGACGGCCATCTCCACCTCCTTCCTCCTCCTGTCCACCATCTCTTTTTTTAGGCGCTTAGCCTCCTTTCTCAGCTTCTTCCCTCTGAGATTGGCTCTTCCACTCCTCTTCTTCTTCCTGGTGCTGTCCACCTCGATCCTCGATGACGTCATGTCACCGTCGGAGGCCTTTTCACGCACTGGCAGGCAGCAGCGGAATAAATCGCAGAGTCTCATTGTCAAACAGCTGTCCTCTTTGAAATCTCAATTCAGACTGAGCTGATCTTTGTAAATTACTGAAGATTCTAGTTTGAGCATTCTACTCTAGAGTTCTGTAAGTAAACATTCCATGCAAGTTGTCATGGCAATAAGTGTGTTCTTTCAAACCTGAGTCAGGACCAAAGGCTTAGAATCTTCATTGTATGCTGCCCAGCTCAACAAATTTTGCAGTTTGCAAACTATTCCAAGAAGTGCTGACAGTTTAGGTAAAATAAGGTGACAAAAAAGTGGCTTTGTACACCAAAGGCATAACATATTACACATCCTAAGGTGAAAGAGGAAAAAAGTGTTCATTTAAAACACACTGAAACATTCCTTGATATTTACCTTCTAAAATTCAACTCATTTCACACCCTACCTACATGAATGTATAAAAGGACTAGTAAATAAGTAGTTTTTTTTTTTTTAAGTCTTTTTATTTTCAGTCACAACCCCCTGTGTTTTACATAAAAGGTAATGATGGAACATGTGTCTGATAGTATCCAGCAGAGTGTGGGATGGAGTAAGGGGTGTCAGGCAGAAGCTAATGTCCTTACATGTGGACGGCCCGGCAGGTGACTTTTTACATTATCCATGAAAGTCATGCATACCCAAATAGACACACATATTAATAATAATAACACATTTCATTTGTTACATGGTGGCTTTCAAAGAACCCAAAGCCACCATACAGATAAAAGTCAACATTACAAAATCAGTGATAAGAGCATTAAAATAGGAACATCTGAATGCCAATAAGACTCAACTGCTAGTTGTCGGCTCTGAATCAGCTCTTGAAAAAACGTATACATTCACCTTGTCCATTAATGGCTGCCCCATACCCTGCTCCCTATGGAGAGTGCAGACCTCTGAACATGTTAATAGTGAAAGCATAAGGAATGAAATAGGAAATGCCTTCAGATATTTCAGTTATTCAAAGTGAGTTAAAGTGCAAACGTCTGTGCTTGCCCCCCCTCCACTCTCTCTCACAAACACACACACACACACACACACACATATACACATACCTATGAAGTAGTCACTGTTTTCCAACTGTGGTTCGCTGTGTGTCAATTTTGCTAGTTTGTGGTGAACTTTAAATGAACAGTAAAGATGTGAAAGCAAATGATTCCACTTCACGTTGTGGTGGCATTACCACTTCAAATGTGCATTAACTCCATGATATATGAACGCTGTGTCATACGTTATCCCTTACATAGTTGCAGAGTTTTAAACTCTGCCTAGACCACACCCTGCTCATGACTCTAACAGCCAGTGAAGGAATATGTTTGCATTTTTAGTTTTTTTAATCAGTAACAACAGTGTATCCTAGTGGAGACCAGAATTTGTTCCCAAGTGTGACCTATTGACTGTTTTTTCTATCTTATTGGGGACATACAGTATGGTGCACAAATCTGTAATAATACACACATACTCACAAACACAAATACACACAGACAAAGGAGCTGAGTTGTAAGCAACTGGACTTCCTTTTCGAGCTTGAATATGTTTTACCTTGTTTTACCATCCAAAAGGCTTCCTCAGTTCTGGCCTGATGATGATGAACCAGGAGCTATACCTCTGGATGTAGGGGTGTGGTCTACAGCTCCACCTCCAGTGGTCCAGAGATATAGCTCCTGGTTCCCCATCATCAGGCCAGAACTAAAGAAGCCTTTTGGAGTCTCCACACACACACACACACACACACACACACACACACACACACACACACACACACACACACACACACACACACTCACACACACTCACACACACTCCAGTTGTAGCCTCTACCTGATTAGTGTGAGCAGGGACTGTGCCTGTGGTTGGGCTGTATTGAGCGTTGTTGCCCTGCGCTGGCTTCAGTCTGGTCTCGGAGGGATCGATGGTCAGAAATCAGCCCATTAGGAGATGGGACAGTACAGAGACCAACATCACACAGTACAAATGATCTGATTTGCAATAATGGCTTGATCAATTTTGACTCTGTGTGTGTGTGTGTGTGTGTTTTTTGTCTCCTCTGTCAAGGTCAAAGCCCTGTGCTCCTGGACGGCGAAGGCGGAGGGCCACCTCAGCTTTTCACAGGGTGACCTCATCACGGTTCTGCAGCAGCAGGAGAACTGGTGGCTGGGAGAACTCGGTGGGACCCAGGGCTGGTTCCCCAAGACTTACGTCAGCATGCCGGGGGGCGACGGGGGCCCAGAGTGAGTGAAGGCGTGGTGTTTTAAGATGAAGCTGTTATTTTAAACCAACAGTTATTTTAATTGTGACGTTTTGGTCATTAGTCCTTTTTTAGATGTGGTTCATGGTTTAAGACACTGTGATTTTAATTTTCTGTTTATTATTATTATTATTAGTAGTAGTAGTAGTAGTAGTAGTAGTAGTAGTAGTAGTAGTAGCAGTAGTAGTAATAGTAGTAGTAGTTATTATTATTACTGTTGTTGTTGTTGTTGTAGTATATTGCCTACTACTTAAATTAATTCTAAATTACACTTAATACTGTCATGCATATTGGGTTTTCAGTGTTTTCACTGAAGCTATAAGGCCTTATATGCCTGTTTTCACTGGAGATATAAGGTCATATATGCCTGTTTGCACTGGAGATATAAGGTCCTATAAGTCTGTTTTCACTGGGCCCATAAGGTCTCATGTGCTTTTGCTGGAGTTATAAGGTCTTTTCTGTGTCTTTTTCTTTTAGTCAGTTACAGTCTGTTGCGGATGAATCCGATTCTTCAGACATCTGTCAGCTGGAAGGTAACTTCCCTCTAATAGGATTCATACCCTTTATACCACATCTGTTACAGCATGGAGGTCCTTTTGGAACATTCTACGCATGAGTTTCAATGACTATGTACTGTAGTAATGTCCATGTGTAAACTGCTAAGTCATGTACCCATCAGCTGATCCGTCTCACCCAATCAGAATTTGTGGCCCTATACACGTACGAGAGTCCGGAGTCGGGGGACTTGACATTCAGCGCTGGGGACTCCATCCTGGTGACGGAGAGGGAGGGGGAGTGGTGGAGGGGGTGCATTGGTGACCACACTGGGGTCTTCCCATCCAACTATGTCAAGCCCAAAGAGCTCAATGTAAGTTTAACGGTCTCCACAGTCTCTGCTTTTGTCGGAAATGCTGACAAAATACACAACCGTGACTATAAAAATGCTGCTAATTTAAATAGATCAATGAATGAATATGCAACAGCTGTAATCTTTGTTTGTAGGCAACTAAACCTGGTGCCACTAGTAAGAAGCCCGGTGAGAATTTGTTTGCTTTCATTCACACCACACACACACACCCACACACATGCACACACCCAAACACACACTCTCAGACACACTTTCTCGCTTAAGCACAGAACAAACTCAAACGTACACGTGTGGTAAACAATGTGATCTTCTGGTTAAACACACTTCAGAGCTCTGCACTGTCCCTTATGCACCTGTCACTCCATTGTTTGCCAGAGATCGTGCAGGTGACCACGCCCTCGGTTGCCACCACAGCGGAGCAGCTGAGCCTGATCCCAGGTCAGCTCATTCTGGTGCTGGCCAAGAACTCCTCAGGTTGGTGGCTTGGGGAACTTCAGGTGAGTGGGGTCAACTAGAGATCGGGCAGGGGTGGGAGAGACAAGGGGCAGGGCTTAGCCACAGAGACAGATATCGGCACTGCCCTACAAAGGCAATGTGCAGTAACTACGTAAACATAAAAACTGTTACAAATGCCTTTAAGGTTGTCATATTGCCCAGTCAAACATGCTGTTGGTATTGTAGTGGTGATGCTTTTATCTACTTTCTTAATAGCAAGAAGCAAGTGATTTAACCACAAGACAAAGAAGGTGTTATGAAGAAAATATGTAGTCACTGCCATTTGGCTTTGTAGGGCAGAGCAGCAACAGGTGAAAGGTCAGCAAAAGTTAAGTTAAGAGAGGTTGGCACATCTAATTGTTGTTTCAAGCGAAGTCACGAAGGTCAGGTGTTCTTCTAATCAGAGGTGCACACCCCAGCTTCAGAGAGCAAAAGTCCTACCTTGTGTTGGTTGCGGCTCTTTTCTCTAAAACTGCTGATTTAGCTTATCCAGCTGACTTATGAGTTCTGCTAATTAGAATCAGCCAAAGTGTAGAATGGATGGAAGAGATACTGTAAGTAATAACATACACACACACACACACACACACACACGCACACACACACCATTCTGAGGGCAGGGTGTCTCCTTCTGATCCACTGTATAGTGTACTGTATATTGCACTTCTGTATTGTTATAAAGAGCAAGCACAGTTTATCATTTTTGTGTTTAGTTCTCTGAAAGGACTCTGCTGTCCAGGCCCGGAGAGAGGTGGGGTCAGTTACAGGTGAGAGAGGGTCAGTTACAGGAAAGTGAGGCCAACTTCTAGTGAGAGAGGTCAGTAAGATTTGAGATCAGTAAGGTTTGACCAGCAGGCTCCAGGTATCAGGAACAGTGCTCAGGTATCTATCATAGTATCTGATGAATAGACATTACTGTGATCATACTGCATTAATATCACCCTAATATTGCCATAAGGATAACAGTTATATTATTATTAATGTACTGTATAATAATATTATACTATATAATATATATGTGGTAAAATACTAAATAATCTAATAATAACATGTAACGAAAAGTCAACTAATTGTGACTGACTTGTTGGCTGCTGTAGCCCAGGCTGCAGACAGACAGTTGTGCTGAGTAACTGGGTGTGTGTAAACATTTCTCCTCCACAGGCCCGGGGCAAGAAGCGTCAGAGAGGCTGGTTTCCTTCCGCCAACATCAAAGCCCTTGGCACCAGCAGTGGGAAGTCCACTCCAGCGCCTCAGCCAAGTAAGCACAGCACAGCACAGCAAAGCCCCTATCCAGGTCTCAGTAGCCGCATTCACATTCCGGAGCCGTGCCGGCCCGGGCCTTTAGGGGCCACCCTCAGTGCTTGTAGCCCCAGGGCACTAGCCCCATGACCTGAGAGCTGTTGTGTTCACACTCCCTGGCTACTAGACCCTCTGGGTTACGCCCTCGTTTGCGAAAACGTCACTGATACAGCCCATTTTCAAGCAGGATAGGCGGGCAATTCAGTAGCAGCAGTAGAAGAAAGTAGAAGACGATTGGAGGATAATAGACGCCATGGAACCTCTGCTGGCGCAGATCGTCCTCCGTGTTGTTCATGTTCCAATATATTTCTATATATTACTATAGGCTATAAAGAAAAAATACAACATCCTTATGTTTTAATGGAACAAGACCAATGGCCACGGAGCGTCAAATGCTTGTTAGGGAATGCGTCTCACATTCCGATATTTCCACACAGTGCTGCCAACAAACGTAGCCAAATGACACAATTTACTGCTACTTTAGGGTATAATAATGACCGAAAGAGTTAATTTTAATACTAATTAGATCAACAACTTGCAATTTTTATCAGCCAAATATGAGCTAGGTCATCTATATTGCATTACTTTTGTTTACCGATGGCAGCGGTTGCTAAAGGAAGAAAAGTCTTGTTTTGAACCAACGGTACCACTACCGTCAGCCCAAACTGTCAGAAATGGCAAATATATATGAATTTAATAGAAAAACAAGTGATTTTGACCTATTGGCTTGACACACACGTTTAGAACAGTTAACTGCGAAGTCACCGCGGAGAACCACGTCACGATGCACAAGGCATGTAAAGAAGAGACACTGGCAAGTTGGGATTTTATGTCGGCAGCTGCACACTTCAGCACTGCGAAACCGCTTTAAAAAAGTAGCCTAAAATGACACAAGGCAATGTTATAGGCCTAGTCATTTGTTTGTTCCAATTAATTTGACAATGAGTCATTTAATCCACCGCATCACGGTGGGCAATTGAAATGTTACCAGCCAAGCATTCACCACCAGACACGAGACATACAGAGAATGTAGGATTAAGCTCGCTTGAGTAAAAGCAATTCAGATTTATTTTATGTGGGGAAGGGGGATTGGTTTGTTATACCATGTCTCTATATAGTTTTTTATGCTTCTCGCGAATTTGCCGGGCTGTTGTTCGCTGAATGTCCAATTTCCTCGTTTCTGCAAACCTCGTCGTTTTTTTTTTTTTTTTGATTCACGTCGTCTTCTGCCCAGATCACGGGGAGAGCACGGATATAGCCTACTCAGCTGACCAGAACTGGTGATCCATCTCTTTCATATTCTTCAGTAACAACGGTAATACAGGTGCAGATAATACTCATGCCATCTTCGCTTTATTTTGCTTCCAAATGTTGACGCCGCCCCAACCTTGACACCGCCTCTAGACCCCGTTTAGCCCCTGTAGGACCATCGTTTTGGTTGGGCCAGAAATAGCGGGCTACTAGCACCCAGGACAGCCCCTGTAGGCCCGTGTTAGCACCTCCCCCTGAAGGTGTGAAGCCACTTAGCACCGGTACACCCGTGTCGGCTCGGGTTTGGCCCGGTAATAGGAACCCCGCTACTGACATAGCCCAAGTAAGCACAGCACAGCCCCTATCCAGGCCTCAGTGAGGTAACCTAAGTAAGTATAGCACAGCCCCTACCCAGGCCCCTACCCTACAGGACAGCAAAGCCCCTACCCAGGCCTCAGTGAGGTAGCCAAGTAAGCACAGCCCAGCCCCCCTACCCAGGCCTCAGTGAGGTAGCCAAGTAAGCACAGCACAGCAAAGCCCCCTACCCAGACTTCAGTGAGCTAGCCCAAGTAAGCACAGCAAAGCACCCTACCCACTGTGAGCTAGCCCAAGTGTTGACTCCTCGCTGTTGAAATGGAGAAGTGCTAAATCTGAAAAGCGCTGTCGAAGTTTGAGAAGAGTCGAAGCTGATATCCAGACTCTTGTCTGGGCTCTAATGGTTAAATAATATTAAAAATATATGTATTTTATTCATACAGCACTTTTTAGACACTAAAAGACAATTTACGATTTATTTAAGATAAAACTAATAAAACAAGGTTAGAATGAACAACATGATAGAAATGGTATAAAACGGTAAAATACAGTATGAGAAAATGAAATGATTCAGTGGGCAATTTAAAACAAAGAAACAGCACAGCAGTTAGTAGGTGTGTTAATGTTTTGGTGTTCAGGCCTTAGTGTCCAGACTCTGACTGGGTTCTAATACCTGCCCTCTTCCTCTGTGCCAGGGGGGTTAATAGAAGAGGTTGAGCTGTGTGCTTTCATCACAGCACTCTGTGTTTGTGTGTAAAGCATGGCTCAGTATTGCTAATGGGAATTCAGACTCACTTCAAGGAAGCAATCAGCAGTATTTGCCAGAAGAAAAAAAGTGCCTCAAGTAATAACTAGAAAAGCACCCAGAGAGCACAGACCTCCGCCAGGGCAGCTCAGATCACCACCAAAGTCTAATCACTTTTAAGTTAGCCCTACCCTGAAAATGTAATTAAATCCATCCATAACTTTTGAGTTATGTTGCTAAATAACAAACAAACGCAGATGATTACATAACCTCCGCTGGCGGAGGTAAAAATACCTCTCCTCAAAGGCAACTGTGGTCTAGTGGTTAAAGCATTATTCTTGGGCTTGGAGAGTCGCAGGTTCGAATCCCACCCTACCCGTGGCTGAAATTCCCTTGAGGAAGGCATCTAACCCAACAATGCTCCAGGAACTGTAACTGAAACCCTGTAAATAACTGTAAGTCGCTCTGGGTAAGAGTGTCAGGTAAATGTAGTGTAGTGTAGTTTAGTCAAAGAAAACATTTCTAGGAAAGTGTGGTGCCACAGAAGGATCATTAGATGGCCTCTTGTTTTGGTTTGCTCTGCAGTGGATTTGTGTTCCTGTCCCAGTTTGCCAGGTCATCGCTATGTACGACTACAAGGCAGCCAACGAGGATGAGATGAGCTTCTCCAAGGGTCAGCTGATCAATGTGCTCAACCAGGACAATGCTGATTGGTGGAAGGGAGAGGTCAACGGGGTCACGGGGCTCTTCCCGACCAACTATGTCAAGATGACCACAGAAACGGACCCTAGCCAGCAATGTGAGTTTTGCTTCTCTTTCTGACATTTGCGGTGTAACGTGTAGCCCGGTAAGAGGGAAATCGTGTCAGCATGAATATTGGTGTGACTCTGCATGACATAGGTTACATCTACATGACATACTGGACTGCAAGATGCACACATCCATTTTTCAACGGGTAGACATGTATTCAGTCTTCATTTGATCACTGTATTTCACATACTCATATGAACACACACACAAACACACACACTGATTCTTTTATGGTTCTTAATTGGGGACAAAGTCAGTTGCATGACCTGCATGCACACAAAATCACACACATACACACACACAGTTTGGAGTTTGTCTAACAAGCTGTCTGCAAGAATATTTTCAGGAGTGAGTATAAGCTGAATAATGAGGGTATGAGATCATTCTGTGACCTCTTAGAGAGTTTTTTTGTGTGTGTGTGTTCTGTCTGTGTATGCAACCATTAGTGGGTTTGGGTGCTATGTTGTGTATCTACAGGTGTGTGTGTGTGTGTGTGTGTGTGTGTGTGTGTGTGTGTGTGTGTGTGTGTGTGTGTGTGTGTGTGTGTGTGTGTGTGTGTGTGTGTGTGTGTGTGTGCGCGCGTGCATGCATCTTGGAACATTTGTCAAGTCAATAAAGGGTTATAAGGTCTGACAGTCTTCTCCTGTGGATGCCCCAGTCTGTTTACTATTCAGCATAGACTCTGTGTAAGTGTGTGTGTACGTGTGTGTGTGTGTATGTGTGTAAAATAAAAAATGGATTCTTAGTCAGACTGCACTCACTGTGGACCCTGTAGCACACCTCTGGGAATGTTCACAAGGTCTAGAGCTCGCTTTTCCCCAAACCCCATTAGCATTTGTAAGGGATGAACACACCCAGCCGTGTGGAGGCTGGCGACGTGGAAGTGCTTAGATGTTATTTGTAGAAGTTTAGTGAGGCTCTCTCAGCACGATGACCTCCAGGAGTACATCCACTAGACAATTTGCTCAGGATTGGTCCAAGAAAACAGCACTAGAATTGGAAATGAATGTCTCGGTGTGTGTGTGAAATGAATGTCTCTGTGTGCGTTTGTGCGTGTGTCTGTTTGTGTGTGTCGTGTGAATGAAAGCAAACAAATTCTCACTGGGCTTCTTACTAGTGTGTGTGTAAAAGAAAAAGTCTCTGTGTTTGTGTGTATGAGTGTGTCTTTGTATGTGTGTCATTAGGGACCAAAGCAACAAACAAGTATGAAAGATAAAGCTACTGTGTGTGTGTGTGTGTGTGTGTGTGTGTGTGTGTGTGTGTCTGTCTGTCTGTCTGTCTGTATGTGTCTGTGTTAGTGTTTATCTGCAAGACAGAATGTCATTCCTATGGATGTTGACAGAAGAGAGGGCCAAAAGCAAGTGTGTTTCTGGGTGGAGATCAGTCACACTGCTTCCCCAGTGTGCTGTCTAATCCTGGCCATTGCTGGTGAGATTGCTGGGATTGTCTGCCATTCCCTCTGGGCTTAGCTGGCTTCTTCCCAGTCTTTGTTCTTTCTCAAACTATGCATTTCTGCTCATAACGATAGCCGCTCTGAAATATTTGTTTATTTATTGGAAGTGTGCTCTAAGGAGATTTTAAAAAGTCAAGTGTTTTTTCCTCACCGGATAAAGCTTCAAGGCTGTGGGATTTGCATACCACACATTCTGCCTGTTTACATTTTAGGCAAATATTGAATGAGTTAAACAATGCTTAAAAAGAATTCCACCACTGCTACTATTCCTCCTTCTGTCTGACGCCAGGTCTTGATCATGGTCTTTGAAGTGGGAATTTGGAATATAAAATACTGACCAGTCGCTGTTGCTAAGTAATGTACATGTTCCAGCCAGTCAAAATGTAGATTGTTCTGCTATGGTTCGCCACAGGTTTTGTCTAGCTGTGTGTTTTGTCAACCTGAGACAGTAGGGTGTGTTTGTGCTGAAGAAAAAACATTGGGCTTAGTGTATAGATTTAGCCCTAGCACTATACTATGTTGAGCTCCTCAATAACCCTTATACATGTACACTACCACTCCTTGATTTCTGTGCAAGGTGCCCCCATCCAGCAGGCAAGATGCTAACACACACCTGGGTTTTGTTTCAGTTTAACTATGGACAAGGTGTTCTTTTCAGAAGGAACTAGAAGGTCTGAAGGTGTTAGCAAACTTTTTAGTGATTGGTTGAAGGTTATGGGGGCTAAATGCTAAACATAATTAATCTGGGCAATCTGACAAATGCCAAAAATATCAAAAAGTTTACAATTAAGCGTTTGGACGAAGACTAGGGGCTTTATGGTTTTGAGGCTAGAGCTTAGAGTACACTAATTGGTAGAGTGTTTTTGTTCTTCCTATTTCCTCTTTTACTGACTTTTCCTGCATCACTCTCTCCATCCATCTCTCCATCCATCCGTCTCACTCATGTACACCCCTGGCCACTCCTCTGTCCCGTTGTCCTTCTTTTCCACTTCATCTGTGCTTTCTTTTAGGACTAGAACTGTCTTCGCCTCCCTCCTCCTACCTTCCTCCTCCTCCTCCTCCTCCTCTTCCGCCTTCCTTCATGGGCCAATCAGAACGCTCTGCTCCAGGAAGCTGCTGAAGTGACTCCGCCTCTCACTAACTCTCTTTCCGGCGATGGCTACAGCCCCAACACTGTTTTTGTTTGTTTGTTTTTTTTTTTTTTTTCTGTTTCTTTGCTCCTTTGTCTTTCTTTGTGATGCGTTTCCTGTCACTGACTCCTCCCCTTTGCCCCAACTAAACTAACCAGGGAGGGAGGTGAGGGAATCCATGGCCCATAGTTTTAGAAATTGACCTCAGCAACTAACTTTCACAATTAAACATCAGCATAGCAGATGCGTTTTAAAAAACTTTAAATAATTATCCTGTGCATCATTCACACCTCCATTAAGTGGACACGGTATTTTTTATTAAAGTCAAAACTTATCTCTAACCAATTCCTTATATCCCAATATCTTCATTTAGCCTTTGGTTAGGGAAAAGCCTTTTGCCACGTAACTCACACACTAACGATGTCACCTGGTCGAAGAGTAGTGTCAGACCCATACTTGACAGGCACCTATGCAATGACCTGAGGGTACTTGTGTTTAGTTAAGTTTTTGTTTGTTTTTTTTTTTTGTTTTTTTTTTTGTGTTGTGTTGTGTTACAGTGAGCTTCCTTCTTTTACAAGACCTCGTGCCTCCTCCTGTACAGTTAAAATGTTCATAGATATAAGAATAAAGTCTTTTCACCAGCAAATAATACAGATCTTTTTTCTGACTTGTAGTGGACAAAAACACAAAGAGAATGGAACATGTATTTTTTTTGGTTGTGTTTTACTTGCATTTCCGTTGGGAATTTATGCACTTGCATTTCTAGTTTTCTACATTCAAATCACAAGAGTGCATAACAATATAAGGACTCCAATCATTTCACAACCCTCAGGTTCATATACCTGTACAGGTAGGCCTACATTGGGGAAAAAAGAATGGTAGCAAGGTTACATTTTACAGTAGTTAATGTCAACAAAAAATAAAGCTCCTGATAAAATATGACTGAACATACATTTTAAGTTTGTTATTAGTTAGTTTTTAGTTAGTTTCTAGATTCCATTTAATTCCTCTGCAAAGTGATAGTGCCTGTGTTTGACAGTGAAAAATGAAGCTTTTCACTGGGACATGGATTGTTTTATACTTGAGGCATGACGGCATATTTTTCTCTTGGAGGGAACAAATTGCATGTGCCAGTCACAACCTGTTGCTCAACTGCTCAAGACGTATTTATAAACTAAAAGTGATTATATTCCTTTGATTGGAAGATGTATACTAAGACTCATATTATGCCCACATTTTGTAGCAGAAAGGTGGGTTAAAGCAGTTATTCTTGGATATCCTGATGTCTTCTAAGACGTAAAAATAAATGTTCATTTCAAAGGTTAAATCCCATGAAAGGCTTGAACATCTGAGAAGCGGTTGTCTAATTTGCCGTAAATCTTTAGCCAGCAGTAAACCATACCTATGATGCACAATGGTGCATAATATACACATTCTTGTTAATTCTTGTTACTGCTGTTCACATCATCTTACCTTGAATAATGCATTATGTAATGCAGTTACTTGAATTGAGGATTTCTCAGCACTTGGCTCAGCATTGACACTTTCACTAATTGAGTTTTAATTGGCTCTGCCCACGTACCTGGGAACTGTGCCACTTCTTTTTCATGCAACAGTGTGCATGCTGTCACTTTCTCTACCAGCCAATAACAGTCTATGGCTCATAAAGGTGTCAGAGCTCACTGATCTGAGCAGAAGTCTGCTTTTTAAAGGAACCTCTAGGAAATTCCAGGTCACCCATTTTGATGTAGTCTGTAGATTCTGACACCATTTCTATGTAACCTGAACCTTAAAACACTGAAGTGTCATTTTTTTGTAGGATACATTAGGTCTGTGTGTGTCTGTCTGCCTGTGTGTGGGTGTGGGTGTGTGTATGTGTTTGTGTGTGTGTGTGTCTTTCTGTCTGTGTGTGTGTTCGGGTGTGTGTGTATCTATGTGTGTGTGTGTGTTAATCTGTATCTGTGTGTGTGTGTTTATCTGTGTTTGTGTGTGGCTCTCTGGGGCCTATCTGCATCTCGGCACGTCTTCGTCTTTCCCGTCTGCCATCTGCGCAGGCGGCCGCATAACACAAACAAACGAGCCAGCAGACGACTAGTGGCGAGACGATGGGAGATGAGTGTCTAATTAAAGTGATGAATGTCCAGATGTGTATAATCAGACGGAAGGGATGGATAGCAACGCGCTCTGACAGATTGCTTCAGCTCTCTGATACCCTTACCGAGTCAGTGCCGTAATGTGTTGGCTAGAGCACTGCTGCTTCACAGAGACAATAATAATAATAATAATGATAATAATAACAAATAATCATAATAATAATAATAATATTCTTTACTTGTATAGCACATTTCATACAAAGGATGTAGCTGAAAGTGCTTCAACAGTTTGGCAAAGGAACACAAGACAAATACACATGACAAGCTTTGTTACAGTCCAGTAGCAGTAACTCATCTTTAATACTGCTGGGCAACTGAATGCATGTGTTGCTCTTTTTACGACTCATAAATGCACATATATCACACACACTTTTTTTTAACCTTGGCAGACAGACACACAAACAACCCAGGCAAATCGATAGTAAAGAAAATCAATACACTGACATTCTACTACATTACATCTACAGCTATCTCCAACACCATGGTAACGCGCCCTCCATGCAGACTGGCCTAACAAGGTCCAAATATTACTTTAGAAAAGGTTTATACTACTTATTAACAAAACATCACTCTCTCATCTGCACATCATGGGTGAGGGTGACACCGGCGTTTCCAGATGAAGAGACAACCAAGTGTTGGTAATGTTGAAGAAGTTTTTTTACTGAGCATTTTTGCTACCTTCTTAAACTGCCCACAAATCTCTGTTGACACATTCATATCTTGTATGTGGTCAGGCCACCAAAGGTAAATGTAGAAATGTAGTTTTACATTAATCGCCACACACACCACTTTTTTCCCTCTCTCTCTCTCTCTCTGTCTATTTCTGTCTGTCTCTCTCTCTTGTGCTCTCTCTCTCTTTCTCTCTCTCTCTCTCACACACACACACACACACACACACACACACACACACACACACACACACACACACACACACACACACACCGAGTGCCATGCTGAGCTGTGCATGCTGTCTGCAGGGTGTGCAGACCTGATGAGCCTGGACAGCATGAGTCCCCAGGAGAGGAAGAGGCAGGGCTACATCCACGAGCTCATCCAGACAGAGGAGCGCTACCTGGAGGACCTGGAGCTCGTGCTGGAGGTACTGACAACCCCCCTAACCCCACCCCCATCACCCTGCACCACTCACCCTAACCTGGGGCTGGTGCTGGAGGTACCTGACAGCCCCCACACCCCCCTCACCTGGGGATTTAGCTTACCTGTGCTAACCCTAACCTGGAGCTCGTGCTGGAGGTACCTTACAACCCTGCCCCAGCTCAACCCTCACAACCCTGCCCCACCTCAACCCTCACCCAGGGGTTTAGCTTACCTGTAGATTCATCACACCTTCAAGATGCTAACCCTAACCTGGAGCTGGTGCTGGAGGTACCTGAAAAACACCCACACCCCCCTGCTCCACCTCACCCCTCACATGGGGGTTTAGCTTACCTGTAGATGACTCACTGCTTCCCTGTGCTTACCCTAAGATGGAGCTGGTACTGGAGGAACCTGACCACCCCCCCCCCCCTCCCTTCATTCTCACCTAAGTGTCAGCTCACCTGTAGATTGTAGACTCCGTCTATACCTGCATTCTGCCACATGTTTGTCTTGTGCCTGCCTATGGGAGTGTAATGGAGACATGTTGCTAATGTGTATAATTGAGGTCATACACCTGAAGCTGATAGTTCATACTTAGATAGTTATAATTACTATGGACTTCTTGTTCGCTCTTGGTTATAGTTGTAATACATAGTTAAAACCCCTTTATATTTGTACGTACTTGCAGTGTATACTTACATCTCCTTGTAATATACATACATTATAAAGACATGGTAGTACATTTTTATATATTCTGCATACCTAAATTTCCATGAGTTTGGGTGGGAGGTGCACAATGCTTGTGACATGACACATTAAAATTCGTAATTACACACAGGAAGTCAAACAACTACAGTATGAATCCCAAAAGGATGAAGACAGCACAAAAAAACTACTCATAATCCAGGTGTCTTGTTTAGGGGTTTTATTCAGCCTGTGGCCATGTCTTGCCCTTACGTTGGTCCTCAGGTGTTCTATAAGCCCATGGCTGAGTCCGGACGCCTCACTGAGGCAGAGATGGCCATGATCTTCATCAACTGGAGAGAGCTGATCATGTGCAACACTAAACTGCTGAAGTCAGTAAAAGTCTATGTGTGTGTGTGTTAGAGAGAGAGAGAGAGAGAGAGAGAGAGAGAGAGAGAGAGAGAGAGAGAGAAAGAGAGAGTGTGTGTGTGTGTGTGTGTGTGTGTGTGTGGGTGTGAGTGGGAGTGTGTGTGTGTGTGTGTGTGAGTGTGTGTGTGTGTGTGTGTGTGTGTGTGTGTGTGTACATTTAACATCATATATAATGTTATATTTATCATATTATAATAAATATAACGTAATGTAAAACGACTGTCTAACACTTGTGCTGTGTGTCCCCTGGGTGGCGCTAGAGCGCTGCGCGTGCGCAAGAAGGTGGGGGGCGAGCGCATGCCGGTGCAGCTGGTGGGGGACCTGCTGGCGTCAGAGCTGGCCCACATGCAGGCCTACATCCGCTTCTGCAGCTGCCAGCTCAACAGCGCCGCCCTGCTGCAGCTCAAGACATACAACACGCCCGACTTCAAGGACTTCCTCAAGGTCAGAGACGGACAGGGACTTTCACTTCTATTGTGATGAGAGGGGTTTGCATACTCAAAGTCATGGAGATCACTGTGAATGTATGTGTGCGCCAGACTTCAAGGACTTCCTCAAGGTCAAAGGAAACGCGAGGGGCTCTCACTTCAGTTGGGATGAGAGGGGTTTGTATACTGAAAGTCATGGGGATCACTGTGAATGTATGTCTGCAGCAAACTGCAAGGACTTCCTCAGGGTCAAAGGAAAAGAGAGGGACTTGAGTTGAGGAAAAGCGGGGGGGGGGGGGGGGGGGGGGGGGGTCCATCCTCAAGGTTAGGTCGAGGACTTTCTCAGTGTGGGTGTGTCTGTACCTGGCAGTGTGTGTGTGTGTGTGTGTCTGTGTGTATGACGCATGTACAGCCTTCTCCAAGTTTGACATCAAGCACTTTGAGAGAGGGGATTTATGAGGTGGTGGGTGTGCATTTGTGGGCAGATGGATGGGGCTACTAGAGGGCTATGTAAATGCTGCCTTCACTGTACATGACTCCAAGGTGAACTAGAGGACTATGTAAATGCTGCCTTTACATGACTCCAAGGTGAACTAGAGGACTATGTAAATTGAGCCTTTAGATGACTTCAAGGTGAGGGAAGGTCAGTGTCAGTGGAGGTTTATGAGTTGGGCAGTAAGTGGCCTTCTGTTGATGGAGCTCACAGGGATTCTTTGTTGTGTTCTTGAATGCTTTCATCACAGGTTTATATGTGCGTCACTGCCCTGCAAAGGGAATCCATTTTGTGTTTAGATCAAATAGTTTTGACCGTCCAGTGTCATTACAAAAGTCTATTTTCGTATCTTTGGATGACCCCTCTCCCTTTTTTTTCTCTTTCTCTCGCTCTCTCTGTCTGTCTATCTCTCTCCCTCCATTCTGCCTTCGACCCCCTCTTTCTCAACTCCATTTTTTCCTCTCTCTTTGACGCCCCACTGTCCCTTCTTCCTTTTTGTTTTTGGGTCCATCCTGATGGTAGAAAATTGCCACTAACTACCGCTGCAAAGGCATGCCACTGTCCAGCTTCCTGCTGAAGCCCATGCAGAGGATCACCCGCTACCCACTCCTCATCAAAAATGTGAGTGAAACACACACACACACACACACACACACACACACACACACACACACACACACACACACACGTGCACACACACACACACACGCACACACACAGTTGCTTGCCTTGCATCCATTGCTTGTCAGGAACATTTCTAGGATGGTTGTTTTTCTTTCAGTTGCCCTACCTTTCTCAAACACAGTTTCTCAAACTGCTGATTGTCAATTAATGTCAGTGATTTTCAATGATTATCTCTGATTGACACACACACACACACACACACACACACACACACACACACACACACACAGACACATATGGACACACATTAACAACCACTGGCTGATATTAAAATTTTAGTTGCCACACACACACACACACACACAAACTCTCATGGTTTGTTTGGTGGTTTGAAATGCGTACTGCCACACAGATCCTGGAGAACACACCGGAAGGTCACGCTGACCAGCATCCGCTGCGCGAGGCTCTGGAGCAGGCCGAGGAGCTGTGCCTGCAGGTGAACGAGGGCGTCCGCGAGAAGGAGAACTCGGACCGCCTCGAGTGGATCCAGAACCACGTGCAGTGCGACGGCATCATCGAGGTGGGTCAGGCCTGCCCAGGAAATGGGTCAGGGATATAGACTGTTGTCCCTGTGTGTGTCTTGAGATTTGTGTGTCTGTGTGTGTGTGTGTGTGTGAGAGAGAGAGAGAGAGAGAGAGACAGAGACAAAGAGAGAGACAGAAAGAGAGTGGGGGAGAGAGTATGAGCCAATTAAGAACAGTGTAGTCAGAAACCAGACAAGATTAAAAGGTTATTGTGTGTGTGTGTGTATGTGTGGGTATGGGCCAATTATGACCACTGTATGTGTGTGTGTGTTTGTAAGTATGTGGTGAACAGTGTATTTGGAAACTAGAACACGGTTGAAGGCTTTGGCATAATTACTGTGTGTGTGTGTGGGTGTGTGTGTTGTGTGTATGTCTGTGATTTTGAACTCTTTGGATCTGAAATTGAAAAAAAACTTGATACACATACACCCCTGATACACACACACTTCCTTCCCTCTTCCCTCAGCACCTGGTCTTCAACTCCCTCACCAACTGCCTGGGCCCTCGCAAGCTCTTGCACAGCGGGCGCCTGCACAAGACCAAGAGCAACAAGGAGCTGTGGGCCTTCCTCTTCAACGACTTCCTGCTGCTCACCTCCACCTCCAAG
>CM050219.1:3657500-3757500 GCA_027475355.1 Coilia nasus | reverse complement strand
ATGACAACTCTTGTAGCCAAATTAATGATTAGATGCTCCACTTTTTCTTAACGGATGCCATAAAGTAACAAATCAAACATTTATTTTGGTAGTTTATGCATATAAAATCAGATCAGAAATACAAATGGGAGATAAAAGGGATAATGGCCTTCGAGGTGACCAGTTCCGTGGTAATAATGACTTGGCGGAGGCAACTCCACTCCACTTCACGTCGCAGAGTTCTTCGCCTCAACTTCGCCATTATTTCCATGGAACTGGTCACCTCGTCGGCCATTATGCCTTACTTATACTATCTTGACCTTCACTGCTGTGTGTGTGCATGTCCATGTGTGTGTATGTTTGTTTGTGTGTCTGTGTGTCTGTGTCTGCATGTGTGTGGCTGTGTCCGTGTGTGTGTGTGTACACTTGTGTCTGAACGTGTAGGGAAGAGTAACCCCTACTGTGAGCTGACAATGGGGGCCCAGTGCTACACCTCCAGGCCCATCAGCGACACCCTGAACCCCAAGTGGAACTTCAACTGCCAGTTCTTCATCAAGGACCTGTACCAGGACGTGCTCTGCATCACCGTCTTTGAGAGGGACCAGTTCTCTCCAGATGGTACACGCCAACAACTAACATCACTACATATGCACACTGTCTTTCTGTGTTTCACTCACTGACTGTCACACACACACACACACACCTTTCTTTGAAACAGTCAACAGACCTGTCGACACGTTTTATGTAAACGGCCTCCCAATGTCATCAAATATTAATCTAGCAATTTGACGTCAATGGCCACGCACGCACGCACGCACGCACGCACGCACACACAAATACTCATTCACACACACACAACTAAACCAACAAGGACTTTGCATCTGACATAATTAACACACCCTAAAGCTACCATGTAAAGCTACCATGGAGTGAAAGTGTGTACATTTTTTCTTCACACATGACTGTATGCCAAAAAATAACATTACAATACACTCATGGAGTCATGGACACATCCCTCCCACCCATATAACCGTCATATTCAGGTGGTTTTAAGATGGCTCTGTGTGTGTCACCAGATTTTCTTGGACGCACTGAGGTTCCCGTGGCAACCATCAAGAAGGACCAGGAAGTGAAAGGTCCAGCCAATCGCAGGCTGCTGCTCCACGAAGTCTCCACTGGGGAGGTGTGGGTGCGCCTCGACCTCCAGCTGTACGACCCCGTGGCTCACAAATGATGATGATGATGATGATGATGATGATGACGCTAATATGATTACTGATCTAAGATCAGTGCAGCACACCATTATGGACTGTGTGAAGTCTCTGCAGACTGTTTTTCAGTGCAACATAAAACTCACATAAACAGCCACTAATGCTTGCACACAAATGCTTGAACAGAGCAATTTTGATTTTGTTTTTCTTGCCATTTTTCAGGCCAACTGGTCCACATCCCACCATGCCCACAATAGTGGAGGCCATATCTGATTAACAAAATAACCCCCAAGCATAGTTCAGGAAAGACGTAGCCTGGGACCACTGCCTGCAGTGGCTTTCTGAAACCAGACTGTTTCATGGTCAGCTACTGATCGAAATCTGCTCTGGAGTTGAGACAAAGTCTGTTCTCTGATCAGCAGATACTACTGATGATGGATCAGCAGCTGTGACACTAACCGTCTCTGAATGTGTCAAAAGCACATCACTAATGAAGTGCCTCATGTCACTGAAGCAGGCCCTTAAAATTAATAGTTTTACTCTCACTAAGTGTTTTTTTTTCCTGTTGTTATTTGTTGTGCATAGCCTATGTTTGAGTGGTGAATTCTCTGAGGCAGTTTTAGGTGACTTGCCAGAAAAATAACAAGAAAAAAATGAGAAGGCATAGCCTGTTGTAACTGTTTAAGTTGCCAAATTCTGATTTAAAGGATTTTTTTGATGTATCATGAATTTTGCACAGAAGAAAAATAATATCCTGTCAATACTGTTTTTTCAATCTGTGGCATGGCTAAGGGTCTGTTGTACAGAGCTAAAATGATGAACAGGTGTAGCGCCAAACCTTTATCCAAGCTGATAAAAATGGTTTTTGAATGATCCTGTGGCATTATCCATGTAAATCTGAAATGTTTATGTGCATGTTTTAAAGCATTGCCTTAGCAAGGCATGGCAAATAAATCATCCTTGCCAAAGCTTATGCATCTTTTGATATTTCCACATGGCATTTTTGGGGTTGACATTTTCATGTAATCTGGAGAAAGGCTGTATGGCTGTCAGCAACTGAAGTCCTTATCCTGCTCTGTACCTGCAAAATGTGACACAAGGTCATTCAGATGATGCTTTTACAGCAGTGATGTTCGAAGGGCTAAATATGCCAAATCAGTCATCCTGTCTTTAAGGTTTCAGTGAAACACTGAAACTAGATTTGGGTTTAAAAATGGAAATGATTAGAATGTGTATGACAACAGACAGTTTGTCAGGTCCCTTTTATCCATACCATCTGGACAGCGTAAACATCATGCAAAGGACTAATACGAGTCATTTCTGAGGTGGTATATTTTTCAACCACAATCCCACACCTGCAAACACTGGACAACCACCCCCTTAAAAGAGACGTTCACTCTGAATCAATCCATAAAAATGTAAAAATAACAAGAACATTTTTTTAATGTGTTGTAGACTGAATAATGAACTGGGAGCTAACATTAACTGAATGGAGCACAAATGGAAATTAATTAAACTGAAAATTAGTTTCTATGCCCCACTCAGTTAATGTTAGCTACCAGTTTATTATACAGTCTACTGTATGTTGCATCAAATGTTCCCATTATCATTGTCAATTGCATTGTTTTTCAGACCAACAGCACACTTCGAACCACAGGGCTATGGATTGAATCACACGGAAATTCTCCTTAAACAAAATTCCTCCAAAAAACCTGCACTCTGACCTTAGACCCCCACACCCAGCATGACTGCATAACTTACTTCAAACACTTAACACAGGCCCACATTCACATACAACACAGTCTCTTGTAAGAGTTACAGTGAATGCACCATGAGTGATCCTGTGCTTCCCATTGTCTTCTTCTATGGTACTGGGCCAGGAAGTGGATCCATGCTCACAGGGTCATGTGACCCTAACAGATGAATGAGGTAATAAATGAGGTCATAATCCACATGCTGTGTTTTAATTGGTCAGTGTGTTGTAGTGGACCAGCAGTGTTTCTCATAGCACCTCCCATCCTCCGTGGTCCCACACAGCAGCGTTTTGCCCCTGGTCAGGAAACATGAGAACCGTCAGGACAGTAAAATGTGCGCTTCCAATCACCATACATTTCATACCAGTTGTAAACATTCAGATGATGTATGTAAACATTGCTTATTTTCAGATACATCTTGTAAATCTTCCTGAATTCACGCAAATCATACAAACAGGGAGTTTTTCCTCACCCCTGTTGCTCCCTGGGGACACTAACAACCGACTGCGCCTAAATGAACTTTCCTCGTCTAGTGCCACTGGTCTGCACTGGTCTGCAAAGACTGCCGACCTATGTTCACATAAGAGCCCACTAACAGGGAGTTGCATAGCTCTAGCGCCACTGGACTACTAAGATTGCTGACTAGGGCCTACAAGGACTGCCTACCTGTGTTCTGCTACTGTATTTATCTGCTCCGACACCACTAAACCGCAAGAAATGTTGTCTTGTAACAACCCTGCTAAACTGTAAAGCACTTTGAGTTGCATATTGCATGTATGAACTGTGCTATACAAGTAAAGATTTATTATTATTATTGTTATTATTATATTAGGTTGTTTTGACAACAGCAAAGCTTCAGTTACTAATCACAGCATTAGAGTAAGTGTTGATCAGTGTATTTTGGTATTGGTGCATGGTATCTTCCCCTACAGTAGGCCAAAGTCCTTTCTGCACCGCCTACCTGTTTGGTCTCCAGGGTGACCCCTCTCTCTTGGGCAGCGTGCCCAGTGATGGAGCCTCTAAAGTGGGGATGTGGGAGCAGCAGCGTGGGGTGGGGTGGAGGCTACGTTGCAGGATCTCCTCCACCTGCTTGCGTGTGTACATATGGCCTGTGGACCCAAATATAAGCACAATTGTGAGGTTCAGCTCGACCTAAAGCAGTGTGTGTGTGTGTGTGTATTTGAGGAGTGCCTGTCTCTGTGTAAACAACCTGTCTGGCAGCGCAGGACCGCCCTCTTTTCCTTCATCCTCTCACGGGATTGGATGAGCAGGGGATCCTTCAAAACAGGGGTCGTGACCTAAAAGCAATTACTGTAAGTATGAAAATATGTGACTTTTAATTGTCACCCTATTTTTATGCCACGTACCACTGTCATTCTAATTCATTTTTGACAGTGTCATTGTCATTATAGGACACTAGTACATGGCAATGACACAGAAGACCCTTGGCAATGACACAGAAGACCCTTTCTGTTCTGAGACTGCTTTCCTTCTTAACAAAACTACTGAACTACTTTTTACTAACCATCTCTTTACATAGGTATCTTCGATGTTCTCTACACATCTGTTAGCTATTATGTCCTCCTTTTGTAAGTCGCTTTGGATAAAAGCGTCTGCTAAGTGTAATGTAATGTAATGTAATAACATTTGACAGACATGCAATTAATACATTACATGTGCTGAACAGGGGTGGATCAGATAATGAAACTCTCTTGTTACCTGTGAAGTGTAGGCACAGCTGGAGTTGAACAGGAAAGGGTTGTACTCCAGGGGGTCGTAGGTGTCCAGGAACACAAAGCCCTAAGGGTGGACGGAGGAGACCATCAGTTACATTGAGCTGCAGAATATCAGCTGCTGCTGTTGCCAAGTTAGTCAGTCTAACACTGCCATCTAGTGACCAACTAGAAAACAACCATTAATATCGCCACACTGTACTAGAGAAGTATTAAAACAGCAACATTGCTATGTTGAAACCTTTCTTTCTAAGACACATTAGACTCCCTAAACATTACATCTTCACACATATAAATGCAAATGTTAAGATTTGGTCTCATGTTTCATGAACGAAAAAAAGACGTTAACAGGGTGTGGAATTTCTTATTATAAAAGGTGCTACATGTAAGATTGTGGCCAAAGATTGTGGTTCTGCAATCAAATTCAAAATCCTGTAAAGCACTGTTCCCCCTCTAGAGACAAGAGTCATGACACAAAAATAAAACATAAAGAGCCTTTGCGGGCTGTAAGTGAAGTATGTAAGATGTGAACAGGTCATGCTGTTGACCTTGGCGTTGCAGTGCTGGAGGTAGTGCAGCAGCATGCTGCGTAGCCTGTGTGTCTCGCGGCCGGGCGTCTGGGCCACGTGCTGCTCCACGCCGCGCTGGATGGGCGTCCACACGGCCTCCGACCAGCGCTTGTGCAGCAGCTCCCGCCGCCGCTGCCCCAGGGTCTGCCCACGCCCCAGCGCCTGCTCCACTTCCTGCTGGAGAGCCAATGAGGAATCAGCCCTTATGACCACGATGGACACTAGGGCATAATACACACCTCACAGTATCCCACTATACTTCAGCAATTCCTAATTCCAACTAAAGCATCTGCTCCACTTCCTGCTGGAGAGCCAATAAAGAATGAGCTCTTATGACCATAGCGGACACTATGGCATAATACGCACCTCACAGTATCCGTACCTCACAGTATGCCACTATACTTCAGCAATACCTGATCCACTGCAATTACTAAATCCAGCTAAAGTGCTCACTCTGCTTCCTTCTGGAGAGCCAATAAAGAATGAGCCCTCGTGACCATGACAGACACTATGGCATATATGTACTGTAATGATCGCCTTATGGTAACGTAATTTCTGGTTGCCCCCTTTCCCTTCTAATACATCTTGCGGCATGAGTGTGTGTGTATATGTATTCTGCCGCTGCTACGTTATTGGCGCAAATAATATTAAATTAAATAATATGACAGTAAATTCCATAATTATATTTACCTGGTTCAAAGTCAGCTAGACCGGCTAGGCCTACCTTCACAAATATGTTTTCTGTGTCCAGTATGGGTTGAGTGATAGCCCTCAAGTCCTGCTGCTCTGCCTCAAGCTGTGCCTGTAACAGTAAAAGAGGCACAATCATCATTAAAATGTAAAATGACAGTCATTAATTGATATAAAATGACATTCATTAATTCATTAGTTAGCATGTTTTGAGACAGGGACACATACAGTACAGTATACAGTGGTATGAGAAAGTTTGGGCACCCTTGACAATTGTCATTATTTATAATCACCAATCATTGGGTGTTTTAATTCACAACTTAATTTTGATATATCAAATAACTGATGAACACAATCATATTTCAGCAGTGAAATGAGGTTTACTGGATTAACAGAAAATGTGCAATATGCCCCAAAACAAAAAAAAAAGGCCCGTGCATAAATTTGGGCACCTTAATAGAAAAATCATATTAGTATTTAGTAGAGCCTCCTTTTGCAAAAATAACAGCCTGTAGATGCTTTCTGTAGCCACCAATGAGTGTCTGGATCCTGGATGATGGTATTTTGGCCCATTCCTCCTGGCAAAACCTCTGCAATTCAGTAATGTTTGAAGGATTCCGAGCATGGACAGCCTGCTTCAAGCCATCCCACAGATTGTCGATGATATTCAAATCTGGGGACTGGGATGGCCATTCCAAAACATTGTACTTGCTCCTCTGCATGAATGCTCGGGTAGATTTTGAGCAATGTTTGGGGTCATTGTCTTGTTGAAACACCCATCCCCAGCGCAACTTCAACTTTGTGACAGACCTTGAACATTATTCTCAAGAATCTGCTGTTACTGAGTGGAATCCATGCAACACTCAATTTTAACAAGATTCCCAGTACCAGCACTGGCCACACAGCCCCACAGCATGATGGAACCTCCACCAAATGTTACTGTGGGAAGCAGGTGTTTTTCTTCGAATTCTGTGTTCTTTTGCCGCCATGCATATTGCCTCTTGTGACCAAACAATTTAATTTTTGTTTCATCAGTCCAGAGTATCTTATTCCAAAATGATATTGGCTTGTCCAAATATTCAGCTCTGCAGCTCTTCAGAGGAGAGTCAAACAGAATGAGAACTGGCCTTTGGCCACCTTAAATACCTTTTGTCATTATTGGATGCACCTGTCAATTAAGTTCAAAGCTTAACGAGCTCACCAAACCAACTTTGTGTGTCCAAATATCTTGTGATGATTAGTTACAGGCCATCAAAGCAACAAAATGACAAGGGTTCCCACATTTTTGCACAGCCTATTTTTTACATTTGATTTAATTTCATACAATTGCATACTATGAATACTTAAAATCTGTGTTTGGAAATCAAGCTAACACTTGGCTCTTATGGGCAAATGAAGGACATGGCACCAAGATAATTTTGTGTGAAGTCAGAGTCCATTATTATACAACCTCAGAGGGGGTGCCCAAACTTTCTCATACCACTGTAGTATAAGATCTGTCTGATTAGATAAATATGAATGGTAACTACGTCCGTCTCTAGTTACTATAAGTAAGTAAAGTAAGTACCCTAAGCAAAATCTATTCGTTAAGCACACTTCATCACAACTATCGCCTGACTAAAGTGTTGTAGTAAGTGTAGGCTATATCAATAATAGTAAAATGATAAAAACAAACATCAAAGTACACAGATAAAAAACAATAGTGTTATCAGTAAAAGGTCCACTAGCTAGATAGTGCACATGTTCTTCCTACAGTATGTCTGTTTGCTGTGATACCTGGAGCTTCCTGATTGAGTCTTGTGAGAGGCAGACAGGCCAGTCAGCTACACTGCCCCTCTCTGTGCCGCTGGTATGGGGGTGTCCCTTAAGGTCAGGCACTGGTCTCCCATCACAGGTGACAGCATGGGGACTCCTAATGGTCACTGGGGACTGGGGCATAGTAAACAGAGATAATGTCATGCTAAAGGGAGTTTATTATCAAAACACTTTTACATGTCAGGTTACAACCCTACATATAACATCAACCATTGTTGAAAATTGACTGAGCATCAAATTCTTTTACAGCAATAGCCAGAGTTTACAATCAAACAATGAAATGAATTAAATAAAATTAGTTAATTAAATTAATTAAATAAAAAGCTTTACGTATACTTGGAAGTGCACTAAATCATATATTTAGAGATCTATATATGCTATTTTCAGAAATTCAAGAGGTGTGTAAATGGTGTGATGTGTTTACAGGCTACAGTCTTCATGTAGATCACACAACCTATCTCCCGATAGTACGGAATTGTTTCTTTTACATTTACAGATGCAGACAGAATATTGGTGCTTTATATTTACCTCCGCCAGTGGCGGCTATATAATCATCTGCGTTTGTTTGTTAGTTAGCAACATAACTCAAAAAGCCATGGATGGATTTTGATGAAATTTTCAGGGTAACTTTTAAGTTTTGGTGGTGATTGGTGAGTGGTTTTCTAGTTTGCAATTGGGACACATGCAGTGCAGGCTACTACAGCAATTAGGGAACTGTTACCATTTGAATGAGTCCAATAAAGGCAATAACTAGACTACAGTACAGTACAGAAGGGAACTGTGGGAGTTCACAGACACACACACACAGACACACACACACACACACACTGCCCTCACCCTATGACCTCACAGGCACCCCTACACACACACACCTTTCATCACCCCCTCGGTCTGACACAATACTCTACACGCCCCCGGACAAAGCCAAGGTAGCAATGCATGTGGGCTACAGGTGTCTGCTGCAAATGGAGCCCTGGGAACATGCCACTGGCCTGTGCTCGTGTGAGGACGCCGTCACTGAATTATTACTGAGAACAGCCTCCTCACATGAGCAAGAACTGGTATAGGGAGGGTGGATCAGGAGGTGGCAGTGGTGGTAGGAGAGAAGGTGGCAGAAAGAAAGAAAGAAAGAAAGAAAGAAAGAAAGAAAGAAAGAAAGAAAGAAAGAAAGAAAGAAAGAAAAAAAAGAAAGAAAAAGAAAGAAAGAAAAGGGCATATATGCATTTTTTTTCACCCAGGCTGCAAAGCCAAGTAGCCAATTTCTTACCTTGAGGAAAATCAGACCACTGTTCAAATGTGGCTTCTTATGCGTAGTAAAAGGTGTTTTCCCATTAAACTCTTAAACGTCCGACAACTAGTGCTTACCTTTGACCTGATGAGACATACAGGAGTTTCTTTTTTGTGAACGGTGATGACACCCATGTTCTTCTCGCTCAGTGGCATGACTTAAAGAACACACATCGAATAGCTCTTTTCAGTTGACGGTTGTTGAATGAACATGATACAATTCAAACAACTGGTGGATTCTGACCTGCAGTTTCATTAAGTTGGCAACAGATGAAACAAACACCACCTCACGAACAGGTGTCGCGTTCCACTCTGGTAGACTTTGTTTTAAGCCAGTGTTTCCTGTCAGATTCGGTGAATTCATTTAAGAGTAGACTAATCTATGTCGTAAATGGCTGATATAAATATAATTACTCATGAGCTATGGTTTTTGCTAAATGCAATGCAATGCAAGTTCTACCTAATATTCAAGAGTGTTCTTAATTTATCCGGTTGACGACACCGATCAAGCGCATAATGATTCCTTGTCTTCCTCACCTGAATAAAAAGCCTGGAGCTGTACTCCCCTACGCGCAGGCTACAGCTGACAGCTAGGGTGCTGTTCCATACTCTTGGCAAAGCTCGGCGGTGTCCCGGGTCTCGCTAGTCCTACAATGTCAACCCTCTTCGAAAGCTTCTCGATTTGCGAGTCCTTGGTTGCTATAGTAATGTCACACGTGGACAAGTGGAACGTCGAGTACCTTCGTGACTGGTTTATGGGTGTGTTGACCTTATCGCTTAAGAGCTTCTTTGGCCTAAAGCCTACTCAACCATCGGGGGTTCGATGCGGCCAAGCAAAGAAATTGAATGGAATTCAAATTATCTCTGGCAACGTTGCACAAAAAGCTCGTATTCAGCAGTTTATTACGGAGACCCCACAGTGAAAAGCAGCTGTACTGTGAAGTGTGCCAGTTATTAAGATATTAATCGCCAGCTGTCTTGTGGCCGCACTGTTCACATTAGCTAGAAAAGCTTGACTTTCAGCATTCAAAATACTGGGGAAAGCGGGGTTATTTAAAAGCAATTTTATACTGTATAATTCCACAATTTTTGCATAATGAATTACTACATGGCATAGTCGTCCCCAACAAAAGCTTTCCAGAGTCCTACATTTCCAAAGGCAATGGGCTATGAGAGGGTAGAACGAAAAAGAAATGTTTCATTTCAGCACACACGCAAAAGCCGAGAAAAAACATACACAAAAAGTGTGTTAGTGCAAATATTTTATTGCTACATAATTTTAAGGCTGTGCACTGAAAACAGACACCATAATTCACAGTACTATAATGTTTTCTCTTAGTCCAGTACAGAAATACTGATAAGGTCACATACCGTATAGGTCAATTAGGAGGGTCACCTTTACGTTGTAACATATTTATTAAATTATTATATAACTTCATTATTTTATCAAGTGCTAGATATTGGTTCATAGTCTTGACTACTACAAAGATGTTGCTCTAATGATTGGCAGTGGTTAGACTCAGATATGTTTGAAGTAAGTCTGCTTTTGTAAGAATATCATGGTGTTAATAAGATCTGTATTACATGGGCCCAACTGACAGCAAAAATAATGACATTATAGTCATAGCTGTGTGTGTGTGTGTGTGTGTGTGTGTGTGTGTGTGTGTGTGTGTGTGTGTGTGTGTGTGTGTGTGTGTGTGTGTGTGTGTATGTGTGTGTGTGTGGTGTGTGTGAGTGAGAGAGAAAGACAGAGACAGAGAGAGAGAGAGAGAGAGAGAGAGAGAGAGAGAGAGAGAGAGAGAGACTGTGATCTGCTTAAAATGTAAGTCTGTAAGGCAGTTTGGCTGAGGTACAGCATGGTCTGATGCTCATATAATAGGAGGTAGTTGGTGACTGAGTCAGATCAATCTATTAGTGTTTACTGAAAGTGTGTACACACAGCTCCAGCCAGTTTTATATTCACTCAGGTTCATTTCACAGCCTGGAGTATGCTGCAGACTGAGGAGATATTCTTCCTGCTGTAAAGACAAGGGAAAACATCACGATTAAAGACAGTATTTTAACTATTGCAGAACAATTTACTCAGATAATTTAATAATGCTATTGCATGGGCCTTGCTAGGGCTATGCAGTGGCTAACAAATGGATAAACTGTAAGTTAAGTTATTAGTTACGGAAAATAAAACACAAAATGGCCTATGGTTTCATCAACATACCATGGGGTGAATCTATTATGTATATGCATTATGAAGCATTATGTAACAATGCACTAACATAAGATGAGAACTATGATCTAAACATACACTGAACATATAACAGTAAACTGATCTAAATTCATTAATACATATGAAAAACTACAGCAAGAAATTATCTACTATGTAAAAATATGCATCTTGTACCTAAAATGTCCCCAATTCTCTGGATGGCAGCTTTGTTCACTTTAAACTCACGCTGGTCACCTCTAAAAACAAAAACAAACAAAACAAAAAAACAAGTACGGACTGTTAGCACAATATCTCAGTTCACTCACTGACAGTGCAGTAATGGGTGTACATCACATGTGCTTGAGCAGACATGGTGGAATGAGAGAAAGACGGCGCATTTTACGTTTTTGCTTTTGTGACAGCTTCCATCCTCAGCAGTGCGTACAGAACATTCTTCTGCGTGTCGGAGGACAGTGCCTCATAGGTATCGAGCTCGCCTGTGAGGAAATAATTCATAGACAGTTTGCAGACATCAGAGATCACTAAAGACGGAGGCCTAGCTTATCAAAAGGGGCAACAAAGGCAATTGCATGGGGCCCCCAGTTTTCAAAAAAGGTTGTGGATGTTTTACCCAAGGCCCCAAGAGCCTCTGATGAAACATATAATGTTGCTATGACCAGCCAGTGCCGCCCAACCAAAACTGTGGGCGTTAAAGTCAAACAGGTGTGTTGACGTGGACATCTTACCTGCAAGGATGAGCTTCATAGTGTAGGAACGGACTGCAGGTATGTACTGCCTCTCGGTGAACTCTTTGCCACTGTTCTCAGTCAGATGACGGATCACCACCTTTCCAAAGGAGCACAGTCTCATTTTAACAGCACCCTGGACAGGTGGTTGACAGAAGCTGCTAAAATGTTTCTTCTTGTCATTAGGAAAATCCCATTTAAACTATATTACCGCTAAGATAAACACATTGATAATGATATATGATCAAAATGAACAAAAGGGAGGCAGAAACGCTATACTGTACATGTAGAAAATCATTTGCCTTCCCCTTTTTTTCCATTTTACTAAATACCTCTAAAGTAACAAAAAATAAAGATATAAAAAAATGACCCACACGTGTCTATATCACATCTCTCCTGGACTATCTTAACTGAAGATACTAATGGCCAGTAGCAGTCATGCAGCAGTGGGTTGTTGATATGTAAATAAAGCCTGAATCTTTAATTAACACAACTACAACAACGGTGCACTCTGCCTTACAAAGCCAAAATGCAGTAACATATTAGGTCAAAATTGAGTTTAGACTAGAAATTGAGTTTATAACACCTCCTTTGTCTTGTGACTAAATCTCTTGTTTTTTCTTATTATAAAAGGACATTTAAGCGTCATCACTATTATACCCACAACATGTTTGACTGGGTAGTGTGACAACTTTGAAGGCATTTTCTCAGTTCCTGTGTTTGCGTAGCACTTTGCCTTTGTAGGGCAGCACTACATTGGTATATACTTAGTTGTGGTAATCTGTTCAAGAACTTGAGGGGTTTTATTGTCACATACGTTGAAATACTGACAGTAAGACATGTAGTGAAACTGAATTTTGTAGTCAACAAATGGTAGTTTTCAAATAGCTAAAGTTTAAGTTAAGTTATAATTCACAGTAAATAAACCACACAATGGCACAAGGTTTCCTCAAAAGACTAGGGCTCAGTGAGGGTTTCTGCGAGGGAAGGTTCCCCAGATTGGGTGCTTACCTGATAGGTCTGCATGAAGGGCTGAAGGACGGCCCTGAGGAAGTAGCCTGTCTGTGCCCACTGCTCCGTCACCATCAGCTCCCCATCAGTGCTCTGCAGAGCCCCACACCTCACCAGCAGAGAACAGCCGTCCTCAAAGTCCTACAGCACACACAGGTTGGTCAGGACATTGGCTACATCAACCTCAGTTTTCTTCATGCAATTTGTATTAATCAACTTCAGAGTTTCAGTATAAAAATACGTTTGTCAGATGATAAAGAAAGACTTATTCTCAGACCATCAGACACCTCAAAATGGACCCATTTTTGGACCATTGGCCCATTTTTGCATTGTTAGTAGCATATGGCCTACTGTACATAGTCATTTATTTATTTTCAATATTTATGAATTTAATTATTAACATTACTCTTCTTTTAATTAATGTTTCTGTCTGCACAGTTATGGAGTTAACCAGCCTCCATTTCACTGTGAGTTGTACATGTTATAACTGTGTCTGTGACAAATAAATCTTGTATCTTGTGTAAAGAACTGCCATCCTGGGGTTCTGTTTTGGTTGCAATGAGAAGCATGATGCAAGTCAAACTGAATCCATCTCTTACCTGACCAGCCATCCCAGGCACAAAGACAAACTCAAGGGAGAAAAGCTCCTGCAGGAATTTGAAGTGTGTGAAAACGTCCTCTATGAAGCAAGAAACACCAGCAGACGCACATCAGTTTCAGGACATTTTGTTCAGTACTTTTGTATGTTCATCTGTAATCAAACTGAGGACTGGCTTTTATTTTTCAGAAGTAAAACATGTGTGAACTTATAAAGGTAAAGCATGTGAATCCCTACACATCAAGCTTTGATGTATACAACAATTCATGTGCAGATATACTCTACCACAGCTTGTGATAAATATAATAGCATTATTGTTTATTTTATTTTAATTTTGTTTATGCCTTTTCCTTACACTTACCCTTTCTTCTGCTGGGAGTGATTGCCATAGCAACAGCAACCAGTGAAGGCCGCACAAACACGTGCAGTGCCTGATTCCTGTAGGAGGCGCACATGAGTACGACAGCCGCACGCTTTAACACGTCCCCCTCAGGAGAGACCGACGCGTCCCCACCAGGCTGCTGCTCCCCCAGCAGAAGCACCTGCCCCCCCTCGCAGCGCACCACTGACCGGTGGATGGACATGCTGGATGACATCACTTCCTTCTCAGAAACCTGTGCTGAGTGGGGGTGATAGATGAAGAGACAGAGTAAAAAGAAAGGCCACAACAAACGTGTTTGTGGCCGACATTTATAGAGGCGTTTTCAGGTAATTGACGTATTATGACGATGTGGGCTGAATTCAACAGTGATTATTTGTTAGATTCCAGTGTTTGATTTCAAAATATAGAAAGTGAGAAGAAAATGGATTTTAAAAGCACAAAACTTTCTTCTTATTCCATAGCTAAAAAGACATGCTGTGCAAAGTTGCCTGGCTTAACAATGCTGCTCTTGTTGAAGTTTCTTTTCTGAGGTATCCAGAGCTTTTCACCATCACGTGTTCTCACGTGGTGTGACTGTCAGCTCTAACCCCTCCTTCTCTTTTCTTCTTGACCCCCCCCCCCCCAGACCCCACCATCATGCCAATCTCTCTCTCTCTCTCTCTCTCTCTCGCTCTCTCTCTCTCTCTCTCCCCAGAGAGTGTGAGATTGGCAGCAGAGTATCAGAGCAGCTACTCTTACTCTTAAACGGCTTTCACTCAGCCTGAACAACAGTAGCCACCATAAGTTTAGTAATCAGCACAACGATTATGTTCACTCCCCTCCTTATACTGCGCTCTCTTTTCCTCTGTCTCAGTCTCTCTCTCGCTCTCTTTCTTAATCTGTAACTGTAACACAAAACCCTCAAATTTAATTAAGCTTTATTTCTTTGGACACTTAACATTATGCCACTGCTTAAGAAGCATGAAAGATGTCCTAATACAACAATGTAATGCAACTCTGAAATGTACAGCTTACGAAAATGTTTCATCTTTTTCAGCTTGTTCTTTTTCAGCATGTAGCGAACTAAAGGAGCAACGGGTTCTCTATCAGTACATTTCCATGAAATCCATGAAAATCAATTCATTTGTTAGCCTGTTCCTGCCCATATACTGCCTGTGTGCTTTCAAGTCAGTCTGTCCAACCTGCCTGTTCTCAGCTCAGTTTCTTTCCTTTCCTTTGAAATCAGGAACCTACGCTACGCATATGCCATCGAAATCAGTGGTCTGGTTGTAGCTCTGTCCGGTAATATACAAGGGCATTTGATAGATTCCCGTTGATCCTGCCTCTGAGAACTTTCCGTCTATGGGATCTTTGCCAGACCAAGCTCCGTCTTACTATCCGTCTAATAGTAAGCTACTATTAATGTGTGATTTCCCCTCATTCATCTCCAGGCTCTTACCAGGCCAGTCCAGGTGGGCCCCAAACGTCAGCGCGAGACCCCTTAGCCAGACTGTGCGCTGGGTCAGGGTGTCCAGGGCGAGGCCCTCGGGGCTCTGGAGCAGGATGAGGGCCATGAGGCTCCAGGGACTAAGAATTGCTCCCTTCTCCTGTAGACACACCACGCCGTGGGCCACAAGGCTCACAAACGTCTGGGTCTCCTCACTGGGCTTCTGGGGCAAGTCTCTGAGAGAGATTGCGGGTAATGGGGGATAGGTTTAAGAGAGAGAGAGAGAGAGCAATAGAGAGAGAGGAAGGGGGAAGTAGATAGGAATATGAAAGTTAGATGCAAGACATAAGGACAGACATGAAAAGGCGTGACAGTTTGAGGAAGAAGAAAGATGAAATGTATTTCAGTTTGAAGGATCCGATTTCATTGAGATTACTGGGCCATTTTGGAGGGTGTTTTATGATGGTGTTCAGGATCTCTTTAGGGATAATCAGCACTATTACTACTGCAGTTTAGCAGTCTCTTTACTAGAGTTTTAACTTGTTTCATCTGGACATATACATTAGTGTCCAGGTGCCAAGTTGAGGTCTTGCCAAGTATATCCCTATTACAGACAAATGGAGGTCTTTTGAAATACGTAGCAGCCCACACCTGGGCACTAGGTTATAATGATTATACACACACCTGGGCTCTAGGTTATACTGGTTATACACACACCTGGGCACTAGGTTATACTGTAAGCGGTCGGTCCTCCCCTTGGCAAGCTCCCTCACAGAGACGGGCGCGCCAAAACACACATGCATGGAGCCGTAGTCCTCCTGCAGGACAGTACGAGCCCTCAGAAGACCCTGGCCAATCACAGGGCAGAAGAAGTAGAGATTTAACTCATAAACAAAATGATGTCCACATGGTAAATACATTAGTCGGACCTAATTCTGGATGACAATAGTGCAGCACATCAAAATACTGTAAATCCTTATGTGAGTTTGAAGCATAAATCAAATGTATTTGTCAGAGGTGGGGGAGATGTCACAAATTTTACATGATCAAAAAACCCAAACAGCGTGTTAAAATAATGTATATAACTATATACAACCATATAAACTAGAACTAAACTATATACCTTTGGACTACTAGACTATATAAAAAGGGTTTAAGAAGGGTGATTTTGTTTGTGAGGAGGTTTTCAGAATCAGGTCATACCATAGTGGTCTCCTTTGGTTTGGGTACTCCCAGCAGCTCATGGGCCAGCAGGGACTCCTCAAGCACCCGATCATAACTAATGCTGATGGGCACCAGACTAATGTCATACACCTCGCCCTTGAAGAAGGGCTCCAGAACCATGTGCATCATGCCTGCACACACACACACACACACACACACACACACACACACACACACACACACACACACACACACACACACACACACACACACACACACACACACACACACACACACAAAGAGAGAGGGGAGAAAGATAGAAAGAGAGAGGGAGAGATTACAAATAAGAATGCTGCATACTGTAAACAAACATCCACATCTCATCATCCTTTCGCCCATTGATTATTTTAATCCTGCACAATACAAAAACACAAACTAAAATCAGTTACATACACACGAACATCATATCATCATCATATCTAAATGTTATCTTTATGTAATCACATTTTTTAAGCCTGAAACATGTATTGTACAAACATGTATTGTATAGTTTTAAATGTAAAAACTATGTTTTTGTGAAAAACTGGTTAGCCAAATCCACCCTAACATAAAAGACATTTTTAGTTCACCACCAGAGTCATGTCCAGATAACTTAGTCTACTGTACGTTTCAGAAACTCCTGTATATGAGTTATGTAATACATATATTTGGTACCCTTAAGTCATTTTTATAATCCTAGATATAAGCATTTCAAATATGTCCAGTATTTTGGATCACTATGTATTTTCCAGCCCTGGCTCACCGAGTTTGGGATTTAGAGACTTCAGTGTTCGGCTCCGCAGTCCTTCCACGTAGAACTCTACAGGTGCATAGCCAGTCTGTCAACACAAGTTTATGGATTAGGCATTTTATTACTATGGCCGCTAGTTCAAACCCCAATCAGTAAAACATAATCAGTAAACAGACGTTACGTTATTTTTGCCTTGATGCATTAAACTGCCAGAAGTGCAAATCAACGCAAAGACGCATTTACCAAAAGTTTCTCTTTTTTGCCCATTGGAACCTACTTGACCCATGGAGAGGTACAATGCTTGCTGTGGGCTCTTCCAACTCTAATCTAAGAACCATTTAGAATCAAATTAAAATAGGGCGGCTTGACTTGGACCACCAAAATACACCTACCTTCACAATAGTTCTGACATATTCTGACAGCACGGCCCAGTAGAGCTTATCCGCTCCAATTGCCCGCCGAATAAAGAACGCTCCACAACGCCTTAGAATCTCTCCAATAAGCTTCATCCCCATGAGTGCTGGATTGGAGAAGGATTACAGAGAGAAAGAGAGAAAGACAGAGAGAAAAAAAGAGATAGTTAAACATAAAGGTTCAGTGTCTGTGCTGCATACTGTACACATTACAGGAAGAACTCATTGAAAGGCTGTTTCTAATAGATACTTGCGAATTCCTGCAGCAATCACGGGGATGGAGAGGTCGTAGGTGAACAGTATATAAGAGATGATGAGAAAGTCCACATAGCTCCTGTGATTGGGCATCAGGATGACTGGATGCTCCTGTAGGGCCTGCTGAAGCTGAAAGCAATGAATGAATGAATGATTTTTTGGGGGGGGGGGGGGGCACGGGCGGACAAACAGACACACACACACACACACACACACACACACACAGACAGACAGACACACACACACACACACACACACACACAGGGTCATTGCAATACCTGGTCAATCTCTCCGGGGACCAGGCAATTACAAGGGGTACTGGGGGTTACGTAATGTAAACGATACTATGCACCCCAATTATGGAGAGGTAATTCACAGTCTGCATATGCACATTGACACTGAACATTGCTTATTTCTCTTCTTTATGTTGATGCACTATCTGACCAGGGACTACAGGTGCAAAGTACTGTAGCATGTCTTTGTATAAACTTTTATCTTTTCACAACACAAGAGCAATATCTGGTCAATATTTTATCATTTTTTATGGTCTAGTCAATAACAGATAACATTAACAAAGACAAAGTCAGAAGTATTGTGAAGTATTGAATACAGATTTAGCCCACAACCAAATCTATGTTGGGGGACCTAGCAAAAGATAGATGACCAATTAATTGTCCTATTGACTAATTGATCACTGATGCACCTACCCTGTTCAGGCCATCCTCATTCACCAGGATCCTGCGGAAGACTCTCTTGAACACCTTGGTGAGCGTGTAGCATACCAGACGGATGAAACTGAGCTGCAGGTTGTGTGACATCTCCTCCAGTATCCTAGAAGCCTCTTCTCGGATGAGTTCCACAGGTTCTCCATTCTCTGTGCCGATCTACACACATGGATATTTTTAAATAATGTAACACTGGAGGACTCTCTGTAGCTCTCTTAGTACACCCTGTTCCATCTGTGGAATGATTCGCTGCGCCACTAGTGAAAGCAAAAACTTCTTCACTACAGTATTACATTACTACAACTTTACTGAAGTTCTTTGCTAACACATTACTAAGTTGGTCATGCCATTTTGAGGGTTGTGTCTTACTAAGGCTCTTTTTCTCCCATAATCCAATGGTGGCACCCGCATGCAGCTTACCTCTTGTGTGATGTAGCGCATGTACTGGGAGTCCAACACCGCTTGGTTGAGCACTTTAGCTGAGCTAAGGGAATACCCTCTGTAAGGCTGAGGAGAAAAGGTCCTCAAGGCATGGCTTAGGTCACTGGTCCTTCGCCTCTCCTCCAGGATATCCGTAAATGCACCTGGCTCCAGTGTCCTCTCTGTACACTACATATGGAAAGTGGTGTCAATAAAACTAATAGGGTGTACTCCATTGACATCTTACAGGAAATACACTGTCATAAAGTCGACACCTTCAAACAGTGCACGTATCTTGTTTTAATCACCAGTTATTCATGTATATACCCTGTCACAGTCACAAAGAATTAGACATAAGAGCCTGTTTAAAAAACTGTCCAGTAAAAACCATGATTACAGTGAAGCAGTATTTTAATCTACCTACAGAAAATAATTATTGCTATTTATTTTTTAACCTGAGTCTGGCACTGTTTTAAAAATGAAACCTATATCCACAGTTCAGCACTGGGTTTTGTTTGTTTGTCTTTGATTTCTTTCTTTTTTTAAATGACATTTCATGTTTTCACTTGAACTCAATGTCTGTATTATGCAATTCCTTGTTTGTACTCAAACTTATTAGTGAAGGTGATTCTCATTCTGATAATGTGAAACCCTGTGTTTACGGCACCGTTTTATTTTTAGCTTGGTGGTGGCAATTATTGCTGGTTATTTAAAATCTTGTTAAAGGTATCGTTGAGCAGTGCACACCAGCCAGCACAGAATGTGATGGTTATGATACAGGCCAAAAGGAACCTCGAAACATCTAAGGCCCAAAAGCAACACGTTTGAAACACTAATGAACAAGCACGGCCAATGAACTTATTAACAGATCACATTCCGCTGTCCATCGAAAACGCAAAATACCTCGTCTGGCAGGACAACCACTCTCACTTTGGCTTATTGTCGGTAAACTCTCTAGCCTAGCCAGATTTTACTGGCCACTTTATTGACACAATGACAATCAAAACATTAAAACTTCGGGCTTTGAGTGGAAAAGACGTCACCCGGTAAAGTGGACTTTGAAGTGTAGGCTGTATGTGTCTGTAGGCTATGGCGAAAAGTCAAAGAAAACCTACCCATTGGACACATCTGTATGCTTGTAGTAAAAGTAAACATAACAAAAATAGATTACTGTCCATACCAGAGTCTCCATATTGAGATGACGAGTCTTTAGCAGGTGTTTTTTTCCGTTTTCGGGACTCGCCCAGCGAGACCCAATTTTTTGTTTGGGTAGCAGCTGCTCCTGTTGCTGAAGCCAATGAGTAAACAGCCTGGAAGAAACTCCTCCCGCCACAGTCACGCTACCAGTGCTACCCCAATAATCCTTCGGAATCGACCTGCAGTAACCCAAGACTGTGTTGCCTTTGAGTACTACACTTCGTCGGACACGCGCTTCAAGAAGGGGAAAAAACCACAAAGCCTACTTTTAAACAATTAAAACGCCCCTTGGAGTGTTTCGTTAATTGCTTAAAACTATGCTGAAATCTCCCACCAATATTTGGTCATTTGCGTGTAGCACTTGGAGGCTGGTGACATACACACACTTCGCATATGCACCTCACTCCCACTAGCGTTGCCGTTGGTACACAGTATTGCTAGTAATTACATCTATTACTGTACATTCAAAATCAGTAGGCCTATCCACTGTTTTCCTCTGTGAGAAAACAAGGAATACTTTGTTGTTGTATACGCTAAGGGTAGGCTATATCAAAAAGCTTCAGTATAGAAACTTTACAGTAATATATTGCATGTGATAATATACTGAGCTCATATGTTAAATGATAGTGATACTAAGGTGTTGTTTGGGAAAGAGTTTATTTATTAAGCAATGTATTGACCATGACACCATAATCAGGTACTACATTTATGTATTTAATGAAACATAGTTCTTTGGATATATAAATTGAGGTTTCTCTGTGCATTGATGACAGTGTGCAGGGAGGCTGTCATCATTCATGATGCTCAGAAGTTTGTCCAAAGTCCGGTCCAGTCCGAGGTACTTGTAGTTTCCTACAGCATCTACCTCCTTTTCATTAATCACAACCGGCCTATGATTTGGTCTGGCCTCCCTAAAGTAAATGACCCATGCCAAGGAAGGTATAAGCTCAGTTGCATTTGATACATCAATAAAAACATGCCATCTTGGCAATAGGTGAAAACACGGCCTTATAGGCATGTGGACTATATTCCGTGCCATAACCCTGCAATGGAAAGGTTATTGACACCAAGAATGTACTGCATTTAAAAGCAGTGTGTATATCTTTTGAAATGAGCTATAAAAATATGCCTTGTCAGCATATGTCCAAGCTACTCTGCTATTATGCCAGTTTGCATTAGTGCCCATGTGTGGCTCCTGCTACAATTAAACCACAAATGTTATCTCTTTTGCAAACCATGTGGTTGTCACGGTGTGTTTCATAACCCAAATACCGGAATAAGCTACCTGAGACCAATAAATCTTTATTGTTTATTGTTAGAATCACACTTTTACATCACAGGTTCTACTTATGACCTTTAATCTGCACTATTTGGTTAATTTGTAATCCTGTTATGTATACAAGCTAAATGCACGCTAAAAACACACTTTCATATCTTTCATCAACTTTCTTTAGCAAGGTTGGCCATCCCTGTTCCATCTACATTTTGTGTATGAGGTAAAAAAGAAAGAAGCAAAATGCCACAATCAGAGGGTGCGTTCTTCAACCACTGCGATGAGCAAGTCCGTCCGTTGATAGACGTTATTGATGAGCTTCGTTTTACTGGTATCGATGAGGACTTAGCTTTGCCAGCCATAGCCGTGATCGGAGACCAGAGCTCTGGGAAGAGCTCCGTGCTGGAGGCCCTGTCAGGAGTGGCCCTCCCCAGAGGAAGTGATGAGATAACAACTTCATTGAATTACTGAATTACAGTACACTACATAAAGAGTGTTTACCTAACAACAAATATACACGCTTTCTTCACTAACCGGATAACACTATTAGTTTGATTACTGAATTGATTATTGAATTGATGATTGAGTGCAATTAGTGTTGCCACCTGTCCCGGTTTTACCTCATTGTCCCGGTTTTTAATGGTCTGTTCCAGGGGAAAAACAATTCTCCCAGGACACTTCTTCTTCATTGCTCTCTGCTTATAAGCAAAAAGGTTGATTGGGTTGCCGAAATGTTCCGTTTTTTGTCAGACATAGGTGGCAACCCTAAGTGCAATACATTTCTAACAGTAAGTGTGCATTTGGGTGGGGCCATCAAAGGCAAGAGGATGGCTCTCTCTGTACTGCGCCTTGGTAACTAAAACACAGAGACACAATTTTTAGGTCATTAAAATATTAAAAACTTGTTTTGATGTTGTGGGTTCGTGTGAGTTCTCATACTGTGCATCTCTTTCATAACCAAATGATGTTTTGCACTGATGAAGAAGCAATTAATATTTGTCCGTCAGGTATGGTCACTCGATGTCCGCTGGAGCTGAAGCTGCGGAGCCAGGAGAGAAATGGAGAGCCAGCATCTTCTATAACGACCACAAAAATGATTTTGATGATCCCTCTGAGGTTGAAGGCCTTGTGAGGGCAGGTGAGTTAAATGAGAGGGTTCAAAGGGCAATAACTACACCACACTGCCATATTTAAAAAAATGTTATACGGCTGTTCAGAATGCTGATGAATGTCTCATTGACTTTCAAATGGGCCATTCCAATGTTCGGTGGTCTGATATTTTTGTATAGTGACCTCTGAAAAAGTATAATGACCACTGTCAATGGTAAAATGTTTAAAATATAATACTATACGATGTTACTATTATAATGGGCAGGATAATGTTCAGCAAGGTGGTCATTATCATGGAATAAGTCACAACAAAGTAATGCAAAACCCTGGTGTGAAGCCAACTTGCAGATTCCTTATATATTTATCTCTTACTTGAAAGAATATGTAACATCCAAAAAATGCAAAATAACCAAAAAACTTCAAAACTGCCTTTTTGTAACAATTTCATATTTCGCTTTCACAATTCAATGTCCTCAAAAGCCCAGAATGATTTGGCAGGAGAGGGCCTTGGGATGTCTAGTACTCTGATCCATCTGGAGATCATGTCTCCTGATTTGTGTGATCTGACTCTCATTGATCTACCTGGAATCATCAGAGTGCCAGTGTCTGGTCAATCAGACAACATTTCAGATCAGGTGGGCAAGAACTTTGTAATTTTTGTAAGAAAAAACATGAACTTCCAAACAGACAGACTGATTGTGGACTCTTTTGTTTTGTATTCTTTTCTTATTAAGGTTAAAGAGCTCATAATGCACTTTATTGAGAGGAGTGCCACAATCAATTTGGTGGTGGTCCCATGTAATGTTGACATAGCCACGACCGAGGCTCTCCAAATGGCTCTGAAGGTTGATCCAGAGGGGAAAAGAACCATAGGTAAGAACACTGAAAAATAAGTGTTTAGACAATGCTCTTTCTCTGTCTCTCTGTCTCTCTCTCTCTCCTGCTCTCCCGCTCTCTCTCTCTCCCGCTCTCTCCCGCTCTCTCCCTCTGTCTCTCTGTCTCACACTCACACTCACACACACACTTTTTCTCTTTCTCTCTACCTCTTGTAACATAATATACCTTAATATATTAACTTATGAACTAACATAATAATTAAACGTATTATATTATATATAAATATAAAGTAGCAAATAATACAATGAAGTAACATGCAACACAAAATTGCTATCAAGGATAATAATTACAGTTTTTCTCAATTGTTAAAACACAAACACCTACTGGTTGAACAACTTTCCCAATTGCTTGAATTATTTCTCAGAACTCTTCAAACTTTTGTCAATACCCTAAACAATTTTCACATAGTAGAACACAATTTGCAAAACTCATTGATGTGTCTTTGCAAAATTCTAAGCACATTCTCATTGTTAAAACACATGTTGCATTCTTAGATACATGCAATGCAAAATGGTGAACATACATCCCACCTTTTCATCACAAATAAAGCACAAATGCCATACGCTAAGCACAATGGGTCAAAATTGACTTTACTTAATTTCAAATGAGCTGACACCACCAATATAAGCCAATTGAAAGAGCAACCATGTTTTGACGGTTGCAGCTTGCAAGTGGATGCAAATCAGAGACAAAGAGGACAGAGTCCAAATGTGAGAGGGGTGGAGGAGGTAAAGGAAAGGGAAGAGTGGTCATTTCTAACCGAATTAGAGCCAGCATTATAGATCATGTTCTCGTACACTATAGACAATTCTCTGCGTTTGGCACAATTTTCATGACAAAAATCTCTTGTTTTCACAAGGAACACACAATGATTCAAAATTCTAAAGTCAATTGCCCTACTATGCACACTGACTCATCACATCGGCAAACACCTGTCACACAGCTTTACAATTAGCTATCAGAGCTTTGGAAGAGGCAGAGCCACAGCTAGAGGAGTGAGAGTAAGAGGAGGAGGATGGGGGGGACATGGAAGAGGATGAGAAAGGACCGTAATCTCTGATCAGATCAGAGCCATTTTGGTTGACCATTTGGTCAACGAAATAATTTTACAGTAGTTGTTTAGTTGTTTACATATCTCTCTCCATATTCTACAATCCTCAACACAATTGAGTTTTTTTTTTTGACTGGAGATGAAAGTGTATGACCAAAATACACAAATGCATGTACCCTTTCTCTAAGCTATGGAAGACGCATGTGGAAATATAGCAATTGATGCTTTTCATGGATGGATTCACTGCTAGGCCAGGAAAAACATTGCATGTGATGTGGATGAGGTGCTGTGGCCACACAAAAACAGAAGAAAGGATGCAGTGTAATTTGTTTTTGTAACTGTATAGGCTACAGTACATTCTTCTGTTCTATTGTATGTAGACCACTGTAGGTGCAGCTTTGTGTTGATTGGGATGCACAGTGTGTACACTGTTTTTGTGGGAAAAATAAAATATATTTGTAACAATGTATATGTGCGTTCTGAGTATAAAAACAATATTCTAACATATAGCACACTTATGTATGTACTGTCTGTAGCAAGTGTAACACTGAACAAAAAAAAGGCCTAAATCATTATGATGAATGGAGAAGTGTTTTCCATTTATCATAGTGGTTTACATTTAGCACATCAGTGTTCAACTGGTTGTTATAAATGTCTATTCATATGATGGTTTGTGTTTGTCATTTGACAACAAAATAGCATTTTGAGAAGAAATAATGCTGTTTTGAATGCAAAGTTTCATTTTGCAAGAGAAGTGAGGGGTTTTGCCCATTGTGTGTGTGTTTTTTTGACTTGTGTGTAGAGTTCTGAGAGTATGAGGCATGTTTTCAGAAAATGTGTTTAAGCAATTGAGAAAAACTGTAAACACATTTCCTGAAAGCATGCCTCATGCGTGAATCAGTCCATAGCCCTGTTGTTTAAGGTCACAGCGTGCTGTTGGTAGAATAATGAGAAAATTTGATGCAACATAGACCAAATAATAAACAGGCAGCTAACATTAACTCAATGGGGCATAGAAACTTGCTTTCAGTTTCATTTTCCTAAGCCTATATATATGTGTGTGTGTGTGTGTGTGTGTGTGTGTGTGTGTGTGTGTGTGTGTGTGTGTGTGTGTGTGTGTGTGTGTTTGTTAATGCACAGAAGCACAAATAAATACACAACTGTACTGAATTGAATACAAAACCATGAACAATTCACAGCTCTCTTCTTAATGATGGGAGGGCCATCTTCGTAAATAAATGCATTTTTGAGATTCTGTGTGTTCTGAATAATTCTTTTCTCTTTATGTGTGTGTGTGTGTGTGCATGCATGTGTGTGTTTGCATGTATGTGTGTGTGTAAGTGTACGTGTATGCATGTGTTTTTTACATGTCTGTGTGTGAATCTGGATTATCTTGCAAGATTATATGAGCAGGTGAAGTGAAAGATCAGTGACACCAAGAAGCTCTTAAGTCAATACAAGAAAGGTCCCCACCGTGTCCCCATTATGTCAAAGGTGACTACTTGTTTTCTTTTATTCTTTACCATTACAATCTGGTGTGATTTTTTTTTTCACTTTTGTTTTATTTTTCCTAGTTCCTAGTCTTGTCTTTAAAAATGTAAGTGTAGAGTTTTGCCTGGGTATATTTTCTCTATAATGTGAAATGCTGAAATGCTTCTACTGTACATTTCTTTTAGGAATTGTCCAAGAGCAGTTACTTGAAATCTCAGGGACATGCCTCTCAAACTATCCTGTCCTTCGACGTTTCACAATGGTTAGTTACACATGTGATGCTTGTCATATAAGACTATGTTTTTGTTCAGTACATTTCAGTTTGTAGTCATTTGAAGCAACAGTTCTGTAAAATCTTGTAAAACCATTACTGTCCCACAACTTTAACACTATTATTATAAATACACAGTTGTATATTACAGCTGATTTCAGTGCTACATGCTCCATGATTGAAATTAGATGAGATATTTTTTGGCCTGTCAGAGAAAAATAGAGGAAATCCAGTCAAAACAAGAGGCCATAGCGGAACAGAGAATCCATGAGCAGTTTAGGATGGAGGCACTGGTCTACCCCCAGGACAACATCCTCCAAGAGAAAATAAAGAATCTAGAAAAAAACAGGACTGAGCTGGACAGCAGGAAGAACTACCCCATGATTCTTGATGCATATTATACGGTAAAGTCTCACAAAGAACAGTACTATTTAATACACAAGTGGCCAAAGAATGTTTTCAAATAAGAAATGAAATTTGTATTAATCATAAGACTTAAATGAAATATTAGAAAGCACCAACCTGAAACCCTGTTACTCCAAAAGACAATATTTTTGACTTTGTACATTCAAAACAGTATTTTTTATCTAAAAAGGAAGGAGTTGTGCAAGGCAGCATATCTCAGTGCTGAGTAGCATGCTAATGCTAGTTTGTCAAGTCTGTTGGAAATGTGGTATTTCTGTTTCATTTTCTCTTTTTCATAGACCCCGTTTTGGGTTGTTTTCCTGTTGACTGCAGCATGTTTTAGAGCGGACATGTTTAAATGTTTGGACAGGAGACTTAACATTCAAATTCTCTGTTATGATATCTCTATCTGTCTCTCTCTTTGTCTCTGTCCCCCCACCCCCACCCTCCCCTCTCCCAGATCCAGCGGGTGGCAGACCAGATCCCCATGCTGATCCAGCACTTTCTGCTGGACGAGTCAGAGCGCATGCTCTGCAGTGAGATGTGGGGCCTCATGGAGCCGACCAGACTAGATGAGTGGCTGGACGAGAGCCCGGAGAGCAGCCACCGACGTAATGAGCTGCTCAACCGACTAGAGCGCCTCACCTTTGCCCACGAGAAGCTCAGCTACTTCTGCTGAGGGAGTTGGACACTTCCTGGACACCTGCTGAGGGAGTTGGACACTTCCTGGATACCTGCTGAGGGAGTTGGACACTTCCTGGATACCTGCTGATATTTGGGGTCATTGTAAAGATTGTGCTGATGTTTAAAGGATTGGTGGTTGCTGGTGTAATTACAGTCATATTACTTCACGTAATTGCGTCATTTTATCATTTCAGTAATTTACACATTTACTTCAAAATATTACCATTTATTATTTATTACCATTATACCTTCAAATCAAAGCTGTTTGCATTGTTATTGTCTAGAAACTACACAGTAATAATCTGGAAACTGCACCATAACTGGTTGTAATTTGTGGTTACAAATTATTATTACTATGAAATTAGGTATACATTACCATAAAATTACCCACTTATTACTGATCTGTAAAGTAAAGTGTTACCTTTATAGGATCATTGATTTGTTTTAGATTGTAATAATTTCATTATTAATCAGATAATAGTTAACAGATTTAAACTGTGGTGGAAATGTGCATTTTATGGCTGATGTCATATAGCCTACAGGCTATACCTTGTCTCTGGTCATAGTGTTTACCAGTCTGTGTTGATTATTTGTTAACTCTCTCTTTCTTCCTTATCATAAGCCATTTCTGCTTTTTATGCAACCACATTGTTTCTTTCCCTTGCTTTGCTCAAGGTGTGCTCACTTTTGTTGCCTGCTTTTTAAACAAAAAGCCTGTGTAGAGATATTTTCAGAGGACAGTAAATCTATATTGCTACAGATGTTGCACCCAGACTACTCTAAAACAAATCCAAGTACGAAACTAAATTTTTTTGAGTCATGCTGGAAAGCATGAATGACAGTAAGGCTTATAGCGTGTCACCTCAGTCCAGGCTGTTGAAGGCCATGAAGCCATGAAGAAGAAATCACTCTTTTTCCCTGCAGTAATTTCACTCAGAATCTCATGTCATTGAAATGAGCATGTAGTTAAAATACCAGAAATATAATAATTAGTGTGTCAATGTGTGTGTGTGTGTTTGTGTGTGTGTGTGTGTGTGTGTGTGCGCGTGTGCGTGTGCGTGTGCGTGTGTGTGCGTGTGTGTGCGTGTGTGTGCGTGTGTGTGCGTGTGTGTGTGTGTGTGTGTGTGCGCGCATGTGTGCGCATGTGTGTGCATGTGTGTGTGTGTGTGTTTGTGCATGTGTGTTGTTACGAAGTGGCTGTGGCCCAGCATGCAAACACTTGGACGTTCTCTAGGGGTTACAATTAACTGGACCTCGGCCACAACATAACTAAACAAAAAGGTCTAAACCCACAGTTCAACCCACACACTGGCCCTACGTGATGTACAGATGTGAAAGTAAGACCTACCATGTGTGGTTGTAATGTGTGTGTGTGTGTCAGCTTGGCAGAGCTCAAGTGAGAGGTCACTTACCTGTGGCTTTCACTGCCCGGAAACAGCTCCAGCACACGACCAGCACAAGTGTTGTATTAGCCTGCTCATGGCTTGGACCAGCGCAAGCAGTTCTTTGATGTTCAGGTTTTTCTTTGGAAGGTGGTGTAAAATCCAAGAAAAACTAAGGCTCACTCTTAACCCACAGACCATGACACATAAGTAGTCAAACAAAAGTCGGAGGGAGACCCAGGACCTGCTCCAGCCGCAGGCCCTCATCCGGTGTTCCCTGATTCAAGGACAGGTGTCCCCTTAACCAATTAGCCACAGGTAGTGACATCACCGAAGCCCCACCTGTAAGTCAGTCCTTTCCCTACCATGTGACCTAACCTATCCTAACATCCTTCCCCCCCTCAAACAAAAAAAAAAAAAACACAATACCAATAGCTAACACCACCAATTTAGTTTTTTTTTTTTTTGTCAAAATGTTTTTTTTTATTTCTTTTCTTAAATTTTCTTCACTATTTACATACTTATAAGGTTCTGTAAAACAGAACTTAAAATAGAAATGGCATTTTCCTCAGACATCCACCAAAATGTGGGAAACCTTGAGGAAACAATACAAAATTACCAAGTGCCCAAAAACCACTAAGTCCAAAAGCAATTAAAATGCTTCAAGTAACCGCCAGGACCCACCAAACTACCTCACGGCCAGCAATACCCGTAGGCTTGGGAATGCCCATCTGCAATGACTGCAGGACAATGCTCAGACTTAACATCCAACAGCGCACCTCTGGAATATATCTGGATATGTTCCGCATGCCATGGGCATATGATCTGATTTGAACCCCTGGGGTCATGTTGTACTTAAGAAACAGAGGATCCCTAACAATGGCAGTGCTGGAGTAATTCAAATGAGACCCATGCTCAATCAGGGCAGTGATTTTAAGGCAAAGGGGTGGCCCAACCTCAGTGCCCTGATTTCCAAAGACTGAAGCTTCACTCAGTCTTTTGTCAAAATGTCCCTGCATGCTAGGGATGTTTGGCACTACCACCCCCAAAGTGTCAGGACTAGACACAACCGATGTTATCTCTGAACCAGTCTCTGGCTTTATGGTAACACGCCTAACTGTTTGACCACACCCTGACAAACAGTCACTGGTGGCTTCAGAATGCTCTTCCCATGCATTTCCCTCAACAACAAAGCCTTCCACCACCCCCTTGACAGCAGTGTCACATAATGGCAAACAGTTGAAATCACAAAGTACATCACTTTGGCATTTTCCCTCCTGCCTTCCACATGTCTCCTCCAAAGCAGACTCTACTGGAGGTGTAAGGATGGAGTCACCAACACTGACCTCCAGCAGGTCTGCACACACAGAAGCAGTTGCTCCCACCTCGTGTACAGACGGCATCTCAACAATCACCTCTTTTGGTGCAAAAGCCTCACTCTCAGATAACATACAAGGAGGTTTAGGCTTGCCATACTCTAAAACCTCTGGCAGAAAAGCACATCCTTGCTGTCGGGAGCGCTCTACATAAAGCCGTACCACTTCTCGTTTATAAATCTCATGCCTCTGTTGTTCTAGGCTCAACCCTGAGACTCCATACTGTTCCTGCTCTGCCAACCAATCTGGAATTTCCAATTTCAGGAGAACAGAATTGACAATCTGAGGTTTTCTTATGGCCTCTGATGCCTCTATACCACAGTGATGAGCCACTTGGAGCAACTGATATTTAGGCAACTTAAAAAGTCTAAATCTTGTGATACCATCGGCCACATAGGCTGCAGGGCTGAAATCTGCCATACTGCAACAAAATAACAGAAAACAAAAGACCACAGTGTCTCACAAAACAAGTCTGCTGATACATGCAAGTAGGCTATAACCAAAACAAACCAAGTGCACTAAAGCACATCAAAACTTACCATAAGCTGCCCTTACCAGCTCAGGCAAATAACCAACCTGTCTGCTGTGTCCCTATGACACCGGCATTAACAGAACTAGCCTATGCAAATCAATCAAAAATTCTAACCTGGCTATCTAGCAACACAAAACAGACATATCAAAAGTACATTGGCACCAAGCTGTTAAAAAAACAGCAACAAACAGCTAAGTGGTTGTATCCCCACAACCCTTACTACTACAGCTCAAAACAAGCCAATTCTTATGTGATTACCAATGCTAGCATAGCCACCTCTAATGCTAAAGCACATGTTAGCATAAATGCTACAAACAAAAAAAGCGAACCCAAGAAAACACAACACACAACGAAGTTCATCCCGGACGAGCAACCCAATTGTTACGAAGTGGCTGTGGCCCAGCATGCAAACACTTGGACGTTCTCTAGGGGTTACAATTAACTGGACCTCGGCCACAACATAACTAAACAAAAAGGTCTAAACCCACAGTTCAACCTACACACTGGCCCTACGTGATGTACAGATGTGAAAGTAAGACCTACCATGTGTGGTTGTAATGTGTGTGTGTGTGTCAGCTTGGCAGAGCTCCAGTGAGAGGTCACTTACCTGTGGCTCTCACTGCCCGGAAACAGCTCCAGCACACGACCAGCACAAGTGTTGTATTAGCCTGCTCATGGCTTGGACCAGCGCAAGCAGTTCTTTGATGTTCAGGTTTTTCTTTGGAAGGTGGTGTAAAATCCAAGAAAAACTAAGGCTCACTCTTAATCCACAGACCATGACACATAAGTAGTCAAACAAAAGGAGGGAGACCCAGGACCTGCTCCAGCCGCAGGCCCTCATCCAGTGTTCCCTGATTCAAGGACAGGTGTCCCCTTAACCAATTAGCCACAGGTAGTGACATCACCGAAGCCCCACCTGTAAGTCAGTCCTTTCCCTACCATGTGACCTAACCTATCCTAACAGTGTGCATGTGTGTGCATGTGTGTGTGTGTGTGTGTGTGTGTGTGCGCATGTGTGTGCATGTGCGTGTGTGTGTGTGTGTGTGTGTGTGTGTGTGTGTGTGGGGGGGTGTGTGTGTACATCTATGTGTGTACATTTCTGAGGGGACCTCCTTTGGGCAATCCCGAAGACCCCTGGGCAGAACAGACACATAGACCATGACACCTCAAATATATATATTAAAAAAGGAAGCTGGTAAGAAGAAGGGCAAAATGGAGAGAAGTGAGACCACTGTTAAAAAATCCCAACTGTCTCATTTTAAATTGTTCCTTTCAGCTGAGTAAAAAACGGGATCAGAAGGGATTGGGAACACAATGCAATCAGAAGGAAACAGGACAGCATGCTTCCCCTTCGTGAGACTAGTCTTTTGTAATTGTGGTTAAATTAACGTGATATGAAATGTGAGGTACAAGGATAAAAAAAAAAAACCAAATGGTCATCTGATGAATAAAAAAATCACTTCCATTTGTGTCAAGAATAAAGCACCATGAAGAAAACATACAAAAACACCCACACAAATATATAATATGATGTACAGGACATGTTTAAAAAGTATACATTCGCAGAATGACCTGCAAATCAGTTAGGAGTGCTATTGAATTATTGACTGACCTGTTATTATGTGGTGGAACACAGACACAACACATGATCAAACCAGAAAAGGTTTCACCTGTATGGCTGAAAGAGAGCGAGCAGCCAAATGTACCTGTGTTTATCCTCAGTGTGAGACCGTGGAGAGAATGGGCAGTTGTACAGCAACTGGAAATTCCTAATTCCTCTTTCAATTTCAGTTGGTGTGTCTGACATGAACCCATTTACATATATGATGGCAAAAGAGACTGCACTCACTTTCTGCCCACAGCTTGCAGACGTAAGGTAAGCCCAGTAATTTATAATGATTTTTTATTAATGGTCTGAGATAAGAACAAATTTATTTTCTAACTAATAAATATATACTTGTGAATATAAATAAAGTCTCTCAAAGAAATCACTGCACACTTGTCTCTGCTATTTTTGTATTATTTATATTTTGGTGAAAATGAACCTGACGAAGTTAGGGTGAAACACGTTGTTCACCAAAATTTAAATAAAAATACAGCAGCGACCAGTGTGCGTTGATTTTGTTGAGAGACTTTATTTATACTATATGTATTTATGTATTTGCTAATACTTTAGCTTTATTGTGTGATAACGTAATACACATTTCAAGTAAAGGATTGAATAACAGGTAAATGACTTGACAACAACTCAGTGTGTTTAAGATTTATGTAATAGAAAATTTTAAGTTAAAATATATCCAGTACGGAGATACTTCTGAGTGTTTGTATAGTGACAGTTTGTTTTGCAAAAAAAAATCTTCGTTCTGACATATTCTTGTCAATTAGTTTACTTTTCCTACTATTTGCTAAAATGATAATTGTATTTCATACAATAATATTGCACTTAGTTTGTTTTGCCGCCCTTTCTTCCAATAAGAAGGCCATACATCTGAAGAACCATGGACCAGTGGAATGCAGATGAGATAGATGAGGAAACTCCTACCCTTACTGAGGAGAGGCTGTGGAAAAAGTATGTCTACAATATGTATCTTGCTCAGTGACCAACAATACAAAGAGGCCAATTAACCCATGTCTTTTAATGGTGTTTCTTTCTTAGCTTCAACAAAGAAATGGAGGGAGAATTCCACAGCCATCTGAGTGAGCGTGTTCGACCCTACCTAGACCTCATCGATAACCTTCGTCTGATGGGCATCGATGATGACCTGACCCTGCCAGCCATAGCCGTGATCGGAGACCAGAGCTCAGGGAAGAGCTCCGTCCTGGAGGCCCTGTCAGGAGTGGCCCTCCCCAGAGGAAGTGGTGAGACAATTAGTTTAGTCTTCATGGACACAACGCTGCACTGTATATCTACATCTCCATTCTGTAACTGCAGACACTGTCCCCAGAGGAAGTGGTGAGAAAATTAGTTTAGTCTTTATGGACATTTAACAATGCAAGTGTATATCTTTCTACAGACATTGTTATCAAGAATGACTATCCAGAAAGAAAGACCTTTTATAATAGATCAGCTTTTTATGCAGAAAAATAGATTATTTCATGTTTTTTTTGACTGGTATCACAAAGATCAGAAGAGAACAGAGGTGGATAAAGTACACAATTCCTTACTTAAGTGAAAGTATAGATACTCCTTGTCAAATATTACTCCACTACAAGTTGCTATGCGAATTTTCTACTCAAGTACAAGTACAAAAGTACTTGTTTTTAGAAATACTTAAGTATAAAAGTAAAAGTATTTCTTTTTTTCTTTATTTTTTTTGATAATGGGGGGCCACAGAGAGGTCACTAGAACTTGACCTGACCTTAAATTTCCTTACACTCAAGCGCGTTTTTTAGCACTCATTTATTAGAAAAAAAAACATAAATAGTGCTTCAAACTATACAATCATATCAGATTATGTTGTTGTCTGAATCTTTAAATAACCAGCTGAAATGAACTGATGTATTAAATAGCTCTTCCATTATAAACTGCATGTTTAGCTCCCTGGCAGACCACAACACTAAATTATCCAGGCCATACAAACATACACAGACGAAAACAGACCAAACATTACCATATCAACACAGTTTCTATCAAGGCACTCAGTATAATACTGTATAATATTTAATACTGAAGTAAAGTACAGTACTTGAGTAAATTTACTTAGTTACTCTCCACCTCTGAAAGAGAACATGTGCATGTCATTTCAAACTTCTTAAAGAAAGGCAGAATTGTGACAAAGATGACAAGCCTAGCTCCAAACCTACAGGTGAACACAAGCAAAAGCAAAAGTTTAAGCTCTATGAGTGCTAGACCATGCTGGGAACTCCGACCAAGAGACTGTTAAAAAAAAAACAGAACTCATAATGCAGAACAAAGCATGAGGCAGAACCGCAAGCCACAGGGGGAAAGCACCAGGGCAGAGTGAAGTCTAACTGCTCAGAGTGGCGAGGTTGTGGCACCATACCAGGAGCATGATGACTAGCTACCTTAGTCCAGGTCTCAGGCGGTCTTACAGACCATATATTGCACTATTACACTGTAGATTATCAGCCAGTGTGTCTCCTTTGTCCCAGATTTCAATGTTTGCTGCACATAATCATAACATTTTGATAACGCCACTAATGCAAACATTAAAAATGAAGTGAGTAGTCATTTGTTATCAGATTAAGTGTATTCAACCTTACACATATTTAGCTACAACATATGTTGGACATTTCATCTTCTTTTGTTCTCATTTTATGATCATTTTTGAAATACATCTTTCTTCCCCTTAGGCATTGTGACTCGGTGTCCGCTGATGCTGAAGTTGAGGAAACAGTTGGGAGAACCACAGTGGAAGGCCATCATCTCCTACCGAGACAAAACTAAAGAGTTCACCGACCCCTCACTGGTTGAGGACTATGTCAGGGATGGTAAGATGAGGGGTGCACATCAGTGTTTCTCAACCTTTGGGTTGTGAGTCAGATTTGGGCTATGGGATGTTCTGAAAAGGTTGTTAGACAAGTTCTAAATGGCCTGATAAGTCATGCTAATTATTTTTATTGAATTGCAACTGAGCTGGTATCTAAGAATTTGGGTCACAGTGCCAAAAAAATGCTAACAACCACCGGGGTACCACTTGTACCACAAATTGTGACAAACACATTGATAATGTTCAACATAGCATGTGGAAGAGGAGAAGGATTATTGAGTATACTGAAGTTTCTGATAAACTCACAACATCTTCTCCAATATCACCAATAGCACAGGATGAGCTGGCTGGAGATGGTGTGGGGATATGTGAAGAGCTGATCTGCCTGGAGATCATGTCTCCTGATGTGTGTGACCTCACGCTGATTGATTTACCTGGCATTGCCAGAGTCCCGGTCAAAGGTCAACCTGAAGACATTGGAGACCAGGTAAGGAGAAAAATCTAGCTCACAGATCAAAAACTTTTTTTTAGAGTATTGGTTAAGGCAGAAGATCTGTGCTGGTATTTAATAATATGTTTATAAATAGGATATTTCATAATATGTTTTCAAACCGAAGGGGCTTTCTGCTTTGGGCTTAACTTTTTATTGGGACTGATAAAGTAAACTTTTGGATTTTTGTCTGTCGAAGATTAAAAGACTCATCTTGAGTTTCATTGAGAAGAGTGAAACGATCATCTTGGTGGTGGTCCCATGTAATGTTGACATAGCAACAACAGAAGCTCTCAAAATGGCCCAGGAAGTGGATCCAGAGGGGAAAAGAACTTTGGGTAATATATTTTTACCAGTTTTGATCATGTAATTAAAAGCGTTGTAGTGTTTTATCCTATCAAAATGTTCTATTTTTTTTTACAGCAATCCTTACTAAGCCAGACCTGGTGGATCGAGGCACAGAAAAGAATGTTTTGGATATTGTTAATAATCGTGTTATCCCACTGAGCAAAGGCTACATTGTTGTGAAATGTCGCGGTCAGCAGCAAATTCAGGACAGAATTCCTCTAGCTGAGGCTACCAGGATGGAGAGAGATTTCTTCAAACAACACAAGCACTTCAGGTGGGTAGTGGCCTTCAGTGAAAACGACTCACCTCCGGTCAGCTAGAATGAGTTAAATTGTAAATATAGCCATCTAAGTAAAATTTGTTAAAAACATATGGTGTATATTTATATAACAATGCAGATATGTTATTGCTGATATGTATAAAAGTAGCATTGTCTTTTTTGCAAAATGAGTTGCTGTGAAGAGTATTGCCTCACATTACAGATGTCTTCTCAACGAAGAGAGAGCCACAACTCAATGCCTTGCCACCAAACTGAGCCAAGACCTGATAGAGCACATAAAGGTGAGTGCAGAGGAGAGGCATACATTTCCTGTTAGACTGAGATAGTTCATCAGCAATAATATAACATGGACTAAGATAAACTTAGATTATCAGAAATATATGCTGACTTGATGCACTTATTATCTTTCTCATCTTGTGTGTGTGTGTGTGTTGTAGAGAGCTCTACCAGCATTGTCAGAACAGGTTAAGAAGGAGCTCTGTGAGTCAAGGATGTTCCTAAGTGAATGTACTGAAGGTCCCCCACCAGAACCCCTCGACAAGAAAGCCTACCTGATCGAGGTGAGTAGCCTACAGCAAGAAAGCCTACGTGATCAAGGTGAGTAGCCTATAGCAAGAAGGCCTACCTGGTCGAGGTGGGTGAAGCATCAGTATGTGGGAGAAGTATAGTGGGAGATGTGTGAGGGACACCTGAGTATGTGAAGCGCATGGGTGCGCCTCCCAAAGGGGAAGGCAGTGTGATGGAGTGACCATCACTAGGGTTGTGGGTGTGCTCTGACTGCCATACCATCGAGCCTGGCTCTTTGGCGTTGTGGTCAAAGCGCACTTTTGCACCCTGGAGACCTGGGTTTGAAGCCGGGTATGGTGACTTCTCCTCCATTTCACTACACCGCTCCATGACTATAAATGATTAATGATTCCTAGTAAGTCAGGGTGAGTTAAAGGTAAGTAATTCCATAAATCACCAACCAGATGAAAAGTTGATGCAACTGTTGATGCTGAATAAGAATGGGCATTAGTCACAAATAGTGCTCAATTTGCTTCATCAACTTTGATACATTAAATTAGGTATTTCCTCACAGATCTTGACCTTGTTCAATGGGAAGATCAACAGCTTAACCACTGGAGAAGTAGTGAATGAGGAAAACCTATTTGTCATCCTGCGGCGCCATTTTCAGAAGTGGAAAGATGACCTTCAAAACAGTCAAGAGTCATGTAAGTGCAGCTTAAAAATGGAAATTAAATATTGCCTGAGTGAAAAAAAGATTATTTAAAATTTGTGAATTTTCTTCTATTTAAAAAAAACAGATGCCCAAATGGTACAGGATGTAGCAAAGGAGTATGACCTGAAACACAGAGGTCGAGAGCTTCCTGGGTTTAGCGACTACAAAGTGTTTGAGATGGTTGTCCAGAGACTGGTGATTAGACTACTGGGTCCTGCAATAGACACGTTAAGAGTCATTAGAGGTAACTACAATGGCCCAGTGAGTTGGGTTTTTTTTAGCAACTGCACACTGTTGTCTGAAATTGCTCATAAATTATATATTCAGCTGTTATGGATGCATACAAGGAATATAATATGCCTTATGGCACTTGATAGATGATAAATGTGAGGTGTGTTGTCTAACAGTGACAACAAATAGACTTATTTTTTGTTTGTTTCTAGAACTTGTTCAAGCGCAGCTCATTGATGTCTCAAAAACGTGCTTTTCAACCTATCCTTTCCTTCACTGCGTTGCCATGGTAAATATAACCAAATGTTAAATATAATTTCATTACGTCTAATTCATGTGATCCATATAACTTAACAATTCTTTGATTAAAATTCCAATTTGACAAACCTCTCGAGATATGTTTATTTGTTTATGTTTTTGTTTTCAGAGATTTGTAACAGTTTTTGGAATTTGCATGACTTCCTTTTTCATTGTTCATGATTTCCTGTTCACTCAGAACAAGATAGACAAGATCCAGTCGAAACAGGAGGGCAAAGTGATGGAGAGAATCAAAGAGCAGTTTGAGATGGAGAAGCTGGTCTACACGCAGGACAGCATTTACTTCAGAGCCCTCACCAAGATGGAGGACACTGACCCCGTGAACTGGGCTGATTTTGACACGAGAAATAGATATCCAGAGATGCTCCAAGCATACTATGAGGTACATTGCAGTACAAAACATTATGTATGCAGAAAATATTACCAGATCATAACAAAGCCTGTAATGGTTGTCAGCAATTGTGTTTAGTCTTCATTTATTGATTTCTGATTATCTCTGACTTAATGTGACCATACATTCATAACAATGATGACAATTGTTTGTTTACTGTTAGCTTCAATGTTATACAAACAAACTGATAAAGAGCAAAATAAATGTATTCTTTTTTTCCACTGTCAAGCATCGGTGGAGCACACCTGTAGTATAGTTTTCAGTTTAGTAGTATTTTAATAGTGCTTTCCCTTTACAGTATGAACTCTTTGTTGCTGCAGTCACATCAGACACAGACCTAAAGGTGGGTTAGTTCAACTGTTACCCCTCACCCCTGCTCTGCGTGTGTCTGTGTCTCCTGCCCCAGATCGTGATCCAGCGTCTGGCAGACCAGATCCCCATGCTCATCCAGTTCTTCCTGCTGAAGGAGTCTGCACGGGTGCTGTGCGGAGAGATGCTGGGCCTGATCGACGGGGTGGACTTGGACAAGGCCTTGTGTGAGAACTCAGACGCTGGCCGTCGCCGTAACGTACTGCAGAATCGCATCGAGCGCCTCAACCTCGCTCAGGAGAAGCTCAGCCATTTCATCTGAGGAGCTTGGGGCAAAAACATCAGTGTTTAGGGTTCAGATTTAAAACTGTTCTACAGTATGTGTCGTACACACAAGGTGACGCCCAAACAGATCTGTAAATATCCATGTGTACTTGTAGCTGTGCGTATAGAAGTCACTCACAAACAAATACAAGCAACATCCTGCATTATCCCAACACCCTGCCTCAAGTTTGACTGCAATGGTGTTTTGGTGTGATTAAATGAGCTATATTACAGGAAGCCATTTGTCTGCATCATCTTTTTTTGCAAACTGATAGCACAGAGCCACATGTACATTATCACAGCAGAGACACAGTCAATGTATTTCCACTGTGGGCTGGTCCATCAGACTGACTGCATATGTAATGGGTTTGAATGACAAAAGGGAAAAAACTTTTTTTTTTTGTGCCCCAGCGCCCATAGAAGGAAGTTGGCTTTCGACATGACAGCTGGGCACCTGTGGTTAGAGAGTTGGTCTTTGGATGGGAGGGGTGCAGGCAAGTTCCTGTTGCAGTATGAATGGACGTGGGGGAGTAAACACCCAGTGCTCTCCTGCACCCTCATCCATGGCTGAAGTGCCACTAAGCAAGGCCTCTAACCAAACACTGCTCAAGGGACTGTAACTAAAAACCTGTACTTGAATAACTGTAAGTTGCTCTGGATAAGAGCATCAGCTAAGTGTAATAATATCAAAATAGTTCTGGTAATGTACATTCTATCTTTAGATTAAGAAGTAGCTGAACTACCACAATGTGGAAGCTGTATGGTTTAGTTGGGTAAAATTACATCTGTTCATACACATAAACACACATTTTCATGACATCAGCATACAAGTGTCTGAAATATTTCACAGTGAGGGGGAGGTACAATGTAAGACCTCCAGTTTAACCAGCTGAAGTGAGACAGAGGCGATGGTATAAAAAAGTTTATCAATATTTATGATAACTGAGGTCTGGTATAAAGGCCTGGCATAATTAAAGATCAGCTTTTTACATGTTTTACATGTTTCTTTACATTCTTAATAATCTACATCAAAATATGGGTCCTAAAATTAAGTTTAGTGTCCGAAGTTTTCTACACATAATAGAAACCCAAATGTAATTTGGTAGGACCGAAATATTTCTACTGCGGCCATGAGGATAAGCTTTTGTGCTGGTGTGTCGGGGGTCAAATGGTACACGTAGCTGCCCTGTTCCAGGTGTGGAGGTCCTGGGCTGTCCACTAGGGGGAGCTGTTCCCTGCAGTAGGTTAAGTTGCTGTAGAGGAAAGTTGCTGCACTGCAGAGGAAATCTGAAGTGCTGGATCTCAACAGCAGAGGGAAGACGTGGTCCACCACCTCTCCCAAACGCACATACCTGAGGAGGAGAGAGGCAAAATATGAAGCACTGCTCTGTGGCCTCTCTGGCCCACAAGACTAATATGTTTACATAAGGCATCCCAGATTACCTCGACAAGTGGTTTCAGCAAGTGTTTAAAGCAAACAGTAAAGTGATCATTGTGTGAATGAACTTAATGGTATTTACAATTATATTTGCTTGTGAATTAGTGTATTGTTTAGCTTTTAGGTTTTAGCTTTTTTTTTTTAAATCTGATGGTCAGCCCAGATTTCTGGATTTAAATTTATGTCAAAACAGTTGCTGTTACAAGAGCTTCTTAACAACAAAACATCCTGTACTGTCTTTTCTCATTCACAAAGGAATGTCTTTATTTCCCTCGGTAGCTTGAAAAAAAAAACCCTAAACGGACAACCAACCAAACTATAAAAGGAAGTAAGAACCACCAAGAGAAGTAGAGGAATCGGTATAATATATTGTAACTCTTTCTTTACATTTGATTATTGAGGTTTTTGTTTATTTTACAACCACACAACAACCCACCCCCTAGCCACATACTGAAGTAATCTAACAAAAGAAGAAGAAGAAGAAAAATGTGTGTCTTGTAACCACCAGGTCTGAGGCTGTATCTACAAGTACTGTAAAAAGGTATGAATCCCATTAAACCAGTAGGCACCTTTCATGTAGCCTACAGACATACCAAAGACATATGCCACTTACATAAGCCAGACATCAATGTGATACACATATAGAAAACCAACAGTCAAAGTAAAAGTATTATATTTTCTTTGAGATAAAAAAAAGAATATAAGAGTTACAATATTTAACATTGTAACTCTTATATTCTACAAACCCCCACCTCTAACCCTAGCAACAGATAACACAAATATGGTGGCATGCTGTGGCCTAATAGTAAAGGCGTTGGTCATGGGTCTAGAGGGTCACAGGTTCGTGGAGTGAATAAGCAGTGCTCTCCCGCACCCTTATTCAAGGCCAGGGTGCCCTTAAGTGAGGCATATAATCCCACATGGCTGTAGGGGGACTGTCCCCACACTTCATTCACTGTAAATCACTGTCAGCTAGATGGCATGTAAAAATGGTTGACAAATAGTTTAACTGCTGTCACTTAAATCCTGAGATATGATCATTTGAAATCAAACATACCAGAACACTAGGAACTACACTATTTCTATTCAGGTAAGCTGATGCTAGATATCTAGAAAGTCTGTGTCTGTTACTGTGAGAATGTGTGAGGCTATGCATTTGTGAGGGTACAGCAATGGAACATCTTGTCTTCTTAGGCAATTCAGGAGACCCTTGAGCAGAACAGACACACGAAACGTGAGAGCTAAAACGCATACAAAGAGGAAGTGATTTAAAGGAAGAGAATTGTTGGGAGAAGTGAGACCTCTGGGAAAAAGATCAGGCTGCCTCATTTCTCATTGTTCACTACAGGTCTGAGATGGCAGAGAAATTGGATGTGTTTATTCAAAAGTAAATTAGTCAGGCTTTGGAACTTGTAAATGCAAATGAGTTCAGAAGTGAAATCCCCTATTGTGCAAAACTGGAAATAGGATGGCAGGAGAACGTCTGCCTTTGAATATGCAGTTGAATAGACGTGAGGTGAAATGTGAGATATAAAGAACTCAGAAAACCAAAAGAGAGACAGGTTGAATAAGCACTTCTGTTTGAGCCCAGCATGTGGCTTACACACATAACTTGAGTGAAAAAGGAAAGTAGATGCCTGAAAAGGGAGACACTCAACCTGTGTCTAGACCGATGGCTTGATAGCTGCATTGTCTGAACAAAACAACAGCTGCACAAATTATCATCCTATAGACTATCTCCGTTTGCAGTAATGATAAATATGTGGCATATACATGCATATACATGTGACAACACAAAACATCTTTAGAGTAAGTGTCCAAGAATTATAAAAAAATAAATAACAACTGTCTAATAAATGAAATCAGAAACTTAAGTAAAAAAAAATGGCTTATTGCTTACGTGTTACAGGGGTGTTTTCAGGAAATGGTTAAAAGTGTACAGCCCAGAGTGTCTGACCACTAGATAACAGTTATATGTACATGTCTGCGTCAACAAAGTGGTCCGTCAAAAGTCATATAGAAACTGTGGAAATTCCGCAAAGTGTTTTCTTTCAGTTTCAGTTGAATCAGGAATATATAATTGACTGGCAGAAAATGTTGCTCTGACTTTCTGCATACAGCTCAAAGTAAGGTAAGTCAGATGCTTTGTTTTTTATGCACATTATTAATTCTGTTAAATAACACCAAGTGAACATTCAACACTTGTAAAAAATCTAAATTATAAGACTTTTATTTTGTTTTTAAAAACAGCTTATGAAATTAAAAATAAAGAGTAAAGAAGAGGTTAGAGATAAGATAGGATGTTTAAGATTCATTAGCATATTATAAAAAATATATTGTTTTAATATTAATTAATGATATTGTATTTATTACAAGGCCATACATCTCAATAACCATGGACCAGTGGAATGCAGTTGAGATAGATGAGAAAACTCCTACCCTTACTGAGGAGGAGAAGCTGTGGAAAACGTATGTATTTAATTGATCTTGCTCAGTGACCGACAACACAAAGACACCCATTAACCCATGTGTTTTAGGCTCATTATCTAACTCATTTAGAGTTAAACAAAGAGACAAACCTAATGTTTTAGAATGCTAATCTGTGTAATGTGAATCTGGTAGTAGTGCCTCAGCTATTAGTTTACCATAAATCATTGCATCGGATTAGAACAGTAGACCGGATTCAATTAGACCGGATTTAATAATTAACGCTAAATTAATAGCAAAAATGCTACTGCCAGATCTAGAGATCGGCTGAATGAATTCAAAAACAGTAAAACCCAAATGGCCTATGGCTTATTTCCTAGTGTTTTACTGTTTTTTTTTCTTAGCTTCAATAAAGAAATGGAGGGAGAATTCCACAGCCATCTGAGTGAGCGTGTTCGACCCTACCTAGACCTCATCGATAACCTTCGTCTGATGGGCATCGATGATGACCTGACCCTGCCAGCCATAGCCGTGATCGGAGACCAGAGCTCAGGGAAGAGCTCCGTGCTGGAGGCCCTGTCAGGAGTGGCCCTCCCCAGAGGAAGTGGTGAGACAATTAGTTTAGTCTTCATGGACACAACGCTGCACTGTGTATCTACATCTCTACTGTATAACTGCAGACACTGTCCCCAGAGGAAGTGGTGAGATTACTTAAAGGGTATTAGTGTAGTCGTTATAGGCACTGCAAATGCAGTCTAACTGTACTTTTTTCCAGAAATGTGATCAAAGACCAGCTAACTTTAGTTATTCTATTCCAAGTTGCTAGTTTAGCTTATAGCCAAGTTGTCTTATCGAATTTGACTGAATTTACCATTTACCACCATTGATTGAATAGCTCAAAACCTACAGGCAAACATGAAAACCAAAAGAAACAGCACACATTTCATTTATGAGACCACAGCAGGAAGTCAGTGTATAAACACAAACTTCTTCTAAAAGTAAGAAAACATGAAATAACATAGGAAAAAAACGGAAGTCAAAATGCAGAACACAGATGGGGAAAGCACCTGCACGGTGTAGTCTACTGTGTCAAGGTGTGAGTGTGACACAATCAGTCATAGACTGGCTACTAGCTACCGAGTTGTCTTTTTAAGTGCACACGTGCATAAAATAAGTAAATGTGCATAGATAAAAGTGCATTTGAATGCTGCACATTTCAGTGTCGATCTTTCCCTCTTGCTATTTTTTGATGCTAGCAATTGAGGGAAAATGTGTGTCTGCCCTCAGGCATTGTGACTCGATGTCCGCTGATGCTGAAGTTGAGGAAACAGCTGGGAGCGCCACAGTGGAAGGCCATCATCTCCTACCGAGACAAAACTAAAGAGTTCACCGACCCCTCACTGGTTGAGGACTATGTCAGGGATGGTAAGATAAGTGGTGTGCCATGTACAACACCCGTGCTCGCGTGTAGAAGTTAGGACTTTCAACTGGGAAAGAATCAGATAATGCATTCAATTATAGTCAGTGACAGAACAAATGAAACATGTCTTTCAGAAATTTGGACAACGAAACCTAAATCAATTACAAATCACCTAGCTTGTTAAAGATGGGGAGGATTGTTTTAATAAAGTGAAGTTAGGTTTTTGACAGATTCATAACATTGTCTTTGATGTGTCCAATAGCCCAGGATGAGCTGGCTGGAAGTGGGGTGGGGATCTGTGAAGAGCTGATCAGTCTGGAGATCATGTCTCCTGATGTGTGTGACCTCACTCTAATTGATCTACCTGGCATTGCCAGAGTCCCTGTCAAAGGTCAACCTGAAGACATTGGAGACCAGGTGAGGGGAAAATTTGAATTAGCTCACACATTAAAAATGCTATTGGCTCACACATTAAATATCTTTTTTAGCACATTAGTCAAGGCAGAAGATCTGTGTCAGTGTTTGATTATATGTTTTCAAACAAAAGCATTTGGCTTTACTTTTTGTTGTCACTGATTAGGTAAACCTTTGCATTTGTGTCTGTTAAAGATTAAAAGACTCATCTTGAGTTTCATTGAGAAGAGTGAAACAATCATCTTGGTGGTGGTCCCATGTAATGTTGACATCGCAACAACAGAAGCTCTCAAAATGGCCCAGGAAGTGGATCCAGAGGGGAAAAGAACTCTGGGTAATTGATTCATAACCCATTTTGAACATGTAATAAAGTCTTATTAAAACTCTTATTTTATCCCATTGAAAACGTCTCCCTTTAATGTTTATTAACAGCAATTCTGACAAAGCCAGACCTGGTGGATCGAGGCACAGAAAAGAATGTCTTGGATATTGTTAATAATCGTGTTATCCCACTGAGCAAAGGCTACATTGTTGTGAAATGTCGCGGTCAGCAGCAAATTCAGGACAGAATTCCTCTAGATGAGGCTACCAAAATGGAGAGAGATTTCTTCAAACAACACAAGCATTTTAGGTAAGAAGTGATTTTCGTTAAAAATGTTCACATCATGTCAAAGAAATTGTAAATATGGCCTTCTTAGATATAAGCAAGTAAATATAATCTTGTGAATATTCCTACCTATTCAAATATGTAGACATTTTATTTCTGGTTATTTATGTTTGTTTGTGTGAAACAACAATCAGAATGACTGTTCCCTCACATTACAGATGTCTTCTCAACGAAGAGAGAGCCACAACTCAATGCCTTGCCACCAAACTGAGCCAAGACCTGATAGAACACATAAAGGTAAGTCTGGAGGAGAAGCATTAATTAACTAAGATGACTAAGTCAGCTTATTAAAAATATACTGACTCTACTATTCATTCTCCCAAAAATATACTGACTCGCCGATTCATTTGGCCCTGTTTGTGTTTGTCTGTCTGTCTGTTACAGAAAGTCCTACCAGCATTGTCGGAGCAGGTTAAGACGGAGCTCTGTGAGTCAAGAAGATTCTTGAGTGAATGTACTGAGGGTCCCCCACCAGAACCCGTAGACAAGAAAGCCTACCTCATTGAGGTGAGTACCCCCAGAACCCATACACAAGAAAGCCTACCTCACTGAAGGGAGTACCCCCAGAACCCATAGACAAGAAATCCTCCCTTATTGAGGTGAGTGCCCCCAGAACCTCTAGACAAGAAAGCCTGTACATCATACAAGTGAGTTCAGCAACATGAATACAAAGAAACAAAAAATGTGTGACAACTGCTCCACTACTCCATGACCGTAATTAATGGTTTCTAGTGAGTTAAGCATTGTGTATTGCATGTTAAGTGCTAGTAAGTCTGGAAAGCACTGACAAGAACAATTGACAGAGAAAAAAATTGCTGCATTTGTTGACAAAAAGATGCTTAACATTTAACTGCACTGGTCCAAATTGGAAATTAATTGCCAGTAGTATACTGCTTGTTTCAAGAGCTTTGCATGTGTTAACTAACAGACATATTTACTTACAGATCTTAACACTGTTCACTGGGAAGATCAACTACTTAACTACTGGTGAGGTAGTGAATGAGGAAAACCTATTTGTGATTCTGCGTAGCTTTTTTCAGAAGTGGAATGATGAACTTCAAAACGGCCGAGAGTCATGTAAGCATTGCTTGAAAACAACAAAAAAATCTACCAAAAATGTCTTGGAATTGAATTATTAAATGTGCAACAGCAGCTGAAAAAATTGACCTAACAAAAAATGTATAACTGTATTGAGTGTGAATTTTCTTCTGTTTAAAAAAATCAGATGCCCAGATGGTGCAGGAAGTAGCAAGGGAGTATGACCTGAAGCATAGAGGTAGAGAGCTTCCTGGGTTCAGCGACTACAAAGTGTTTGAGATGGTCGTCCAGAAACTAATGATGAAACTACTGGGTCCTGCCATAGACACTTTGAGAGTCATCAGAGGTGACTACAATGGAAAAATTAGTGACTTTTTGAAAAATTGTTTATTTCTGTCAAAACGTAGTCAACAAATATAACTGTTGTTTAAACCAACATTGAATGTAATGTGTCATATGATATATAAATATTGGTAAAGTGTATTGAGCGGTGACATTAGAAAAAAAAAAAAAAAAAATATATATATATATATTGGTTTTTTTTTCTACAGAAACTGTCCAGACACAGCTCATTGATGTCTCAAAAACGTGCTTCTCAAACTATCCTTTCCTTCACTGTGTCGCAATGGTGGGTATAAATGTACATCATTTTATATGTTTAAAACACTTTCATAAATTTACACCCATGTGTGTCAGATATGATATAATGATACCTTTTCTGGCTACCCTTTTAAGAAATACTCTTTGAGAACTTTTGCCATTTTAAGGTTTACTGTATCAACTGATCCATGCTCATTTATTTCTGTCTCTCTGCAGAGATTTGTTAACTAAGTTGGTAATTGCTTGACTTCCTTTTTCACTGTGCATGATTTCCTGTTTATTCAGAACAAGATAGACAAGATCCAGTCGAAACAGGAGGGCAAAGTGATGGAGAGAATCAAAGAGCAGTTTGAGATGGAGAAGCTGGTCTACACGCAGGACAGCATTTACTTCAAAAACCTCACCAAGATGGATGACACCAACTCTGTGGACTGGGCGGAATTTGACAGCAGGAATAAATATCCTGAAATGCTGCAGGCATACTATGAGGTACTATACTACATTATGCAACAAATGTGTTTATTCTGAAACTAGTATACTCTCCTTTTCCACTGGATCTTAAAGCATAATGCGACATTACTTTAAAATTTAATTATATTCTTCCCTTAAGAGTCATTTGAGGCCACTGTTGAGTAGTTTTTAAAGGTTTGAAGCTTCCTAGATCATCCCTGATTCATATAAAGACACCTTCAGGCCATTCATTAGAGCATTCTTGAAACTGCCCATTCCAGAACCAGATTCCAGAGTCTTGTAGAAAACAACTCTGAAAATGGGATTACCTAATTAACTGACTGCACTGTGGCCTGTTTCTCTCTGCTGTGCCCCCTCCCTGCCCCAGATTGTGATCCAGCGTCTGGCAGACCAGATCCCCATGCTCATCCAGTTCTTCCTGCTGAAGGAGTCTGCACGGGTGCTGTGCGGAGAGATGCTGAGCCTGATTGACGGAGTGGACTTGGACAAGGCCTTGTGCGAGAACTCAGACGCTGGCCGTCGCCGCAACGACCTGCAGAATCGCATCGAGCGCCTCAACCTCGCTCAGGAGAAGCTCAGCCATTTCATCTGAGGAGCTTGGTTAGGGACATTTTACATTACATAACATTCTACTTAGCCACTTAACTTAGACACTTTTATCCAAAGCGACATATAAAAAGAGGACACGAACAAGCTACCGGCCATTTGACCATTTTCAGTTACATCAGTAACAAGTACATCTCTTAAAAAAAAAGAAAGATAATCAAACTACCTGCATGACAAATACTTTATCTTTACAATCTTTAACATTGGGTGACTCTATAAGGGTGACAGGTCCACTCACACTAATTTGGACTGCTATTTATTGTCTTACTTTGTTTTATCTTATTGTCTCACTTGTTTACTGTAACACTGACAGCAGGCAGCCCAACACTGTTACAGTATCAGTATGTTTTCTGTTTATGTTAGGCTGTCTGTTCTATAGTAGTCTGTTTTGTGTTGGTCAGCCAAAGACCATTTTCCACTCTTGTGGACAATAAAGATTTATTCTATTCTATTCTATTATATTCTATAAGAAGAGTAAAAACAGGTGTTTGTGCTATCCTCTATGTTTGGATTATGCTAATTGCCATTTACAGAAACATGGACACAATAACTTTTGGCCACTAACTCAAAGGCACACCTTAAACATACCACAACATGACGTGACTCCTCAATTACAGTTGTTCTGTAGCAAAGGGGAGGAGAAGTCATCCCACCCAGCTTCGAACCTGTGTCTTGTTGGTTGGTTTCTTGGGGCGTGCAGATAGCATAGATCATGAAAACTCAACTCCATAGTCACATGTTCAGTGTAGATTCTAAGGTAAACTCTAAGGTACAACCACTACAAACTCTATGAACACAAAGTCTCATGCTGAGCCTTTTTAGCGTTTTATAAATAACAATCTGGATAAGTCCTGTCAAGGGCCCTGGACACGCTTGTTGAATGTCATTTGGCTGTAAATGCAAAAGCTAATCAAAATTTTAAAAACCCAGCTGTGAATGCACCTACCTACACTGGAGTTTCCCTTTAATTTGGTAGTGGGGATTTCTGTGATAGGGTATTCAGTGTGAATTCAAAAAATAACAATGTCACATTGGATATGTTTATAAAGGCATTTTATTGACATTACTCCTAATATACATACAGATATACAGACTGTAATTTAAATATGTCACAACAGTTCCACCCACTCAAGAAGGTCATGCAAGACTATGTGAATGAACCCTGCCAGGAAAGTGGCCATACGGAAGCACACTGCTCGTCTGATCTTTCACAGAAAGAATATGTCACTTGTACAATCTTCAGGACACACACATAACTGTCTAAAAAAAGTCTTCACTAACAGAAACAATACACAAAGAAAGGTAGAGTACCGGCCACTTCCTACTGCTTTAATTTTAAAAGATTTTTTTTTAGAAAGAACTGTTATTTTCATGCCACAGTTCTGAAATAACCATTATAAACTGATCTGACAGATGTGGAAGATTGTGAACATGTAAGGACTATATCATTGTTAGGCAGAACAAAAACACAATCAGGCGTACAGACATGAAGGCAATCAAACCCTCTTACATCATCATCAACATATAATCGTTGCTTGCACAAAACTAGCTGTCATCATCACTTCATAAGGGTTTTTGCTTAAAGACAGTGCAAAGTGATGTTTTAGTGGCACAAGCTGGTAATAGTAAGCTGACCTCAAATATAGCAGTACATGTCACCACAAATACCCTCAGTGCAAAATCGATACAGCTCAGATTTCAGCGTGTAGATCTCTGATTTTAAGAACTGATCTACAAAAAGATCCACATGCACATTCTAAAATACCTGCACTTGTATGTGTGTGCATCACATCCACACAATCACACACACAAATGGAAACACACACACATGAACACACACTCACGTAATAACACACACACACACACAAATGCACGCATGCGGTTGCTTACACACACACACAAACACACACACACACACACACACACACACACACACACACACAATTGTGACAGCCTGTCTCAAGTTTGACAGGAACCTTCTTGTCAGTGTGATTAAATGTGCTAACGTTCAGAAAGCTATGCTTGTGTGATTACGTGTGCAAAATGACAGTGCAGAGGTGTTGGGGTTTACACACAGACACAAAGGCTTTGCATTTGTATTGTGTCTAAGCTTAAGGTGTTCTGTGTCCAGGGTGACCACCAAGTTATAAAAATATGAGGTAATGGGATTTTAACTCTGCCCCAACACCTGTGTAGTACACTTGAAACGAGTTTGGATCCTCTAACTCCTATCTTTGGATGAAGTAGTAGAAAAAACTACTGCATTGTGTAGGCCATGTAACTGAAGGCAGTACACTTCATAATATACAAGGAGGAGTGTAACAAATCTACTGATTTGTATTTTGTACAAGCATTAAGCATTTTTTGGACGGAAAGCGGGGTAACTAAATCTCTATTTTTGCATAGAATAAGGATTTTCTTCTTTTTTTACTAGCTCCAGCATTGTGTAACCCTTGGAAACACTGTTTCCTTAGCATAGCAGTAACAGTCCTCAAGGTCATTTCAGTGATTCTCTAAGTTACGTATATCAACCGTAGCACATACAAGAAACTATTTGGCACAAAATATGTGTACATGTATAAATATGTCAACACATACATAAATATATTCTTAATATACTGTGGGATCCTATTTTTTTTACGTTTGACAGTCTCACCCTGTACACACATATACACACAGATTTTCGTTTTGTCAGCATAAAAGTCTCTAAAGTATTATTCCAGTGATGAGAAGGAAATCGAATGTAAGGAAATGTACCTTCAGTCATTTCACAAGCTGAAGTGACACACACTGAATGGTATGAAAAAAATGCACCCACGTTTGTCGTCTGGTCTCTGAACTGAGGTCTGACCAAAAAGAAGAGAGAAGAAATGCCATCTCAGTCTAATTATGAGCTGAAATCAGCCTGTTTTTGTTAGGCTTTTGTCCTTTCTCATCCCTAATAATCTACATCAAAATATCTCTGTCTTGGAAAATAAAATGGACAACCTCAATTTGCTACACATAACAAAAAACACAAGCATATTTTGAGAAGGAAAGAAAATATTCCTAGTTGGTGTCATCGAAAACTGAAGCACTGTGAAATGGCTGTTGGATAAGGTGGATAAGGGAATGGGTTAAGCTACTGAAAAAAACTGATTTGGTGACAGTCTTGAGAGGCACAGAGTTTGTGTGTCAGACAGCGTTCAGCTGCCCTGTTCCAGGTGTGGAGGCCCTGGGCTGTCCACTAGGGGGAGCTGCTCCCTCCAGTAGGTGAAGTTGCTGTAGGTGTCACTGCAGGGGAAGTCTGAAGTGCTGGATCTCAACAGCAGAGGGAATACGTGGTCCACCACCTCTCCCAGACGCACATATCTGAGGAGGAGAGAGGCGAAATATGAAGCACCGCAATGTTAACTCCTGGTTCTTGGTGCCTTCAAGCAAGGCATCTAACCCCACATTCCTCCAGGGACTGTACCTAGGGACTGCACCCTGTAGAATAACTGTAAGTTGCTCTGAATAAGAATGTCAGCTAAGTGTAATGTAATGTAATGTAATGTAATGGTCCTACATATCTAATAATATAAATTAAATAATTTCTAATCTGTCACCTGTGTGCCCTTAGCTTATGACACCTTCTTTAACCAGTCCACCCAGTTCCCCATCCCCTTTTGTACTGTCTATTTATTTCATTCATGCCAGTTATAATAATACAGTTGTGTCAGTATGTTTGGCAATACTGTATTTTATTGTATTGCACTGTGTTGTTCTGCGTGCAGTGCCGAGACAGCCACTTTAATTGTATTGTATTGAAAATGAGATTGAGAAAGGCAGCAGGATGAGTGTGAGAATGACTAGGAAAGAAGCACGCAGTGGAGGGGGTGAACAAAAAACAGATGGAAAAAGTGAAACAGAGGTTAAGTAAAACAGAGAAAAGTGAATTAGACAACTTAGAGAAGATGGGGAGGTTAGAGTGGCACTAAAGCGATACAGATGGAACAGATTCAATAAGGACATCCCAGAAAAGTCTTCACAGGGAGAGGCATACAGAGTGTATCTAGTTTAAAGGAGTACTTCCACGAGAGTTGCATATGCATGCTGCATGTCAAAATGTTTTTCTACCCCCACTGTCTCCATCAGTCAATAGAATACAATAGGCGGGAAAACGACCGAATGACGAAACGGCATACAAAGTGACGTAAGTTTGTTAAATAGAAAAAAGTCTTGTTGCAGCACACATTCACTTAGCGAAATATAGGTACAGTAAGTATGTGTATGTTTGAGTATGTACTTATATGTAAGTATGTGTGTTTGTTTAGAACATTTAAATCTTATATTGGTGTTTTATGACCGAATGGGCTTTGAATGATTGTAGCCTGTGACTAACATGGCCGTGAACCTGTCATTCTCCCCACTCCATCTCCTCTACCACAATAGAACAGCCTGAAACAGGAACACTAATGCATTTTTTCACCAAAACTGGCTCACGGGGCATTCATTAATACTAGAGACCACTGCAAAATTAATGAAAACACGATGCAAGTACACCTTCAATCAGGACTTAGTGGGTCTGAGTGGAATGTATGTATACAGAGGTGGGCTGTCCTGTCAAGTCAAGTAGGTTTTTATTGTTGTTTCAGCCATATACACAGTAAATAGTGAGATGAGACAACAATATGTGATACACGCGACTTACTTACTTAAGGCACATGTATCTCCTTGTGTGTATGTGTGTAGTCTGTTTACTCTGTGTTCCTCTACACCTCTGTTAGCTTATTATGTCCTCCTTTCGTAAGTCACTTTGGATAAAAGTGTTTTGTTAAGTGTAATGTAATGTAATGTAACATACGCATACACACAGGGTAAAAGTCCTGCCATGTGGGTTACTCACGAGGACACGTTGGCCTTGGCGTGCTCCTGCACCAGCTCTCCCTTTGGGTTGACCGTGAAGATCCTGTTGAGTTGGACGCCCACTTCCTTGTAGGAGTACACGTCCTACCAGCCACAAAGACACACAACCACCACCACAGTCAGCAACTTACAGAATTCAAGGTGAGACACATATCAGAAGATGCATTCTGGGTAATCAACCACTGGTACACATACATAATGATGTAAGCACATGTTTTAAATTAAAAATGCAATAAACATACATTTATTTGCAAAAGCTTCAATGTGAAGGTATATACCATACAGACATATATTTCACTAGTAGATACTGTTACTTTCAGTGGTTGCTAGTGCTCTTTAGGAATCATATTCCTGTTTATAGTGCAGTTACTAACAAAAAAACTAAAGCAGACTTTACACCTTGATTTATATTACCCCACGTGCCACTATTTCACAAAATGCAATTTCTATGAAAACACAGCACTCATTGCATTTAAATGCACTGTATTTAAACTAAACCTAAACACTAAAACTGAGCTGTCCACCAAATGCGGAGACCTTGGAGCAATTATTCTACCAATTGTGAAGTGCCACTTGTTGTGACACAGCACATGTATGGTGAGTTCGGGTGTGTTATAAGAAGTGCTACATTAAAATTGCATGTGTTGTTGTTGTGTGCAGTGTGTTTGTGAGTCAGTGCTGACCGTGGCCCGGTTGCCAAAGGCTGCATAGAAGGGGTCAATGTTGGGGTAGAAGAGGTTCTTGATGTCCGTCAGACACTCCACTTTAAACTTCTCCGGTTTCTTCTCAATCACCTCCCTACACACACACACACACACACACACACACACACACACACACACACACACACACACACACACACACACACACACACACACACACACACAAGCAAAAGTGAGACAAGGTGTGTGTGCTTTGGGACTAATTCATGAGAGTAAGAGTGAAATGAGTTCATTTTGTGTGTTTGTGTGTATGAGTCCAGGTTCTTGTGGGTGGGTGGCTGTTGTCAGTATGCGTGTGAGTGTGTATGAAATTTTTGTGTGTATAGTGTGGTGTGTGTGTGTGCGCGTGCATAAGTGTGTGTGTGTAAGTATCGTGTGTATCGTGTGGTGTGTGTGGCTGACCTGTGCAGTGCGGAGAGGCTGCTTGGGCTGAGCAGTACTGAGCCCTGTGTGTCTGTGTCTGTGTGTGTGTGTGGCTGACCTGTGGCTGACCTGTGTGACCTAATATAATGAGTGGTATATTGTATGAAGGTTGGTATATTACATAAAGGGTGGTTTATTATATGAAGGGTGGTGTATTATATGAAGGGTGGTATATTATATGAAGGGTGGTGCATTATATCGAGGGTGGTATATTATATGAAGGGTGGTGCATTGTATGAAGTGTGGTATATTACATGAAGGGTGGTATATTATATAAAGGGTGGTGCATTATATGGAGGGTGGTATATTATATGAAGAGTGGTGCATTGCATGAAGCGTGGTATATTACATGAAGGGTGGTATATTATATAAAAGGTGGTAAATTATATCGAGGGTGGTATATTATATGAAGGGTGGTGTATGTTACCTGTGCAGAGCGTGGAAGAGGCTGCTGGGGCTGAGCAGCACTGGCCCCTGTGGCAGCATGGTGCCCCTCTCGTTCACCCAGTGCAGGTACCCGCGCGTCATGTCTGCCATGCCAATGGCCCGTGCCGAGCAGTACAGGAACTTGTACCCGTTCCTACAACAGAACAAACAGACAGGAACTTTTACCCGTTCCTACAACAGAACAAACAGACAGGAACTTTTACCCATTTCTACAACAGAACAAACAGACAGGAAGTTATATCTGTTCCTGCAGCAAAAACGAACGAACTTTACACCAAATTCCATTTCTACAACAAAAACAGACACATACCATACAGGATGGTGTTGTTTTTTCTATACTAGAAACAGACACATATAGAAACATACATCTGTTCTTACAACATGATCAGGGACTTACAGGAGCCTATTTTGGTTTCCATGACAAAACACACAGAAATACAGGACCTTTCACCTGTATGTCTCGCCTTTCAGTCTCAGACTGAACCGTACAGGATGTAACACCACTACCAAAGCAGGCTGTGTCATTAGCATTACGTCTGACACATACTTGCAGGAGATAGACTGCATGCATAGTCACTGCCTAAGCCTACACATGTGCCATGTAAACATATGTGCCATGTAAAAGGCATGCTGTCCTTAACTAATTATTTGCACATGAGATAGTGGAGCACAACGAATGATTGACGTGTGCTTACTGGCTAATCTTGTGGTAGAGATGGGCGATGCCCTGATGGGTCCAGTCTTTGCCCAGGGTGGGCAGGATGTGTCCCAGTGTGTCTGACCTGTGGAGAACAGCACCTATCGTTAGCATGGGGAGACAGGACAGAGAAACCATACACAGCTCTCACAGTGGATCTGTTCAGTTTTTTGCAGAGGAGCTTTTTTTTTGCATGATAGGGAGACTGTGTAGCAGCCTGGTAGATCAGTGTAATAGTACCGTATCCTTGCAATAATAGAGTGCTATATAGTGTGTGGTGTGTGCGCGTGTGTGTGTGTGTGTGTGTGTGTGTGTCTCTATGTATCTGTGTGTGTGTGTTTGTGTGTGTGTATACATGTGTATGTGTCTGTGTGTGTGTGTGGGTGGGTGTGTGTCCATGTATGTGTTTGTGTGTGTGTGTGTGTGTGGGGGGGGGGGGAATAGGGGTTCTCTTGGATAGTGCCTGCCCTCTCACCTTGTGATGGTGCCATCGATGTCAGAGATGACGATTTTGTCGTCCCAGTTCCACAGGTAGATGGTACCCTCACAGCGGCATGTCCCCTGGTACTGCGTGGTGACACTGAACACCACGTCATTGGGCCCGTCCTTCAGCTGCAGGCTGGCCTGAGGGCACAGAGCTCATGGGGTCAGGGGTCAAATTCTAGTAGAGGTGTTTGCCACCGAGAACTAGGGCAACGTGTTAACAATCCTGTTGTGAAGGCTTTCCAGGAACTGCCATGCATATTTCAAACAGCTGGCAGTGACAAGTTTAAGAGTATCAAACTTTAACTCATTAAGTCTCTGTAACTTACAGGTGTGGAGATAACAGGTACATTTTTAAAGCCTATCTAAATATTGAAGTGTCTGTTTGTGAATTCAGCTTCATTTTTTGTTTCTTACCAACATTATTGTATTACACACATCTTGATTTAAAAGTGTTTCGGAAGACATCTGTAAAAGTTCTCAATGTAAACAAAATTCACACACTCACTAGTTGTTCGGAGGAGAGGCGGAGTGTTTTCTTGTAAGACACACCCCCAGAAGTGTATATAGGCTCTGATTGGACAGATGGGGTATGGTCAGTAATAAGGTGCTCCTCGTCACTAGACGACGACTCTTCCTTCCTCCTAGAAAACACCAATAAAACACTCAGATTTATGATTCTAAAGCTTTGTTTACACTTCCAGACACCTTTCACATGCTTAACATGCTTCTAACCATACAATCAACATCTCTCTCTAAAGCTACTGACACTAGAGGTTCAATTACCAAGAAGCTCAACATTATTACATTCCTCACAAACTTGCACTGCCATTATTTCAGGCACACATTTTCTGCCAAAATAAATAAATAGAAGAGAAATGTACTTTTTATGTACTATATTTATGCCAGTGTTGTATTTACTGACCTGCTCATGCCAGTCATTTTCCCAGCCTGGTCTACATTCACACATGACCCATGCTCTGACACAGAGTCCTGCAGTGGGACAGGAAGAATACAGGAAGTCGGTAAGTGTGTGCGTGAGTATGCATATACGTATTTGTCTGTACAGCACGTATGAGTCCATTTATGTTAAATTCAAATAATTATTACTTTAATGTTGTGATGTATTTTCTGTTATATGTAATTTGGCGAAGCTATTTCTATTTGAATAAGCCAATAAAGCTTAACTTAGTTAAACTGAATTGAATCGAAATAAAAAAGAATGTTTGCAGAGACTTAATTAAATTCAGAGACAGAAGCTGTCAACGATAACCTCCAGGGAACGTGTGTGGATACTGTACATCAAATTTTGTGTACAACACATGTACTTTTGTGCTCATGAAATGAGATAGACAGGAAATTGGAAGGACACGCACTGATTTAGTGCTGCTGGTTCGACTACGCCATGAGAACCACCATCGGCCACCTTTCTTGGGCATCTTCTCCTTCATGATGTTCTCTACGGTGGCCTGGAGGGGGGAAGCACACAACCAAACATACTGAAACCAACTGAAAGGTCAAAGTAAAAAAATAATTATGCAAAGTCAAACCAGAAAGCCAAGCAGCATGTGTATATCTGACACTTTCTTTGATGTACTAGTATTTTCACTGTGTGTGTGTGTGCATGTGTGTGTGTGGGTGGGCGTGCACACACACACACACACACACACACACACACACACACACACACACACACACACACACACACATTCTCACTCAATCATTAAATGGAAACAAGGTGTCACACATACAGCAATCCTGCTATCACTGTACTTGATTTCTTGTAGACAAATGGTATCTGTACATGTCAATGGTAAAAGTCACTGACTGTAGGCAGCCAATGGTAAGAGTCGCGTGCTGCATGGGGATGGTAACATAAAAGGTCAAACTGAAACACACTACAACCCTGGCATCCCATTAAAATTTCAGAACTGCATTAGATTGGAGTTTCCAGATTGTTTACAAAAATACTTGTGTTGTAGACAAATGTGAAACGGTGGGAGGGTAAGAGGAAGTGGAACACTGACAACACTCCCTGCTGGCTAAACTGAAAACAGAATGAGATGCTTCTCACAACAGAGGTTCCAGATTGACACCGTTTACAGTAAACTGAAGTGACAGGAAACACAAGAAAATGTGACTAGATTGAGAAACCACACAGGTCGCGAGAGACGGCAAGGACGTCTGAGCATTGGAGGTAAGCCACATCCTCACGAGCCCAGCGTGCTGGCTACACAGGAGGATTCTGGGTAACATACACACCTTCGGTGAGACAGCCTGCAGTTAACTTTGTATACAGGGTCGGCCATAATGATGGGACACGTGTTTACGTAAATGCTAGTATCTTGGATTAGAACAACGATTGTATTTCAATTCCTTTCCATGACATTATTAGGGTCACCAACACCAACTACCTGTAAGAAATAAAAAAAATTGTATCGTATCAGTTCGTATCAGTTACGTATTAAATATATTTGGTATTTCATGTTATTTTTGTAATCCTAGCATTTAAAATGTGTCCCATCATTATGGCCCATCCTGTATAACTCTCTCTCTGCACCTAGCATGGCAGTTTCACAGTCACACCAGTCGTGACAATCCTTGACATTCAGTCATAGACAGCCACACCGAGCTGTGAATTCGATAAGAGGTTTCGCTTTCGTGTTGTCACCACCAGCCATTAAAAATGAATGGCAATTCCATGCCAACTTGCCTGATTGCATTCAAAGCCATTTAGGGAAGATCACATGTTCCATTACAGAATGGAATGAGAGATAGGGGGATAGAGAGAGAGATATATATATACAGTCAGAGAGTGACTGTAATGACTGAGAGAGAGAGAGAGAGAGAGAGAGAGGAGATGTGATACGGCAGTGGCTGAATGACATCAGCTCCATCTCACAGCCCAAACAGTGAGCACTTGTGCACTCATCAGTTCAATCCACTCCTCAAGACCAAGTGAAGGGAGAATTGAACTGTACACTAAAGAAGTAAACATATTCAAAGCTATAGACTAAACATATCTGACTAGACTAATTGGGATTCCAGTTGATTTGTTTGAAATCAGTAAATTGAATTTAGCAAGTAGTAGTATTTTTCAAATGAAAATTGAGGAGCCATTTTGGGATCCCTCTAAGGGTCTGAAGTATTTCTGGAGTAATAGAACACTGACACAGGCTTGTGTGTGTGTGTGTGTGTGTGTGTGTGTGTGTGTGTGTGTGTGTGTGTGTGTGTGTGTGTGTGTGTGTGTGTGTGTGTGTGTGTGTGTGTGTGTGTGTGTGTGTGTGTGCATGCGTATTTCTCTGTGTGTGTGTGTGTGTGTGTGCGCGTGCGTGCGTGTGTGTGTGTACCTTTGGCAGGGGCTTCTGAAAGGCCTGAAGGGAGAGCATGATGGGGGCGGCGGTGCTCCAGTTATAGTACCTGCAGCAGCAGCAGCAGGAGAAGAGGGAGAGACAGCACGTCACACTCCAGCACATCTTCATTCACCACATCTGATAGCAGTCATGTAACATATAGGTTTAGGATCAGGTTCAGCTTTTTTATTTTGCACAGGTTAAGGTAAAAACATAAGAAAGTAAAACAAGAGTTTAGTTTAGCTCCGTTGACAAGGGCCATGTGCAGCACAAATCCCCACCCAGCAAAGTACTATAATGAAGACATCAAGAGTTAAAGAAATGTTTCAGCCAAACCGAGTCACCAAAGTATATAGTTCAGAAAAGATGTGACTAAGTAAAGTGCAATTTGGCGTTTTGGCCGTGCAGTATGGCGGTGAGTGAGTGTGGTTCTGTTTGAGGCAGCTGGTAAATAAACACTGTGAGGAGGGGGAGGGGGAGGGTGAGGGTCAGCGGGAGGGTGAGGGTGAGCGGGAGGTCCAACGCACTTTGATCCGATCTTCACCACCAGATTGGGGTCGTCTATGATGGAGGGGTTGTCGGCAAACTGCTGATAGGAAATGCTCTTCTGCTGGAAATGCTCTATAAAACCAAGAAAACCCATCATGCATCTATGCAGTTTGTGCATGCATGACCCTACATACATACAGTACACATGCACACAAACACACACACACACACATACACACACATACACACACACACACCAGGACACACCAAGACACAGACATACGCACACAGACACAGACACACAGAGACACAGACATACGCACACAGACACAGACACACAGAGACACAGACACACACAGAGGGAGACAAGCAGACACACACACAGCTTTTAATGATGGAATGGTGAATACTGGTGAACACACGAACATGAGTGGTGGTGGGTTGCTTACCTTTTTTGATCTCCCGGTTGTCATTGAGTCCTCCACACAGAGAGATGGCGATAGTGGGCAGGTCTCCCATCTGGTCTGAGTAGCTGTCCACGCCGCTGTCGGCCCCCGAGCTGGCCCCGAGCTGGGGGGACATGCTGGGGCTCTGGATGCCACCGTTCTCCGCACCACGCATGGGGCCACTGCTGTCACTGCACACAACACACATTTGAATGTGCAAATGTAAACAGACAGACAGACAGACAGACAGACAGACAGACAGATAGACAGATAGATAGATAGATAGATAGATAGATAGATAGATAGATAGATAGATAGATAGATAGATAGATAGATAGATAGATAGATAGATAGATAGATAGATAGATAGATAGATAGATAGATAGATAGATAGATAGTCTGCCAGGCATGTTATTGGCTATCTTCCTACCTCTTAGGAAAGTATAGTGCTGCCACCTCAGGTTCCAGTTCGGTGAGGTCTTCCAGGTAAACACCATCAGAGCCAAGATGCCGATTCCTTTTGTCTATAAGATACAGTTACACTGTTAGAGCACGTACTTCAAAGCCCAGTCATCTTATCCAAAGGTAATCTGACCTCACTGACTATCCCTATTCATCAGAGAAACGACAGCAATTCTTGCTAGTCAAAGGAAACATTTTTAAGTTTTTAATATTTTATACCACTGGAGAAACCTTTATTAGCTACTGCTATTATTTGCTGTGCTGGGGGAAACTTAAAAATTCCTTCACCTTTTCGTTTAGAGGGTGAGTCTGCCTTGTTAAGTGGGCGTGGCCCAACACCATTCCCAGCCTCCTCGAGTTCTGACAGTATGCGAGCAGCAGCCGCTATTGGCTCAGCTGCCTTCCTCAAAGCCTCACTGTCCCGCCTTTTAAGCTCAGGCTCGATTTTGATTGGCCCAAGCTCGGGCCTGATGGTCTCCGTCTCCACTTCCCTGTGTTCTAATGAGGGCGGTGAGGTCACCAGCTCTGTCTCCATGGAAGCTTTTGCTGCGGGCATGACGAGCTTGAGGGGATGATCGTTTGTGTGGTTTCCTGTGTGCTCTCTGTGGCCGCCCCGTGGAATGACCCTGAAGTGCGTGTCCTCGGACACGGGGATGGATACGGGGCACACCGCTGGGGTGGTCAGCCCGGGCTTCGGATGGAGGAACGACGGCTGGAGGCAGCATAAGACGGGAGCATAAGCAGAAAGAAAGGAGAGTTTAAAACAAAACAAATGAGTTAGCATAGGGTCAGTAAATGACTTTGTCAAAACAGTTCTACAAAATCTAGCTAGCTAGCAGCTCTGGAATGTTCCAGGCCCTATCCATATTCAATGATATTTTAATTCTGGGGGTCAAATCTTAGACTATAAGAGGTGTGAATCAAACATTAAATGAGTGGTGGAGGGCATCTGTGTGCCTATTAAATGGGTTGTGGGCAGAGACAGATTCATGTGTGACTCTCTTCTGAATGCAACATATGAGTGAGGGGCAGGAAGAGTAAGTACCTGAGCCAGTAAGCGAAGGAATAAGTGAATGACTGAATGGATGAATCAAAGAATAAATGGATGGACGAATAAATGATTGTGAATGAATAAATGATTATCCATTGAAATTATGAAATTAATTAATTAATGGATGAATGTGTGGATGCATTGATAAATATATGTATGGGTGAATGGATAAATGAATGGGTGAGTGAATGAATGAATGAATGAATGAATGAATGAATGAATGAATGAATGAATAAGTGAATGGGTGAATGGGTGAATGGATGCGTGAATAAATGAGTGAGGCCCCCAATACCTTGGCTGCCTGTGGGAGCTCTCCCCAGGCCCACAGCATGGCCGGGTTGTCCTGCTTGGCCTCAGACTGCTTAGTCAACAGCTCTGAGTCACTCTTAGGGGTGGAGGGCCTGGATGTCCCAGGGCTGGTGAGAGAGAGAGAGAGAGAGAGAGAGAGAGAGAGAGAGAGAGAGAGAGAGAGAGAGAGAGAGAGAGAGCGAGAGAGAAAGAGGGACAGAGGGAGAGAGAGCAGTGGCAGAGGAGAGGCAGGGCAGCAGAGAATGTAAAAGAGAGGGAAGGAATATGAGATGGGACATTCAGATACATATTTAACATGTCTTTCAGCAGGCAGTGTTGGGTTCATTTGTTTCAGCATTTTAGAGGGGTAGTGATACTCAAGCCAAAGGTTAAAGCATGCCTGTGTGGGTGTGTGTGTGTGTGTGTGTGTGTGTGTGTGTGTGTGTGTGTGTGTGTGTGTGTGTGTGTGTGTGTGTGCGTGTGTGTTTATATGGGTGTCTCACCTCTGAATAGGGGACCAGTCCCCATCTGAGGAGGGGTACACAGTGCTAGGCTTATAGGTGCAATGAGACTGATGAGACTGGCCTCCAGTTATCATATCTCTTGCTGAACTCCTGAAACATACACCAGTCAGAGAGAGAGAGAGCGAGAGAGAGAGAGAGAGTTATTCAGTATTGATTATTACTATTACAATTGATCACTGCTTTGGGAATATTGTATTTGCATTCATGTCAATAAAGCTGTTGAACTGAATTGAACTGAGAGAGAGAGAGAGAGAGAGAGAGAGAGAGACTAGGAGAGAGAGAGAGAGACAGAGAGAGAGCGAGAAAGAGAGAGGGCGAGACAGACAGGAAGACAGACAGACAGGCAGAGACAAAGAGACACAAAAAGATGAGCATAATATACTCAGATATTCTTGTGTATCTTAGTTTTAGCAACACTGAGCGCACTGGTGTGTACTGTAACACAGAAAAGCTTTTAGCAGCCCGAACCCCATGACAGCTCTGGGTTCATTGTCTGTCAAGAACACAGTGCATTGTGGGTACTCCACTGGTGTCTTGTTATTTAGCACAGCCAGCTTCTTTCACACCACCACAGGAGGTGAAAGAAGAGCTTTTGTGCTCTGTGTTTTTCTCATCATAAACACACACACACACACACACACCCAGGCAGGAACGCACACACACACATACTGTACACCACATAAACTCTGTTGCTTTCCTTGCCCTCACACTCTCTCTATCTCTGTCTCTCTTCTCTCTCTCTATCTCTCTCTCTCTTTTGACTCAATTCATTAACTTAAAACAATGCATGAGACACTCTATTACACTACTGCACTGTGTACTTCTGTGTGTTATGCTATTATGTCTATTGTTTTCTTTCTTTCTGTTGATACAACAATTCAGCCCAGGATCTTGGATAACACACGAAATGTCACACTTTCATGGAAAAAAACATACAGTCCCTAATACAGTAAATAAGCCTTCTCAGTGTGGATTTACAGTGCCTGGACGTACAGTGCAGTAACTACCATCACTACAGGATCAGGGTCCAGGAAAGGGTAGCTGTGATGCAGGTTTAGGGGCCAGGAAAGGGTAGCAGTGATGCAGCCATGAATACGGCTGATCTTTGTTCTTTAGGGGATTGTGTGTTTAGAAAGGAACAAACATGCTGACGCAAAACAGACTTTAGCAGAAAAAGCGCCGGCTCCATAAAAAAAGAGTCCTTCCATCTTGGTGCTATATGAGAAAACAGGTATTGCAATTGTCAATATGTAATGCACTGCCATATGCCATCACTGTTGGATAAGAAGTGATTCTAGTTTGGTATTTAGTTCGGTGTTTGTGTCAGCACCAAGAGAACGCAAGGGCAAAGTGTCTCCTCCCAGCCTTGGGGTGAGTCAGAGAGACACAGAGAGAGCGATACAGAGACAGAGAGAGAGAGAGAGAGAGAGAGTAGAGAGACAGAGAAAGAGAGAGAGAGAGAGAGAGAAACTAGAGAGCTGAGATGGGGAAATGGAAAGATTTTATTCAGCATTTTACTTCCTGCTATGTGATGCTACACACATCCTGCTGCAACACCATGACCACACAGACACATCAAAAGAGATCTATAGTTTTTCTATCATTTCTCTCTCTCTCTCTTTCTCTCTCTCTCTCTCTCTGTCTCTTGCCATCTTTCTTTCTCTCTTTCTTTTTTTCTTTCTCCTACTGCCTCCTTTTATGTCACCTCAGTCTCAAATGATTTGTTTTCAAGCATGGGTTTTCCATTAAATAGGCCACGTTTTGCATAAATAATAATGCTAAATAAATAACGCTGAAATTACATATCCTCTTTACATCTTGTCTATACACACATATGCATACCAAGAGACACCACACACACACACACACACACACACACACACATACACACACACACACAAAAATGCTGGCAGAGGAAGTGAGACATAGCTGGGTTTTTTGTGTGAGCGCTGTCTGTAAACAGCCCTCATCACGTGCAGCTGGCTCACAGATCTTGGCAGCGCTCAGCGGGGTTTTAGTACTATAAAAAGGCACACACACACACTCACACACAGACACAGACACAGACATACACACACACACACACACTCACACACAGACACAGACACAGACAGACATACACACACACACACACACACACACAGTATGACATTGCATTATTGCTGACACATAGCAGAGCTACTATTACACTGACCCACTAGTCTGCAGAACAGGCTCACTATCATATGGAAACACAGCTCCCTGCATCACAAAACTGACACGCAAAGTCTGTTTATTTTTGCTCTTTCGGAAACATTTCCCAAAACCAAGAAACCAACAACAACATTGCAAGTCATGCTGAGGCATAGGCTACTCATCAATCTAACAGCCATGTGGAAAGTCTGGAGGACCAGCTTCCCCTTTCCTCTCTCTTTTTCTGTCTTTCTTTCTTTCTATCATTCTTTCTTTCTTTCTTGTCCATCCTTTCTTCCCTTCCTCTTTCCTTTTCCTCTCACTCGTGCCTCCTCATATTTAAAAACAGCTAAAAGCAAATTAACAAACAAATTCATAAATAAACTAATCTAAGCATGTTAATGACAGCAGCTAACCATCTATGGCATACTAGCGCATCCTCCAGAGTCTTAAATCATGTCTATAGGTCAGTCTCAGACTGGTGTAGCATGTGGTGTAGCGTGTCCCCTCTGTCCAGTCTATGGGGCGGCGTGGTTAGGCTGCCCATCAGCTCAGGCATTGGGTTCCGGTGGTGGTATGTGTGTCAGTGTGTGCAAGGGTGGGACAGGGGCAGAAAGAGGAGGAGTGTTTACCCCACATCAGGCAGCCACCCTGTTTGTTGTTTACGCCAACAAATAGCCACGTCAACTACTGGGCCGCTTTCCAAAACAAATAAATATATAAAAATAAATTGTTATTATTAATAAACAAACAAATACTATGAGTGTTGGAGTGTCTGTGTAATGTGTGTGTGTGTGTGTGTGTGTGTGTGTGTGTGTGTTTGTTTGGGGCGGACAGTGTTGAGAGGAAGGAATCTGTTTCCCTGCAGAAGTACAGATTAGGCAGAGCTGCAAAATAGGCCCAGCGTCCCTCAGTCATGTGTTTATGTGTGAATTCACATGTGAATTCCTAGTACTCCCTTTAAATGTAAATACTTTAAATGTAAATACTTTAAATATAAGTAAGTAATAAGTAATACTTTAAATGTAAATACTATCTCTTTACATAAATCGCAAGAACACAAAAACACATATACAAAAGGATTTTCTGGCTAGCACACATGCAAATACTATCCCAGTGTCTTTTATATTGTTATGCCATTACACTCACACACACACACACACACACACACACACATTTAATTCTTTATTTGGATTGGTAATTTACCCTTTATCATGGCAAGATCCAAATTCCAGATGACTATCAGTTATGGCACACACACACACACACACACACACACACACACACACACACACACACACACACACACTCACAAATAAACATACATTCTTCAACCCGAAACATGCAATTATACTCACACACACCCCTGCACAAAACAGAACCCTACGAAATTCGCACACCCACATGCACTCGCACACACACGCACCTGCTGATGTCCGGCTCCTCTCCCTCGTTGGAGCTGATGTCGATGGTGAACATGTCTTCATCCTCCGAGTACTCCGCACTGTCCTCCCTCTTCACACTGTCCACCTTCGACTTCCTCCTCCTCTTCCTCCTCTTCTTCATTAACCCTTCGCTTCCTAGGCAGCCCAGCGCCAACCCCGGCGTGGCCAGTGCTGACCCCCCCAATCAGAGAACCCACGTCAGAGTGAATGGGCGACGTGGCCAGATAATAGGGTATCACTTCCTGCGAGTTAGGAAAGACAACACAACACAGGCTATTAAAACACACATGGGAAAGACTGACTCATGCCAAACAACAGGAAAGCTTTAGTGACTTATTTATTTATTAAAGGTTCTAGGGGAGTGAATGAGCAGCGCTCTCCTCCATCTTCCCCCATGACTGAGGTACCCTGGGCATGGCACTGTCCCCACGCAAGGTACCCTGGTCACTGTCCCCACGCGAGGTACCCTGGTCACTGTCCCCACATGCTGCCTCCCCAGGCACCCACTGTCATGGCTGTCCCCTGCTCACACGTGTGTGATGGGTTAAATGCAGAAGTTGAATTCTGTTGTGTGCTGTGTGACCACAATGACGAATGGGAATCACTTTTTCAAAGCTTATCATGCGCGATCATCAGAAAAATACACCCTATACAGTTATGTCCTGTTTGCACAGCTCCTACAGTGGTGCTTCCTAACCTTTGTCATAGCAAGCTCCCCTTTCACAATAAGGACAAAAAATGCTCCTTGCCTAACACTACCAGTAATATGCTGTGCTCACTGTTTGACGTGTTGAGGCTAACAATCCTTTCAAACATAGACCCACAGGATAAACATTGAGGTTTGAGAAGACATTAAGCAAGTGCGGAATAAGCTATGGAACCTTTTAACAGTAAAAACAAAGACTATGCCTGAATGTTTTATTTTGTTACAAAAACTACTTACGCTATGCTTCCCATCACTGGAAATGTTCGAACGCTAAGCGGTAGTAACAGCTATGATGCTAATGACGCTAATAATCAAACTCTATTGGATCGGTGTGTTAGTTTAAGTCTACTGCACTATACTCCCATACCCATACCAATCCTTGCCTACAGTTTTCAATATCTTCTTCATTTACTTCAAGTAGTACCTGTCCGAGGGTCCACCCCAAACTTTGGAAACTTTAATTACTGCTCCACAGTAATGACTGGCAGAACCCATTAGCTCAGATAGCATTACCAGTTTAAAGGTTTACAGCTCTGAATATCACCCAAGACAGTTGCCCAACCTGTTTTTTGTAATGCTGACCAAGATTAAAAGAATATGCAATGAAGGGAAATGTATCAAGTTTATGTTTTGTGTGGTGTATGTGTCCAATATATGTACTGCGTGCGCACTGGATATTTGCACCAGCCACTAGCCAAATGCTGGTAAATTATGAAATTGGCTTGTAGATTTTGCACGCAAGATCATAATTTGCTATTGAGTGGCGGGTGAATTTTATCATTTATTTGTCAGTGGCTGGTAGAAATTCATATTTTGCAAAGTCAATTTCCACCAGTGGTGTGCATGTGTGTGTGTGTGTGTGTGCGTGTGTGCGTGCGTGTGTGTGCTGGGGACCATATACACTATGGGGAGTCTGTGTGTGTGTGTGTGTGTGTGTGTGTATGTGTGTGTGTGCGTGTGTGTGTGTGTGTGTGTGTGTGTGTGTGCGTGTTTGTGTATGTGTGTGATAAACACTCCCTTTTCCTTTTTTGCATATCCTTTTTATCTTGGTCTGCATTATAATTAACAGATTGGACAGCTCTCTTTAGTCAAATTCTGTGTGTGTGTGTGTGTGTGTGTGTGTGTGTGTGTGTGTGTGTGTGTGTGTGTGTGTGTGTGTGTGTGTGTGTGTGTGTGTGTTTGTGTGTCCAGTACCAGTAAATACACACTGGAAACAGAGCTGTGCCCCGCTGCTTTAATCTGAAATGGAGCGGAGCTAATCTCACACAAAGCCCCTCTGAGGCCCCCACCTGGACCGCGACCAAATGTCCCCCCGGTGCCACCGACCCCTGCTGCCTCCTTGCTCCATCTCCTCTTCTCCTCTCCCTTGCTCTCCTCTCCTCTCCCGTGCTCTCCTCTCCTCCCCACTCCTCTCCTCTCCCTTGCTCTCCTCTCCTCCCCTCTCCTCTCCTCCCCTCTCCTCTCCTCTCCCTTGCTCTCCTCCCCTCTCCTCTCCTCTCCTCTTTTCTCCTCTCCTCTCCTCGGCTCTCCTCTCCTCTTCTCTCCTCTCCTCTCTCCTCTCCTCTCCCTCTTTCCTGTCCTCATCTCTGCTCTTCTTTTAAGCCAGCCAGTGTTCCCCCTTCTCCTCTTTCTTTCACTTACCCTTCATTTGTCCTTTATCTTTTTTTGGTTCATTCTCTCTCTCTCTCTCTCTCTCTCATTCTCTCTCTCTCCCTCTCTTTCTCTCTCATTCTCTCCCTCTCTCTCTCTGTCTTCTCCCCCCCTTCCTCCCCTCTCTCCCCCTCTCTCACTCTCTCTCTCGCTCTCATTCTCTCTCTCTCTCTTTCTCTCTCTGGGTCATTTGAAGAAATCAAGCCTGAAACCAATCCTCCCCAGGGAGCTCCTTCATAAATGCCCAACTGAGATAAGCAGAGGCATGAGCTGTGTGGTCTCCCCTTCGCCAGAGCTACGGGTGCAACCAATCCTCCACCAGGCCAGCCTCAGCATTAACACCATGAGTGCTACCGCTAGCACAGTCAGCTGCAGCTGCTTTCACATAGTGTCTACAGCTTGTGGAAGTCTTATTTTTGTGTACAGTACATGGCTCTTTTGTTGTCTGTATTCTGTCGAGTCATTACAGATGTACGTGTTCTGCCAGTAAATATTTAGGCAATGGGATCAGTTAAAATGTTATAGTAGTTCTCGCTTGACAGGAGCAAAGCTTTTCACTAAAGGATTTCTTTTTATAGACCGTAAGACCGTGAGTTTTTTTGTCAAACTAAACAGGCAGCAATTTTGTGGAAAAAAGCACAAGTGTTTGTTTCTGTCAGAGTTTGATGGGACTGAAGACCGTTCCCAGAGCAGCATCCCCTTTTCCAGGAAGAGGCTACATTCCACAAGTACTGTGAGAGGAGAGAGAGTGGAGTCAAAGGGCAGTGAACAGCCTTCTGAGGCAGCCACCGTCAGAGATGGGAGGCCTCCAGAGCTCCAGAGTGCCTCGTTAAAATCCAATCCCCTCTCCCTGTTAACGACAGGCACGCAAAAAAGAAGGGCGAAAAAAAGTAACAACGTTAATGGCTGTGCTTCACACTGATTGCTTTCATCAGTCCCTACCACAGTAGGTTAGTCCACCCTGATGTGTCCTGAGTGTTTTAACGCAGTGCCTGAGACTAAATGATAAAAATCAGTGCACTGAAAGTGGGTCTTTCTGATGCCTGGCAGTTTCCATGCTGCTATTGTTTGGCCCTTGGGCTAACAACAGTACAGCTAGCCTTCTACGTTGGTGGAACCTGAACAAGGGATGTGTGTATGTGCGTGTGTGTGTGTGTGTGTGTGTGTGTGTGTGTGTGTGTGTGTGTGGGGTAGGGGGAGGGGGGCTTAGGTAGCTGTTGTCTGACACTGAGGTGCCAAACTTCCCAGGAGAAAGAGGCTCCAGGGCCCCACTGCCTTCCCCTGCACAATGACTGGGAACCTAACACCCTGGCTGGGATCATAAATCACCCGAGCAGCAGGCTACAGATCTAGGCCTCCGGACCCCGCCTCCCGCTTCAGTCTCTGGGCTCAGCTTAGATGTGTATACTAACATATCACTGGTTGTGCCACAATACTGCAGAGTTACTCTCTTTCTCTCTCCCCCTCTCTCTTTCCCTGTCTCTCTCTTCTCTCTCTCTCTTTTCTCTCTCTCTCTCTCTCTCTCTCTCTCTCTCTCTCTCTCTCTCTCTCTCTCTCTCTCTCTCTCTCTCTCTCAGTTTACCTGCTCTGTTTCAGCATGTGCCTGAAAGCCATTAGTGTGTCATGTGCAGCTGGTATTCATTTCTCCCTTTCTTAATCCTGCCATCTCTGCCCTCCTCCCCCGTTCTCTCTCAGTTTACTACCTTTAGCTCATCCAAACACTTTAGCTTTTCCCTGTAACATCAAGCTCCCCCATAATGTTACCTACACATCAACCAGCTACTAACAGCATTCCACGGTGTAGGTTCCAGTGTTAAGGGAACTTGAAGAGGGTGCTGTACCTGATTATTCTCTGTCTCCTTCACGAAGAAGGCTTCTCCATTCTCTCCCAGCTTCATTTGCAAACTCACAGGCTCGTTGTTGATCTCAATGTCCACCTGTGTGGAGGCAGAAGTCCGTTTGTAAGTGACACCTTATTTGGTCTAGACTAGAGGCTGGCAATGTAGTCATCTTACACAGCAACCACAATGGTTAGCTTATTGGGGCAGTCGCTTTTCTTTATAAAGACTAGCAGTTGTGTCTTTTTAAAAGATTGGTTTCCAAGTTTTAAACACACATTGTTTGATTATCATCCCTGGGAAAAAAACTGGACTTGCTTTTACAAGAAGGCTACACCCACTTCCCCCTACAGAGTATGACCCACAAAGACAACACTATTAAATAAAGCCTTCTTCCAAGAAGTACAGTACATGTCAGCACTAATCAGTCTAATCATTTCCCCTTCTTAAGCCACATGAAGTTACCTCATGTTTACACAAAAGAACATTTATTCCTAAGCAAAACTGATGAATGGCTTTAGGTTTGGCAGGTTATAACAATGTCAGACTATTGGATTATTTTTTCGGCTCTAATTTCAGTACAAGCAATGCACAAAACATTGCACTGACCTTGAGTTGGTATCAGGTTAATAAAGGAAAAGGTCACACATATTGCTTTTAATTAATATGAAGCGCTGCGCTATGAAGTATTTACACACTCCTGCCATTGCCTCACCCCACTGCCTCATCCAAACATAATAATAATAATAACGATAGATAGATAGATAGATAGATAGATAGATAGATAGATAGATAGATAGATAGATAGATAGATAGATAGATAGATAGATAGATAGATAGATAGATAGATAGATAGATAGATAGATAGATAGATAGATAGATAGATAGATAGATAGATAGATAGATAGATAGATAGATAGATAGATAGATAGATTTGAATAAATACATTTAACATCTTATTATTTATATAATTTAATTTTAGAACTTTCTAAATACCAAAACTCACTGAACATGTCAATGTCTCACTCACCACTTTCTCTCGGGAGCGCAGGACACCCATCTTGCCGAAGCGCACGTGGAAGGGCGAGCACTGCAGGGTGCCATCGGGCTGCCGCACCACGATGACGTCAATGCAGCCGGAGAGTGTGGCGGGGTTGAGGCCACGGTACAACTCCTTCACCTGCACAAACACCTGGCCAGCCAGCTGCCCCACGTAGTTCATGGTCTGGGACTGCCAGCAGAGAGACACAGTGGTAATTAGAGATGAGATGCTTTCACGACGGGCGAAGAGCTTTCTAAGATTCCTATATTATTCCTAGATAGAATTCCTAGATTACCTTGTGACCTGAGGTTTAAGTGTCAGAGACTTAGAAAAGCTATTTACTAATAATATTACTATTACATGTAACAGTAATATTAAATGTTGTTGTTGTTGTTGTTGTTGTTACTATAATGTGTTGTACTGTCTGACTGCAAAAACATTTGGTTAGAATAAACATGCCTACAAAATACATAAAGTCAATGTCGGGCATCCCATGATATCCTATTCCCATGAGTGAAGCACATGTTAATTACTGTAAAAAGCCTGAAAATAACTGGCTAACATCAGTCCACTGTCTGCTGAAGGGGGCTTTTATTCTCTGTGGTATTTGGGACAAGGATAAAGATTATCTCCGGTGCCAAGCGCGAGACTCCCAACTGGGTCAGTGGGGCTTCATTGGCGGGTCACTAATCATGCCAGATAGTTTGCCACCCATACACACACGTGCTGGACTGGACCGGATTAGCTACGGATGCATTTTTTGACTCCAGTAAAAAAACTCCTCATGTGGCGTACCAGAATGTAAAGCCGGTGCAATCTCTCTTCAGTGCACCTAAATATAGTGTCAAACTATAGTGTCATAATTACATCTCCACTTTCAGGTTGTAATGGAAGTAGATAAAAAAATAAACAGAAGTAAACAGAAGTAACATTTGGGTCTGGCACTTCCTTTTTTCCATTGGAGTGTTTAATGAGCTGTCAACCGTGTGTTTACACACTGGTCATAAATTTGCATTCGGACTGATTTGCTTGTGTGTGGCAAAAAGGGTAGAAGTGTGCATTAGGGGCTGACTGAGTGTTCAAAAGGCTGGAGACACACAACTATTCATTCCATAACACTCACATACCACTAACACATGATGCTGCCTTTAAACTACACCCAGAGAAGCACATGTTGGTGTGAACGCAGAGGCTGAAAATTGCACAATTGTTTACTTGACTGGGCACGTGCAAAGATAACAAAACAAGAACACAAACTGATGACAAAATTGATCAAATAACTACAGATAAAGGCTCCAAAACACTGAGGCCTCATTTCCACTGACTTGAGCGTGTACAGCGCGTATCAGTGTACAATAGATTTGTATAGGGACAGAATACGTTCAGATCACCCGTGCGGTGGAAATGGTCTAATCTGTTAACGTGTATTCTAAATGAATACGGACAGAAAACGGGCACGCGCTGTACACGCAGAGAGTTTGGTGGAAATGAGCCCTGAGACTTATGCAAACTCTGTGGTTCTTGTAAAACAACACCTCCAGTCCAGTTGAGGCCCTTATTCCATCACCGAGGCCAAACCTGTGATCTTTGACCAGCTCTCCCTTTGGATATGTTTGGGATGGGTCTGCCCCCTTGGCTCCCTGAACTCCTTTTCTCCTGGAGCCCTGTCACCCTGACACGGACCCCTCCAAAATGCCAAGCAGTTCATTCACTTCCTGTTGTCTGAACCACACTGCTGTTCAGCCAATCAGGGTTTGAATAGAAGGCGGCAAGCTGCTCCTGTTTATCGTTGGTGTGTTGGGATTTATTTTAACCAGGGCTGCTATTAAAATAGATGCTGCAAAGACCCCTTGGGTGTTATCACAACATCCTAAGCATGTACTGAATGTGCAGCAATGTCCATGCAAGACGTCAGCAGGGAATTTTATGACTTATAGGGCACAAACAGAACTTATATTTTTATTATCCTATCAATTATATAAATAAATTGCCTAAATACAAAGACACCCACTTTCTACTCAACAAATAACTTTGTGAAATAAGTAGAGCTACATTACACAGACTCTGAAAGGTTCACCTTGGAAAACCTCAGAAACAGTGCGTCTGTAAATTCCACAGCTGGCTTCAACAGGACAAAGACACAACATCCCCCCCTCCCCCAACCTGAATTAACACCAGCTCCTGTGTCAGTAACTTTCCTACCTATTTATACACATACACATACTTTAAACATGTGTGTCCTACATATGTGTCCTATGCCTACTGTATGTCACAGATTACTCTAAAAAAACAACAGAGGTCTAGGGTAGCTTGGGAAAGACACAGGAAATGCCACATGACTAAAAACCATCCTATTATGTCCACAGTGGGCCAACCATCATCATCACCTTCATCATTATCATCATCAGTACTGTAGGTATCATGATTCATACTCTAACTGGATCAACTATCAAGTAAATTCCATATCATAACAACAGAGAAGCCAATGTAATTGAGTTGTGTATTTGACAAAATGGCTAACCACACCACAGTACAAACAAGCCATTGCTACAAAGGGTTGCGGGTTAAAATCCACCTCTTCAGAACCCTGAGCATGGTACCATCCCCACACTCCGCTCTCCGGCCGCCGTGTGATGACTACCCCCTGCTCACGTGTGTGATGGGTTTAATGCAAGTTGCAGTTTCATTATGTACTGTGATGTGCTGTGTTATCACAATGACAAATGGGAATCACACAATCGCAAATGATGTAAAGGATGCCATGTAGGAAGACACTGGACACTGAGTGTCTGAAAGACAAGGATGCTCTTGTCAATGCCTCTGAGACCCTGGCAGCTTTCCCCACTGCTCCAGACTACCCTAAAAGCCCTTGAGCAAACACAGATTGTGACAGCAGTTGGCCCCAGGGGCCCAGCCGGATGAGCGCCGAGAGGAAACATCCGCAAGTCCCCTGGGCCCCTTCTGGGAGATCAAGGAAACAAACAGCTGCTCCTAAAATCGTCTTTTAGGATCAAGATCCTTTGGCATTATACCTTGGAACAAAGAGATCACACCCTTCCCACCCTAAGGATGCAGCGACCAGGAGGACACATCTTACTTTCAGACGTGAGAATGAAAGAACCTTCCCAGGTCTAAAAATAGATCACAGCAGCGTAATAAGCAAAGGCACGCTCTGCATTGATTATGTCCCATGAGTTCTTGTCAGCACATAACGCTGAGCACATCTCCTCTCTTGATTTATCAAATAGGGCTGTGCAAAATTCATAACTGAACTGACATTTGGCACTTACTGGCCCTTGAATTTCTTGAATTCAATTCATGATTTTGAGCTATATTTTGAATTGAGGTAGCAAACAGGGCAGAGAATTGCTATTCAAATGTTGCACAGGCCTGTTTGCAAAAACTACAGTGTGTTTGGCAATACCTCAAAAGCACACAGCTGAGTGCAGAGGCTAGAATCAAAGAACATAAATGCACAGATATGTCTGCAATTCCTTTATGGCCACAATAGCTCCAAGCAACAATAGAAACAACAACAGACTGCAGACATGTTGGTCTAATTATAATATAGAATATATCATGAAGTAATGAGATAAGCCCCTGTAATTGTCAGATGACTGGACAAAATCACCTTCGGTTATATTAAGAGAAATCACACAGACATTTGTTTACTCTAACCTATTCTCATATTTCCGTACTACAAAAAAGTCTATTTACAAACAAATCAGCTAAATGGTACGAGTGACATGGCTACTTATAGGACCTGGGCCAACAGCACGCCAGTCAAGACCACAAGTCTCATGTGCTGACCAAATTTGACCTGCCTGCCTCTGTCTCAGTGCTGACCAGCTGAGGGAGGACACTCTTAGCCTGTCACAACAAAGAACTGTTAGTTCTCTAAATTGCTGCCTAATACCTAAGCAAAGCCCACGGGCAAAAGGGTACAGTGGTGGAGCACAAATACTGCTCATCTCCACCCAAAAAAGTAATGCACCCACTCACTAGTTTAAATAAGCAGTGGAGAGACATATGGCAAAACAAAAGCCGGCAACTCATTGGACACTTCTCCTATGGCATGTTAGCTTCTGTGCTGTGAGAAACTGTGTGTAAGAGATTTGAATAAATGTAAAAACATGTATAAAATGTGTCTAAACTACAACACAGAGGACTTGGGAGACTTGGGAGACTTGGATGACGTGTGAGGCTCTATCCAGACCTGATGACATAAGAAACTTGATGAATCTTCTCATCTACTGTAGAGAAATTCAAGCTTAACAATCCATTAGTAAACACTAGCTTCCTGTTGCCTCTCTTCTCCATACAACAGTCTCTCTCTCTCTCTCTCTCTCTTTCTCTCTCTCTTTCTATGTGTGTGTGTGTGTTTTTCAAACAATTTCCTTTAACCTCACATGACTTTTGAAATGGCGTTTTTTCACAGGTGTGCCAACAGATACTAACTACTAATCAAGACTACAATTCCCAGATCTTCTCAACTTTACATACGAGTCAGTCTTCTTCTTCAGTCCAGCAATCTATTTGCTTATTAATGTATATGACCCCAGAAAACCATGGAAACTGGGTCAATTGCCAAGCAGCTACAGTCTCTGAGGGTGTTTAGGGGTCTGGTGTTAAGTTTAAAAATCTTCCCAAAGCTTATTATTCTTCCCAAAGCTATTATTTATGTACACACTGACATTTCATTACATATTATATAAATATACAGTCCTCTTCCTGCTATAATCAAAACATGAAATATTAATGCTGATGGTCTGTTTCACCCTAGCGCAAACATCTGCAGTTACCAACCGAACCTCCTGTGAGGATGAGGAAGGTTTGATGTTGAATTTAATAATGGACCGGCAGACACTGACTTGGCAAAAGCTGTGTTCGCACAGTAAATTAATGAAAATTTACCGCAGCAGGCTATGCAGTAACTTCATCGTAGTTTCTTGTGGAGAGACGGTCAGCACCGGCACCAACATACAAATACATACAGCTGAAATTCAATACCTTTTCAGTACCACGCAGACGTCCTCACATCAACACTGAAAGGCACCGGACTTCTCTTTCAAGGCTGGCGTCGTTCGCTCTGAGGAACATTATAGCTTCATTCTCATGTTAAAGGGCTGTATTGATTCAGTCAATATCACTGTAGTCGCTGTTACTTTAGGTAACCTGTTTTATTTCCCTTTCGCTCTCTCGGGCTCTCGCTCGGACCTTCGAGGCTCTTCAGCCAGCCAGCCAGCGCAGCAGATGACATCACATGCAGATGAGGCTGTGCCGCGGTCCAATCAGATCGCTGCAATCAAATAATACTAACAACAGCCACGCAGCGAATAAAATATCTTGAAGTCTATGGTTTATAATAAGGATACGTAAGTACAAGTTGACAGTTGATTCTTTCAAATAAAGCATCTAGCCTGACACGGACAAAAGTTGAATTTTGTATGAAAAATGCTATTTTTGGAACATGTACCGGGTTGTTAATATTACATTTGCCGTCTTCTGAGGCTGAGGTGACTCGTAACCTGACCCACGCCGGTAAAAGCAGTCTGGGGGCACAACGAGTGAGGAAGGCGGTGAGGCGATCACATTGACCAATAGCTGCGCTGCGTTGGCTGACGTGAGATGTCTGCAGTTGTGGTTTCTGTTGCACGTAGATTTTTTTTCTCTATGACTTAGCAAGCGTGGCAGCGTCTGTGAGAGGCAGTCAAACCGCAGGTTTAAAAAACTCACAGCTCTGGAGAAGGAAACGTAAAACGTTGACTGGAGGAAGTAGGGGCCCATCCATTCAGTGGCTGTGATTAAGCTTCTATTTTTCTAAAGGGCGCCTAGAGACTGTATGTTAGTGTAAACCAAAATAGTTAGTTAAATGAAATAGTTAAAATGTTAGATAACATTCAGCTACTCAGCTGTAATTAAACTCATTCACCTAAAAACTAAGTTTTAACTAACCTAGATACAGTCGACCCCATTAACAAAACGTTAAGGAATGTTAAAGTAGGCTATCAAAATATTGACATATTAGGAAACTGATGCCACAAAAATGCATGAACCTAACCTCACAGATCTTTAGGACGGTAATACTGATATTAGCTGTGTTACCATTGTCTTACACACAGAGACACACATGCGCTTACACACACACACACACACACACACACACACACACACACACACACACACACACACACACACACACACACACACACACACACAAAGCAGGTAGGTAGACATAGCCTACAATGAAATAGAAGCAAAGTCAAACATGCACACACACACTCACACACACTCACGCACACACACACACACACACACACACACACACACACACACACACACACACACACACACACACACACACACACACACACACACACACCTAGCCTACAATGAAATAGAAGCAAAGTCAAACATACACACACACACACAAACACACTCACACACACTCACGCACACACACACACACACACACACACACACACACACACACACACACACACACACACACACACACACACATACACACAGCAGGTAGGTAAACATGGCCTACAATGATACAGAAGCCAAGCTAAACACGCACGCACACACACACACACACACACATAGAGCAGGTAGGTAGACATGGTCTACAATGATACAGAAGCCAAGCTAAACACACATGCACGCACACACACACACACACACACACACACACACACACACACACACACACACACACACACACACACACACACACACACACACACACACACATACACACAGAGCAGGTAGGTAGACATGGTCTACAATGACATAGCAGCCAAGCCTAACTTCCTAACTTGCACACACACTGCCCTACTTACAGAGTGCCGGATGCCTGAACATATGTGTCTAGAAGTGTTGTGTTTCTGGGCTTGCAGCCAGTGTGGAACTTTAAATACATGCCAATGATGTGGGGATAACAGCAGTGTCTTTGCAAGCAATAAATAGATATGCAGTAGTGCCGTACCTAAGTTAAGCTTCAGTAGGACACATTGCTTTCCTTTTCTTTTCTTTCCTTCTTTATTAAAGTGGGACGAGTTTGTTCATTCACAACTTTAGAAAACCCTCCTTTCTAATGCAGCTATTTTCCACATCTTGATTTCTTCTATTTTTTCCTTTAAAGACTGGCCAACACATTCCTCACATACTGTTTATATTCTAGCCTATTGGTTTTATAAGCATGACTGTTATGCAGTTATGATCTAAATGTCTTGACAAGATTGAATGTGATGGTACTAACTCAACTTATACTGATCCTTTCATGTCACTCATTGTCCAAATTCTGCTTTATAGTCTCCATCTCAGGGGTCTTACTTTAGAACTGAAGCGTTTTCTACACATTTTATTTTAGGAAACTTACTCACGTGCATTTCAAATGAAAACATATTATGATGTCTGCTGTTTCACTTACTCATGCGTTACCTTCGGACCAAAGGGAAACCACATGCTCTAGAGTCTAACCCGCCAACAGAGTCCGGCCCTACGTCTCCCAGTGGATTGTGTAAAACATGGTACACACACCATACAGAAGGTAGACCACCATTACTATTCACTGTGGCTGAAAGGCTTCTGTTAAAAATGGATAGTTGTTGAACATTCATTTCGAGCAGCAGTGAGGGTGTGATAATAATATCTATCACCTGGCTGACATTGTACATTAATTACCTCATCATTTTAATGGATAGTTTTTAATGGTTCCTTATGTTATCATCCTCATCTGTGTAATATAATGTAACTTGCTTTGCTCTGTGTCATACTCTTTAAGTTTGAGCAGGAGGGAAACAGAACTTCAAAAGAAAAACAAATCAACATAAAAAATAGGTTGTTTTACACTGACAGACATCTTGCACGTGGTATTATGTTTCTTTGGTTAAAGAAATAACAAAATCTAGGTTACAAGAGCTTTAGGTTATTTTTATCACCTTTGTCACCACCTGTTGCGTGTTTACTGGGAGGAATTTAGTGTCAGTGGCCTTCACCTGAACAGACTGACAAATGAGTAGGTAAAAGATGGCTTTTAAAAGTCCTGGAATTCCTTCATTCCTGTCCCCGACAGTGTGGTCATGCAAGATCCAGATAAGATGACTAAGAAGAACAAAGTCATTGTGGAATGTCTGTCATCAGTGTCCAAAAATGTTGTCAATTCCGTTTTTGAGATTTTCCAGTAGTAAACCAGTGCATGTAGCCTTTCCATACCAATAAGTAAAGCTTAAACAAGGAAAATGTTACAAAGAAGTCAAAGACTACAAACTTAATATGCATGTGGGACCTTATTTGTGTGTATTAGGCTAATCCGTTTGGTGTACCTATTCTCTTATGCCATGTCACGCTGTTATCTATGCTTCCTCATGTTATTATCCTCATCTGCATAATATATTGGATCTTTTTGCTTTGCCCGATGTCATACTTTTATCTGTATGTATTTTTTCCTCACGTTTGTATCCTTATTCCAAGTAAATCCAACTGTTCAGCAACTCTGGGTTTTCAGAAAAGCACTATATAAAATGAATCTATTAAATATTTGTTTTATTATTATTATTGTTGTTGTTGTTGTTGGTAATATATTGTAAATTATTACTGTTATTATTAGTACAACATAACTCCCCACTTCGGCAAAATTACTTTAAGTCAGCGTGACTCATTTTGACGCTAAAGTATGATTGCGCTATCAAAAACAGTATGGTCAATAGTTACTCACAGCCTGTCATTATATAATCAGCTGTTCGGCACAGAACCTCACAGCCTTGGTGCAAATACAGGCTGTCTAGACTTGCTCTTTACAAGCACGCTTCACAGAATTGTCACAGCATAACTGACGCGTCCACTGCAGTGTGGTACACACTGTTCTGTGAGAGTCTGCTCAGCGTTTTCTATTAAGAGGACTAGCGCCATCAGCCAGTGATGGAGTGGTTGTGTGTGTGCATGTGTGTGTGTCAATGTATGTTCTCGGGCAGCGTGTGTGTGTGTGTGTGTGTGTGTGTGTGTGTGTGTGTGTGTGTGTGTGCTTGTGCGCACTTCTGAGAGCTTGTGTCTGCGCATCTGAGATGGTAGTGATTGACAGTGCCTGCCCAGCACATGCCCACTGATCTTATTGTCTGTGGGCAGTGCGCCAGGCAATCCCTTTCTGTTCTCCAGTCACAGTAGGCCAGTATTACAATGGGCTTTATACACCTCCTAAAATGGGCTTTATGCACCTTCTAAAATGGGCTTTGTACACCTTCTAAAATGGGCTATACATCTTGCTGCAATGCTATCTGCTGCCCTTAAGGTGACCCCATCACCTGTGACTCACACAGACTTGTATACACATGGGGACAGGTACACCTGGGGACAGATACACCTGCAGTCTGTGAGAATAAGATCACCTGAACAGGATGTGTGTGTGTGTGTGTGTGTGTGTGTGTGTGTGTGTGTGTGTGTGTGTGTGTGTGTGTGTGTGTGTGTGTGTGTGTGTGTGTGTGTGTGTGTGTAAGGGGGAGGACGGAGGGGACTGCTTTCTTTGAAATCTGTAATCTAGACCAAGACCCCTGTAGGTTTTACTTGTCTCTTCTCAGTCGTGTTTCCTTTCAACAAAATGTTTGTATGTATGTATGTATGTATGTATGTATGTATGTATGTATGTATGTATGTATGTATGTATGTATGTATGTATGTATGTATGTATCCCAGTTTACAGATTTACATTGTTTATGTCAGATATTCTTTTGCTAATGAACATATAGTACATTAAGCAGGGAAGCTGTCTTAACCTCTATTATGTGTCAGTGTTTAAGGGTCACTGGTTCCCCTTTTGGTCATTAGGCTAAGAATGCATGATGTGAAGAAGTGGGTGCAGTCGTGAATGTGTAATGACATGACCAATCAGAGCCTGACTTGCTAGTGATGCGATGAACTGGCCACCATTGGCTGGCTCCTCCCCCAAACAGAATTAAAACCCATTGCATACAAAGGGTAAAAAAGCTTAACACAGTATGAGTAATCCGCTGCTTTGAAGAGTAACAGCAGGGTGTCTCATGCAAATTTCTCATTGACTTCACTTGATTGAAACTTCAATTTCATTTAAACTTGCTAAATTCATTAACATTGAAAAAAAGGTAGAAAAACTTTCTGGCACACTTACAGATCACACAATAGGAGTCAAGCTTTAACAGAACCACCAGTGCACCTTGTGTCTCTGTATGGTCGCCTACCCCAAAAGTGCTGAGTGTTCTGACTCAGTAAGATTGAGTAACCAGTCCTTTGGCAGACCAGAGGCCACTTTTTATTGGCTCTCACACTGTAGCCTGAGAGTCAGGAGGTTATAAGAGGACCTGTGAGTCAGGAAAGGCGTCTTTGATATATGAAATCAAACAATACGTTATTTTATCATGTCATTCTAGCAACCCAAGTTTTAGTTGTTGTACTGATGTGCTGTGACACACATTGGACAGTTTAAAACGTGTTTACATTCAGTGGAGGGGTGAAATGCCAGTCTTGGGTTCCTCTTTGAATGTGGGGTCAGGTGTGGGGTCAGTTGATACCAGTTGAGAGATATAGACGTGGGATTCATTTCATTTTGTTGTTTATGGTCATGATTTGTTAGGTACAACTACTCTGTGAAAAAAAGACACGATGGCAAATGTGTTGCACATTATTCCACTAAAGTCATGTAGAAACCTTCTGACCTATATGACACGGATAGCCATCTCAGCCCACGGCCAAGGTGTCACTGATCTGTGTTTTGGTCGCAAATCATTGCTGACAGGGCTTGATTACAGCAGTGCTATTCAGGGGCTTGGCTCAGGAGGGGACTATCCTTTACAATTAGACAGGAGGAGGTATCTGCTGCACCACTCGCCACCCGTGATCCACCAGCGGGATCACCCTCCACCCCTCAGCCCACGGCCCACTGCTGCACCCCTCGCCACCCGTGATCCACCAACGGGATCCCCCTTCACCCCTCAGCCCACTTGGCCCCTTGCTGGCCTTACTCTTTCTCTCCCTCACTATATATTTCTATAGATGTTGACACTCGTTTTACACGTCTCACACAGCCTCTCCAGCGTCTCTTTGTCTGTCTCGTCGTTTTATAACGCTTGCCCCTTGCCTGACTTGTTCCCTAATTAACTATGTCTTTCTCTCTCTTCCTCTCTCTCTCTCTCTAACGTCTCTCTCTCTCTCTCTCTCTCTCTCTCTCCAACCCCTCTCTCCCTCTCCAACCCCTCTTGCAGTCACGCTCTCATTCCCAGCACAGGATCACCTTACGGGGATTAGCAAGTGACCGGCACACCAGCTGCGGCACTGCTGCCCCCAGCGCTAGTCCTCTGGCCTTTCACACTGTCTCTCAGCCCAGACACACACGCGAGATGCCCGTAACAGTGACTCAGGCAGCAGCCCTGAGGCCAGTCGAAAGCAGTGCTGAAGCCAGCTTACGGAGGGAGGCATGTCTGTCTGTCTACAGCAAACGTGATCAGGTGATAGTGGTGGGATGAGATTGAGAGAAAATGTTCTGCAGTGCATCTTTACATTTCCGATGTAACATAAACACGCTATTTTTCCTTCATAGAATAAAGGTATAGGATGGTACTCCCAGAAGTATTTTATTTCCCTGTAGACAGCTGATACCAGTCAGGACTATCAGTTTACGTTGATCACGCTCAATATTATTTTTACTACTTCACACCACCTCTGACCTTAAGAGTAGTTGCCAAGTAACTACACAGACTGATTTGACCATATACCATGCACTAGCAGTGCAACTTTTATTAAGAGTGAAAGACGCAGGTGTAAACTTTGCATGCTGAGAGCTTGCATGCTGTGGCATCATGCTTTGAGAGCCCCATGCTGCGAATGGGACCTGCCTCAACCTGCTGTCCCAGTTCCAGCAACAGGAACTGGGGATGGAGGCATGACGACACACAAGGACTTTACCCAGGACCAGGTGGAGTCGATGGCATCTTCTCCAAAATGGTCCTCATCTTGGACTTCTTCTGTGTGCTCCATGCGAATCAAGAATCCATTACAACCTCAGATGATGAAGATTCCCTGACTGCCAGTGTTCCTACATCCACAAGCGTAGCACTGGACCGCGCTGGCTGCACAGAGAAAGTGCTTGTAGGTCAATTAAATGGTAAATCCCTTTGGGCCCATCTTCAACTGTAGTCCTAATGAGCGTTTTTTGTTCTCCTAGGGCTCCTCAGGAACTGCTCTGGCTGTATTAGAGCAGCAGGTGTCAGGCTGTTGGTCCACTGGCAAGTGGATGTAGAAGTGTGGCGGTCTGGATGAATATGCTTGTTGAGGGGTGGGTGGAGTTAGGAGTAAATGACAGTGATGTGTGTGCACGCCCCTGTGCTTGTGTGTGTGTGTGTGTGTGTGTGTGTGTGGTGTGTGTGTGCTGCAGTGCTAACGTCTTGCTAAAATTACTTTGACCCCTCCGTGAGTAATTGGAGCGGTGTCTCTGACGTCTGAATGTGCTGACCCCTTAAGCATCCTTTTGAAGTTAACTCAGAGGCACTACACTACATACACATGCTCACCAACACACACATACACAGACATAAACCATAAACTCAGGTGATAACAAGGTTACATACAACCACACACACACACACCTTAGGCCTATTCTGTAGATGCTGGTGACAGACTTTCCTGTAACTACATAAATTACTTTGACACTTTTTAAAATTGACTGGTGATAAGTGGAAAATGTTGTTCACAAGACACACATTTGAGACTGTTGATGATATTTGCATACCAACAAACAAACAATAAATATGTACATACATAAATAAATACATGTGTGTCAGGTGATCAGGTGATCTGGTAATATACTTACTTTAAAATGTCCTTTATATCCATTATTCCTCTACTATAATTTGTCAGTGAAGCTCATGAAACAGAGTATCAGTTTGTCCACTTACAGTAAAAGAATGTTTTAATTAAAGAACCGTTTCTTTTGCTCTTTTGATTCCTCTATTCAATAAACAACAAGTGCTTAATAACAATTTATTAACAATAGTAATTAATTATCTGTGACATTTTCAGAGCTATGCTACCACTGATTGTACACATGTGAAGTCAAGTCAAGTGTAGTACAATAACTGTTAAAAAAAACAATATTTGTTAAATGTTTATGTAATACACAACAGAGTTGGGGAAAAGCTGTGTCAATAAAAATAAAATGTTTAATATTTTAATAATATTTATATTACATGATATTAATAAAATGCTACATGATGTTATAATATTACATGATATTAATTCAATAATGATTACAACAATCCTTGAATCCTTAAATGGGACTCTCCTGCTTGCAATGGGGCTTAGCTGGTTCACATGTCCACAGCATGAGCAGCACAGCCCATGGTAAGCAGGTAGCGGGGCCAGCATCGCGTCACACTGCTGTCCTTCACTTTGTCAGACTTTCTCTTCCCCTCTTTCTTCTCACTCCTCTTCTCCTCCTTCTCTGCCTTCTTCTGCGCCTTAGCCAGGGCTTTCTGCTGCTTCTTTCTTTCAGCCTCCATGACCTTTGTCTCCAGCTTCCTGATCTTCTGCAGGTCAGCCTCAGCTGCTTTGATGCCTTTACATGCAATGCTGGTTTTGGCATCCTGTCAAAGCAAAAAAACAAGAGATTTTTTTTATAAATAAACAAATCGGTCATGTGAAACTATAAGTCGCCCAAATAACACGGCATCCTAGTCAGGAGGGCAGCTGCATAAAACACAAAGAAATGTACCAGAGTAGCACCGTCAGGGGGAGCCTGGTGTTTCCTGACAGACCACCACTTGCTGCACTTCTGTTTCCTGCTCATGGCAGATCCAGCCAGCTGTTTGGTACTCTGAAGAAGAAAGCACACAGACATGGAAATGTTTAAGAGATTTGAGATTTGGTTGCTGTGTGCTGTTGTGGACACTACTGAGTAATGTTATCAGTGGCCTGAATGGCAAGAGGACGTGTCTCACCACCAGCGTATGTGGCTGACTCCTGAGATCCTTTATCAGCTTCTCCCTGCTGATGATCATGGACCTCAGAGAGGACAGCAGGGCCTCCTCCTTCTCCCTCCACTCCCTCTCCCACTCCAGCCTCTCCTGCTCCCGCTCCCTCTCCAGAGCCCTCATCTCCATCTCGTGCTCCTCCTTCTGGTCCAGCAGGAGCTGCTGCAGGTTGCGTCTGTCCTGCTCCAGAGCGGTGAAATACTCCTCCAGCTCCTTCACGTCAGTGGACCTATCTACCTGCAGCTCCACCTGCTTTAAGGTGCCCTCCTCCTCCAGGTGTGCCACAACTGCCTCGCCGACCAGACACCCAGGCCGAGCATCCTCAAAGCCTGACTGGATGCCACTGCCAGTGATGCAGACAGGGGTATCTAGCCGTTCAGCATCTACATCCAGGCTCTCTCCGGTCTTACAGAGAGACTGCTGAGGCAAGAGTTTGGAGCGATGGTGAAATTCCTCCACAAACTCTCTGCCACCAGTTGTGCTCTCCATATTTGTAAGCTTTCCCATGCTGCCAGATATCTGAAATCAGATGCAGAGAACTTAGCTTAGTAATACTGGCTAACTCCACCTGAAGCTACCTAGTTAGCTAGGCTAAAGGACAATAATGTTACTGATCTGTTGAAACAAGGGAATATTCTGTTCTGTTGAAACAAGGGAATAAAAGTGTACATTTCCAATCAAACGTGATCCAGTAGGTCTATATAATGAGTTAACTGGCACAGTATCGTTAAATTTGAGTTAGGCTCTTGGAATTCCCCTGCCTCTCCAGAGTTACCATATTCAACCACTTTCGGCTAACTTTTTGGTTCGATCGTGAAGACAATGTACACATCAGAGGAACCAAAATGTTTGTTCACATATTTGAAAAAGGTTTTCGCACATTCCTACTCACCTTTCAATCAAATGAGTGTCGTAAAAGAAAAAATATTTGATAAATTCAGTGTCGATAAGTAGCAAGAAAAACGTTTTCCAATGTCGCTGTCCAAAGAATGTTGACAAAGTAGAACGTTAGCTTGTTTCCATGGCAGCATATTTGGAGGGGGAGAATTTATCCAGCATCCAGATAACATATTTCGCGATGACGTAACACCACCAGATGATTCAGAGATGATCTATGGATCTAAACTTACAGGCTAACTGAGAGTTGTCCAAACTGTCTTAGACTAAACAATAATAAAGTTAAAGAAGCCCTTGTCTGTAGTCTAATTTCACTGTAAAAACAAATGTCAGAGGTAGGCATGAGATTTTCTAAAAAAAAAAAAACAAAACAAAAAAACACACAAACTTTGAAGTTAGCGCAGGGGAAGCCGATGTGTGGTGTTCTGAGAACTTTTCGGAGACTCTTTGTAAAAACAAATGTCAGCGGTAGGCATACGTTTTTCTAAAATAAATAAATAAATAAAACTTTGAAGTTAGCACAGGGGAAGCCGATATGTGGTGTTCTGAGAAATGTTCGGAGACTCTGCAACCTAGTCTCTTTGAAGACTAGGTTGCCGAGCAGTGGAAATTTGAGAGTATCTATTATCAGGATCAGAATACGTTATTAATTCCCTGGTCAATGAGGCAATTAGGCAACGTTTCTAAACGAGAGACTAGACTAGTACACGCTATCACCTACAAAAGCTCGTGATAAGAAAAAAACATCAGCCTTTTCGCTGCACCTGTTCTAGTTTATGTCAAGGCTGTGCCGACATAAAACGCAAACAGCAATGACTCCTCCTAGTGGTAGCCTAATACTGTTACTATAATCTTGTGATGGCCTGGATGGCACAATAGCAAGTAATGTACCGAATACTTAATACAAAATAAATGTTACAATTGATTTTATAGTAAACAAAGACTTGTATTTTAGTATTGATGTTGTAATATAATGTATCATTCTATTTGCAATAGCCATTGCATCATTCAGTATTGAACAGACAAAACTTTTATTATGGAAAATACGTCAAAGGATGTTGGTAAGACTTTTAATTCTTGCATTAAATTTCCTCTGTGTCCTGTCCTCAGTTAGCTAGATCTGAGCCACAATGGTGGCCCCCGTTGCTGTTCGTATATCTGTTGTTTTTGGCTAAAAACCATAAGGTTTTGTGTGTTTTAATGTTCCGTGCAGCAAACATAAAGAGCCTCGGTAAAGCGGGAACCAGCTGGTGAGTCATCAGACTTTTGTCGTTGAATAGATTGATTTGAAGGCTATCAAGTGAGTTGATTAGCCGTGCCTTTTATCTGGTTAGCCATCTTGTTGTCTATTTTGCTTAGTGTCTGCAACGATCATATACATGTATTTTTTTTACATCCCCGTGAAATATCGTGTATTCGTTTGCTGAGGTGAAATCCTGAATAGTACACGTCAGATGACCGATAAACTTTGTGATAACAAGGCTGTCATTATGCCCCAGTGTCTCGGTTGCTTGTTTTTAAGTCAGATTTGAGGTAATAAATGAGGTCACTTCTGATGTAGCTAGCTTTATGACATTTTGGTGAGACAATTTATTAAGATGCTGTGTGTAGAAATGTTGTTGTTTAGTAATGATAATTTCTGTCGAACATGGAAACGGTGTTGATGTTAGCCATAGCTTACATCGTCCGTCAGCTAATTGTGCCAAACAGTGAACTGTTACATGCAGGGGATTTATAAGCAGGTCAGACTCCATACTAACAGTGGAGATTTGTTTACGCCAAGTATTTGACGGAACTTTATTACAAAAGAACTTGAGCACAGCGAAGGAAATTCCAAACATGTGATTTGATGTTTGTGTTGTCACCGGGCGGACCGAAAAATAGCCATTATGGGGACACTGGAACCAGATCAAAACAAAGGACGGACGCGCTTGCATGAGATGGATCTGTAACTAGTGCATCTCAAATTCTTTCAGCAGGAGTTAAGCCAGCGACTGATGTCACTTTCGCGTTGTCAGTAGACGAATTAAGTAAAGATTACTTTGTCTGGACATCTTAATCAGATGTAATCTAAACTACAACCTCCCAAGAGGGTTGCTGTTGATCTGTATCTATATTAGGGTTGTACTGAAAAACAGAAATCTGTCATTAACACAGAAAGCTAAATGTTCGTTTTGTCAGTCAATAACAATCATATTTAGCTAATTGCTAGTCAGCATTTGTGGTATATGAACTTGTTTTTTAGGTTATATTGATTTTATATTGATGATCATGACATAGAAACTGAGAAAAATGCCTTTAACGTTGTTATACTGCCCAGTCAGACATGTTACCAATATAGTGGTAATGCTTTTATCTACTTTCTTAATAGCAAGAAGCAATACATTTAATCACAAGACAAAGGAGGTGTTATGAAGTCAATTTCCAGTCTAAACTCAATTTGACTAAATGCGAAGTTACTGCTTTTTGCTACTTGCCTAGGTGTCCCCTGCCCAGCAACTCAAGACTTTTTTTTTTAGTGCCCCCCCCCCCCAAAAAAAAACTTTATGCCTTATTGGTATATTGTCATACCGGTTGTTTAACCCACTGTGACACCATGTGCCTACTTGTACATTATTGCCCATATTGGGTGCCTGTATGTATATTGTATATTGTTGTCCCTACTGTGCAATACAAGTACACATACTTGTTTAGTCTATTGTATTTATTGTATTGTATTATGTTCTGTGTTATGTGTATAGAGAGCTAACATCTGCCGGAGTCAAATTCCTTGTATACGTAAGTATACTTGGCCAATAAAGCTGATTCTGATTCTGATTCTGATTTTGACTCTGTAGGGCAGTATTATCATCATAGTGCCTATTATCAGCAACTTTTGTTGCTATTCCACTAAAAATTAAGATTTACCTGGTAAAGAAGAAGTTATCCCCGGGTTAGATTACGGGAGCTGAATTTGTCTATTTTCAATGGAATAACTTTTCTTTTTTACCAGGTAAATCCTCATTTTATAGATGTAAAAAAAGATGAGTGTTTTCATTTAATTTCACTCCCTCCTGCAGGCACTTTGGCCGGACGATGGATGAGCTGGTCCACGACCTGGTGTCGGCCCTGGAGGAGAGCTCGGAGCAGGCGCGGGGCGGTTTCGGGGACGGCGGGGCGGACCACGCGCTGGCTGTGGGCTGTCTGCTGAAGCGGCAGGCGCGCAAGCGTCGCGGCCGCAAGCGCCGCTCCGACAACCCCCACCCACCCTGGGACGCCTGCCACCTGAGCGACGGCTCCGAGTCCAGCCTGGACGAGACGGGCGGGAGGCACCACAACCACCACCACAGTAACCACCACAACAACCACCACCACAGCCACAGCCAGGCTCGAGAGCCCCAAAACAACCACAGCGACTCGGACGAGCAGCTGGGGCCCAAGCGCCGCACCCCCTTGCTGGCCGGGGACCCCCACGGGCGGGGCAAGCGGCCGCTGTGGCACGAAGAGCCCGGTGGTGGCGGTGGAGGAGGAGGTGGCGGGGGGGCCGATGGCCTGGGCATGCGGAGCCTTCGTCGCCGGCGGAAGGTGAAGCGAATGGCTGTGGACCCGCCCCAGGAGGCCACCACCACCAGCAGCAGCACCTGCATGCTGGCCCCGCCTCCCCCCCTGCCTCTGCCCCGGGGGCTGGCGGTTGGCTGCGAGGCTGGTGGGGGGGCGGCGGCCAAGGGCGGGGTCAAGAAGAGGAAGCTGGGGGCTCACAGGCTGGCGTCGGAGGCGGCGGACGAGGGGGTGGTGATGGAGAGCGAGGAAGGAGGAGGAGGGGCGGGCGGCGTCGGTGAGGCCAAAGACAAGATGGACTTTGAGGAGCATAAGGGGTCTGGAGAAGACATGAGTGACAGGTGGTTAGTGTTTGTGCTTTTCTTCTGGCCTTCCTGTGCAGCCCTCTCATGTCTCAGGCCAAATTTCAAATGTTCAGCCATTCATTATGTACAGTTCACTATATAGGGTGGGAGTAATGTTATTTTGTTATAGTTCTCTCTCTCTCTCTCTCTCTCTCTCTCTCTCTCTCTCTCTCTCTCTCTCTCTCTCTATCTATCTATCTATCTATCTATCTATCTATCTATCTATCTATCTATCTATCTATCTATCTATCTATCTATCTATCTATCTATCTATCTATCTATCTATCTATCTATCTGAGTGCTGGAATTCCTGAGTGAATTGCTCAGTAGGAGTAGACATGAAAACCAAATTAAGTATAAATATTACACTGGAAACCCCCCACACAGCCGTTTATAAATCACTTCAGAGAGTGTTGTTGTGTACACCTACCTACACCTAAGTTGAATAAAATAATGACAGCAGTAATTTTCAGCAAAGTCATAAATCAGTGGCTTTATGGGGACCAAAAAAGAAAGACCAGTTACATGGTAGAAAGTGAGTCTTGTTTTGTAAAGAGGAGGTGGCAGCTTCTGCTCCTCAGAGCCTTTGGAGAAGCCATGCTGATCCCAACTGGCTTCCAACATGGAGCGTTTCCATGGAAACGCCTTTGTTTACATTGGCATTCATTGTGCTGGAATTAGCTCCACAGCTAATTAGCTCCAGTCCCAGAGTACCTTATTTGCCAAGCCATCAGCTGACCCCAGTCAGCTGTCTACTAGTGTGAAGGTTATCCAAGGTTATGTTGTTGACTCTGTTGGTACAAAAGTCAACAATTCAGCAGATTTGTCTTTTCCTCATTATCCTACCCTTTTTATCTTCTCTTTCTTGCCTGCCTCAGTCTTGTAGTGTTCCAGTTGCCATGCTGCCATGCTGTTTTCACTCAAATTTAGTGACCTAAGACACAGACATCAAGGACAGGAGGCTGATGGATGCTTCATGTCTAGTTCACAGAGCTGATCATTACACAAGGAGTTTCATCACTCGAGGCTGACCTAGACATGAGCCATTGGTTGCATAGTCCATCCTGTCATCTGTTTCTTATGACTTTTACTTGACCTTCATGAAAAATGCCATAAGGTTGAGGGGAAAAATGTAAAAAAAGAATTCATTAGGACCTAAAAAGAAGGCAGACACTTTGTAAGGCAATCAGACTGCACTCACAAAAGAGTGCTTATTTACAACATGATTTATTTTGTTTTTCCTTAGGATAAGGATAGTCAGGTGTAGGGCTGGGCGATATGGCTGAAATCTGTATCACGATATAAGTGTTTCATATCGGTCGATATCGATAATTATTGAAACATTGTGTGACCTATTTAAAAGTAACAGGAGGGAAAAATCTATTCATTTTTATTTTTTTAACTTAACCTTCCTCTGACAGGCAATAAGCATTCAGGCAAAATGACTGTCAAAACACGTTCAATGTTATGATCACAATGAAAACTGAGTGATCCGAGAAAGCTCCGGCTGTCTGAACAGTGTGAACACATTAGGATAAGTGGTTTTGATAAAGTGGTATTGTATCATTGAAAATATATCGATATGGCGATATAGTGTCAAATACATATCGATATAAATATTACGATACGATATTACGATAATATCGATATATCGCCCAGCCCTAGTCAGGTGTATGTAAAGGTGGTTTAAGAGGAACCATTGAAATTGTTTTCCTTTGCGTTCAGATTCCACACAGCTCTTTTTATGACGGTGGCTTTAACACTTCTGGGTCTGAATACTCAGGAACTTTTCTAAGCAAAAAAACTATTCAACTTTAGCCTTGACGCCAACTAAACCTCCCCTTTTCCTTTTCCTCTCTGTTCCTGTGCTCAGTGAGACGAGCAGTGTGAGCAACAGCAGTGACGGAGGCCTCTTCACCAATGACGAGGGGAGACAAGGTGAGAGTCTGCTCCTGCGTCTGTCCTCACTGTCTGACGGGATTGCCTGGACTGATATCTCTCAGTCTGTGTGCAAGGTTATTTTCCTGCTCTAGTGACCTTACCATGACTGTATAACAGACACAGTCAATGCTAGTGACATAATGCTTCACATAGGACTGTTGTCATCACAGGTAAGAAATCTGTCTTAGTTAGCACATCTCTTTGCTCTTGGAAGTGCTGCCCTACAAAGTGTTTTCAGTGTTACAGCAAAGCCAATATCTTATTAAAAAAAAAAACAACAAAATTTACTAAAGACATTTGGCCACATGTTAAAACTGATATGTATTGTTCCAAAACAATGACAACAGATGATTTGCACTCAAAACTGAAGTTACAGTCTTTTGCCTTTGCATGGCAGAGCTGGGCTCCCCACCTCAGGACGTCACTTGTTTATGGGATGGTGTTGTGTCTCCTCTACCCTCCTAGGCGACGACGAGCAGAGCGACTGGTTTTACGACGGGGAGCCTGGCGGTGCGTGTGGCGTCGCTGGCGTGGTGCCCTGGTGGGAGAGAGACTCGTCTGAGCTCGACCTCAACGACCCCGTCTTCAACAGCATCCTCAACGGCTCCTTCCCGCTCATGTCCAAGGACACACAGAAAGGTATGTGTGTGGTGGCGGGGGGGGATGGGGGGTTTGAGGCGGTCAGTTGTGTGCATGTATGTAGTGTGTACATGTACCACTCTGTGTGTGTGTGTACGTGCTGTGCGTACGTGTGTACGTGCGTACGTGTCGTTTGTGCATGTGTTTATGTAATTGGGGCCATGTTTTGGTCTATAGGCCAGCAAATATTTGCATTCGGAACATTACTGTACTTGTCAGTTCAAGCATACTGAAAAAGTATCTCTGATGCCCACACCCAGGGTTCCAGGCCAGGCTGAACCGTTTGCAGGGCGGGTCGTCGGGTCATTCAGGTGCTCAGCACTCACAGGTAAGGCCCTCAGCACTCACAGGTAAGGCCCTTAGCACTCACAGGTAAGGCCCTCAGCACTCACAGGTAAGGCCCTCCGTGTCCCATGGGCCCCATTTTCACACCCCACCCCACCCCCCACATCAGTTCTGTGTGCACCACCTTTCAGACACAGGCTGGAGCTCAAAGCACTTTCGACAGTGTACCGACTCTTCACTGACACCCTCTACCTTTGTCTCTTCTTCTTTTCATGCTTTGTTTCCTACTCTCTCTGTCTGTCTCTCTCTCTGTTTCTCTCTCTGTCTGTCTCTCTCTCTCTCTATTGCTCACAATTTCTTTCTTTCTTTCTTTTTTTCTTTCTTTCTTTCTTTCCTCTCTCTATATATCTGCCTATCTATGTAACTGTCTGTCCATCGTACGCTCTCTGTTTTCATTCTTACATTGTCTCTTCTAACTTTCTGTTTTTTTTTGTCTCTCCGTGACCCACCCCCTGCTCCATCCCTCCTCTCCCCCTGTGCAGGGCGGTTCTGCTGGGCTGGGCTGTATAGACAGACTGGGTCGGCTGTCCCAGGACCCTCATGAGTGAGTCGATCAGTGCTGTGTCATCACATGCTGTTATTAACACATCCTTAGAATTCAAACATGACTGCTAGAATGCAGAAGAAATGGGGGTGTAGGAGTGCGTGTTTTGCTTTTATAAAGACTTTTCTGTTCATTACAGGAATTATTTTGAGTAAACCTATTGGGGTGATGTTAATAGATTCAGCTGTTGTAGCTGGTGGATTTGTTTGTGTGTGTGTGTATGTGTTTATAGACCCATTCAACAGTAAAAACAAAGACTATGCCTGAACATGCTCTCTCGTTCCCTTACTAGCTTCGCTATGTTTAACAATGCTGGGAATATTGAAGACCCAGTGGGAAAAACTATGACACTAATAATCAAACTGTCTTGACACGGTGTATAAAACGACTGCTTTCCCTCCCTCTCTCCAGCAGTCCCTGGTTTAATCCTGCATCCAGGAGAGACCACAGCCAGGTAAGGGCAGGGGGTATGTGGTGATAGCTGACTGTCTGAACCCAGCACCTACTGTACTAATATGTCTTTGCCAAAGACGACTGCTCTTAAAAAAAGTTGGCAGTGTCTCTCTGTAATGTCCACAACAAAGTAGTTGATGGAACACATAATATTTACAGCATAGCTTCTCTGCCATTTTGGGATTTAACAAACACTGTCTGTAATCTATGGAATCACACTAGCCAGGATGTCTTTATGTTTGTATAGCACTGTGCCTTTGTGAAATATTAATGGACTCCTTAAATGTTTGTTTGTGTGTGTGTGTGTGTGTGTGTGTGTGTGTGTGTGTGTGTGTGTGTGTGCTTGCACTTAAAGCTGCATTGGGACTCAAGGACAGAGCGGGGGCATCGTAGAAGCTGCTCGTTAAAAACTGCCAGCAGGTATGAGCCAAAGAAAAAATAATGAAAAAAGAAAGACCTTCTCCTTCAGTCAGGTCACCTGGCCCAAAGTACACTGAAAAGCTGCCTCCTGCCTTCAACAGCTGTGCTGTCAGATCGCTGAGCTGTTCTCCTTTACCTGTGTCATTCTTGTCACGCCAGGCATTGTACTAAAATTTAACTTCACTCACAGGAATATGCCATACAGTAACAGAAAATGGACCCTTGGTTGGGTGTAATACGTCATTTGGCCACAAGATGGCTCTGCAACAAAACTTCTGGAGCAAAGCAACTTCGAGTCACATCTCAGTTCCAGTAGTAATGTATTCCATGAGTGTTGTAGGCCACAGTTTGCTGGCAGCTGTGTTTTTGATGTTTATTTTTGTTGTTTGCTTTTTTGTATCCCTAGACAAACGAGTGGTCACCTAGGCTCCCTATGCACAGGGGATGTGAAGAGGAGAAGGAAGGCAGCACCCATGGGAGCCCCGCCCACCACAGGTGCGTTTCCTCTCCCTCCCACCGCTCACCACCACTCTACCCAGAGGTGGGGGAGTCCAGCGTTGTAACAGCCCTGCCAAGTACTTGCTCCAGTTAGCACTCTAATGAGCACAACTCTTCAGTCAGTTCCCAGTTTTTTTTTTTTGTATAGCCACTCCTGTGCTTACATATTCGTATTACAGGCTAATGTTCATGATGGGTGACATTTCAGGTGTTTTTTCTGTTCTTTTTATAAAAATGCAGTGTTTTGTATGCAGAAAATGTGTTTTGTGATGCCTGTGTGGTGCTATGTCAGTGAGCTGAATGTTTAAATGTGGTGGAACCGAAGACAAATTTCCACTTTGTTGACATTAAAGTATTCGTATTCGTGTATGAAAAAGACCTTCAGCTTAGGTAGGTGAGCCGTGTCGTTTGTTTTGGGTGTACATGCAGCACCGACAGATGGTAGAACGTTTTTCTGTCTGAAGCAGGAGTTTGCATTGTGAAATTGAAATTTAAGGTAGTATAAATCAAACTACAATTAAGTCAGTGGGACTGACTAAAAACAAATCAAAATGACTTAGTTGCTATTTGATATTACACTGCATGCAAATTGGATACAAACAAATCTTAACATTCATGGTTTTGCATCTGAACTCTGTGCATTAATCTAGACAAACAGCCCTACCCTTACAAACATACTGTCTAACCCTCAAGTTAAACTGCACCATTCTGACTCTTGTCTTTCTGCCTGACCCCAGGGGTTGTGGGAGAGAACGCTCCTCCTATTCCAGACACGAACATGGGAAACCGAATGCTGCAGAGTATGGGCTGGAACCCTGGGTCTGGCCTGGGGCCCGAGGGCCGAGGCATCACCGAGCCTGTGAGAGCCCACCAGAGGCCCAAGGGCACTGGGCTGGGATTCATCTAGAGCCCCAGGCTTCAGGCCTCCTGGAGCAAGACTGCATGCCCAACCACACAGCTTAATGAGAGACCAGGAGAGAGAGAGAGAGAGAGAGAGAGAGAAGCAGACAGTGAACAAATGATGAAAGCAAATCAGAAGGAATGAAACAGAAAGCCTGAAGAATGAAAAAAAAGGACGGCAAACTAAGAGGAACATGAGTGAGAAAGGAAACTCGGTTGGAGAGAGAGTGCAAAGTGAGGATGTGTGTGTTGTGTGAAATGAAAAGACAAAAAAAAGAAAAACAAAGAAAACGGACAATAAATGACACGTGAAGAGGTCCTCTTGACATTGAGTTGCAACTGTGTGGATCACGGAGAGTGTTGATCAAGGAGAAGAGGATCTGTGAGAACCAGCACTGGACTGCCGATGACCGTAGCGCCCAGGAGAGAAACCAAATTAGACAGAGTATTCCACATGGGCGTAAAAATCCCCAGTCCCGAAGATTGTTGTCCATAGTAAGGATGTTTAAAAAAGAAACAATATATAGTGAACAGAGCTCAAGCTTAGTCACCATGTTTTAGTGGGAATGTATGTTTACATGTTGTTGTCGTCTGTAACATTGTTTTCTGTCACTCCCCCTGGCCTAGTACGAGTTTTTTTTTTTTTTTTTTAAGTCTGAAATAGTTTACTGTATAAATAGCGCAAAAATTCAGTCCATTTTAGCTAATGTCACGCAATTTGTTGGAGTCAGGGTACCATTTATGTGATCAACCAAAATATTGACACCATCTTTTACCATATGATATTTGGGTCCTTGCCCTTCTCTCTGTTACACCTTCCAGAAAGTTCTTTGATGTTCTCTGCTCCAAACCCAAAAGCACTATGTCGTGACTCTTCATGAATGTCAAGGATGTCATGGGTATTTTTTAATTTTTTCAAGAGAATTAACTTCTTGTGGTAACATGAGACAAGACCCATGTTTTAATCTTGTGGCATACCTCACGAAACTAGTAATGATGACCACTCATGTCCACTCATTACAGACAAACTTGTGTTTTTTTTTTGCACTTTTAATGATGTCCACCATGAACAAACTAGTCAGATCTGTCACATAAGATGCACCACATGTTTGGCCTACTGCTGTCCTGTTAGTCGTTAATTAACCTATTTGATAATTTTACTTTGTTGTGACTTTTTTTGTTTTGGCCTCCTGTTGTACTGTAAAATCATGTTCACCGTTCTCAACTTGATTGTTGTGCAACATGCCAAGGTAGGGCATAGAAATGTCACTCCATTTTAGCTGCCATGTTTGTAGTTTTTTTTTTTGGTGGTTATTATTGTTTATTTTATTTTTGTTGGTTTGTTTATGAGCACCAGAGCCTGAATTGAGCTCAGACGGCCGAACGCTGGTCCGAGTAGAACGTGTTCAGTGGCGAGCTGGAGAGCTTGCCCTGCTGCTGCTGCTGATGGTCTCCATTAAAACTCACTTTATAAGACGGAAGCTTTGTGTTTCTTTTAGACATCTTCTAGGTTAATGACTAACCCTAGCCTAAATAAGTTATCTTGGAGTAAGCGGCAAACCTTATTAAGAGGAGCCTTATGGTTTAAATCTCTTCCAAAACAAAGCCATAAGTTGGTTTACTTGCTCTCATTTACCTTACCCAGGTATGTGTCTAAACCCACTTTCTGAAATACCTCATAGAGTACAATGTGTTCAGTTGGTCAGGTCTACATTAAACTCAGTTTATAAGACAGGAGCTCTGTCTCTTTCACGCGTCTCCCAGGGAGGTATTCTACAAAGACTAAGCAAAGTCTGATGATTTAAGACAACACAATCAGGGCTGGGCACAGCTCTGCCTAAAAGAGACCGCTCCACACCACACCAAAGAAATGTTTTTTAACAAAGGCCTGCCCACTGGGCTACACTACAAAGGTGGTTATGTGATAAACCTGGCTTAGCTAACCCAAAGGTAGATGTAAAATCTCTCGGTAGATCTATATATAAACATGTAAACAAATGTCAATGGGCTCTTCTATCAGGTTTATTACTACCTTTGGGTTAAATAAACAAGGTTAGCCACCTTTGTAGAATACCCTCTGGGGTACTCCACGAATACGTATGAGTACTGTACTCAAAGTAAATGGTACATCACATTATACATGAACCCAGTAACAAAAAGAAAATCCTTAGCTTCATTTTTAAACATTTTTAAGCGTTTCATTCAGGCAGGGCTAACAGATAGTTCATACATGAAGAGATTTTGTAGTTTGGAGCTGAGCTGTGTGTGTGTGTGTGTGTGAGTGGGCTGGTGGTAGCACTCTAGTGTGGCACTAGGGGAGCTACATCTGGGCATCTGGCACTGCATCTCGTCCATGCGGTGCCCTAGGGCGTGTGTGTGTGTGTGTGTGTGTGTGTGTGTGTGTGTGTGTGTGTGTGTGTGTGTGTGTGTGTGTGTGTGTGTGTGTGTGTGTGTGTGTGTGTGTGTGTGTGTGTGTGTGAAGGGAGATGAGGCTGTTGCTGTTGCTGGTGCTGGCATCTGTCACCAGCTGCACCTCCTGCTCACCCAGCACACACACACACACGCGCGCGCACACACACACACATCATCATCATCATCAATTCATGCATCACCCCACACATACACACACTACCCCCACCAGTGCCATCTGTGTCCAAATCTCTGAGGCAGACCAGGCCTCCTCATCCATGTAAGAGGAGAGAGAGAGAGAGAGAGGAGGCAGAAAATATGGCGAGTGAAACTCTGCTATAACATTTGCAACGCATGTAGAAAGTATGTTCAGGTGTTTGGGCTGTTAAAAGCTATTATTTCAGCAAGGCTAGCTGATCAAACTAGTGCCAGCTTGAGAAATATGACGGCTAGTGCTTCACCTCCCCATCCCCTTCATCCTCATGTGTGGCTGATACAGTCCACTCACTTTAGACCTAGTTTCTGACTTTGGGCTTCTCAGAACCTGGTATTTATAGAAGGCTAAAGCTGACTAACTGCAAGGACGTCTCCTACTGCTGCCTGTTAAAATTAGTCGAGCAGGTTTGTAACACATTTGAGGACACTTTTCGACATTGACGCACAATTTCATCAAGATACACAGTAAGCAACTCTCTCTCACACTGACTCATACATTACACTCTTTGCCAATGGCCTGCCCCTCTTTAAGCTGGTCTGTGGCCTGCTATTGTAATATATGACCTATGAACTTACCAGCTCAGTAATAACTAGTTGTAGTTCTCTCCTGTCAATGTTGGACAAGGGTGGGATTTAGTTACCTAACAAATATGCCTATAACATTCAAGGTAAATATTCTACAGCAAAACAATGAACTCTTCTAAGTAAATTATTAACTTTGTCGGAAACGTTGTGGGAATAAAATGCTTACGGAATGGACAGTGCACATTTTAGGAGTTTACATTCTGTGCTAAAATATTTTACAGTACCATTGCTATATTGCTAGACATACATAGGTTGGTGACTTACTGGGTTAATTTTGACTAATAGGCCATCTGAAGAGAATATGCTACCGGTGTGTATCAAGGTTGGGCTACGTGCTATTACTGACCTTACCACTGACCCCTACTGACTGTGTGTGTGTGTGTGAGTGTGTGTGTGTACATCTGTTCCGTGTATCTAAACACAGTTTCCCCATTTTCCGCATATATTGCCTCAATTTAACGTGGAGGTCGAAAGTGTACCTCATAGAACAGCTGCTGGATAAGATAGAACTATCCGAGCGAAAGAGCATGCTCCTACATCCGCTGCCTCCGTGAATCTTAGTTATTCTGCTCATGTCGAGCGCGGGTAGGAGCAGGGGGGTGAGAGGAGGGGGACAGTCTGCAACGTCTGTGGCTGTGTCCGCGGGCAAGCGCTTGGTGTGCTCCGAGGGTGCGGCCCAGCGCTCCAGCAGCAGGTGCGGGTCCTCCTGTCAACCCCCCCCGGGCCTCCCCGCATCCACCCCCATCCCCCCACCCACCCCGACTCCGGCCGCGCCACCGTGCCCTGCGCCAGCCTTTACCCATCCGTCCCGCTGGCAGATGGCACCGGGGCTTGTGGGCGTGCGGGAGTGCGTGTTGTCACAGAC
>CM050219.1:3640000-3647500 GCA_027475355.1 Coilia nasus | reverse complement strand
ACACACGACAGACCATCACCACCACATACATACACGTACACACGACAAACTATCATCACCACACACACACGCACACAACGCAACAGACCATCACCACACACAGACACACACACACAATACACACACACACACAAACACCACCACCACCACCAGCAGCAGCACTGAAAAAGGAGATGTCGAAAAAGCAGAGAGCTGAAGGCAGAGAATAAGAGAAGGAGCCTAGCCAAGCACTTTTATGAGAGAGGAGAATATATTTATGGCACCGTTACACTAATGGAAACAGACTTAACAGCGCGTGGCAGGAAAGAGCTCTTAACAAATTAGGGTCGTGTTTCTTTTCTCCCCTTCAAAAAAAAAAAAACAGAACGACAGCAAGAAAAAAGAAAGGAAGAGGGGGAAGAGAAAAAAAAAAAGACTGGCGACGCGCTAACCTGCACGGCTGGTTTTAAACATGACAAGTGCTCGTTGCTTTACAGCTCCCCCTGCCAGAGATTGCATTACTGGAATAACAACGAGGCAAGAATCTGGCCATAACTTTATCCTGGGTATCTGAGGTATGCTTGCCCGGCGGGATGAGCAGAGAGGGGGTTAGTTGCACACTGGCCTACAGCTGAGTGGAGAGAATTTCTGCAGTGAATCAGTATATCTTCTTCTGTTGGCATAAAATATGAATACGGTACCTTCGTCTGAGAACGAAGTGGAAAAGACATTCAGTTGTATTCATTCTTACATTCAGCTGCAAGTCCCTTCATTTTTGCTGTGTGTGCTTTGTGTGTGTGTGTGTGTGTACTTTTGTTTGTGTGTGTGTGTGTGTGTGTGTGTGTGTGTGTGTGTGTGTGTGTGTGTGTGTGTAGTGTGTGTGTTGTGTGTGTGTGTGTGTGTGTACACACATATTACTCACTCAAGAACAGAACATTGTGTTGCAGTGTCATGTTAGCTGTGTTTTGTCCAGTATTACTGCCAATGCTACGTGATCCATCCATTAGAATGACCGTAGCTACACACCTCTGAGACCCTTGGCTGAGGCTGATGGACTATTTGGCACTAGTAGACAATTTAACAGCATGGTACGGATTTCAGCATCATTTCGAAATCGAACAATAATACAATTTAAAGCATTACTGGAGTTCAACTGCAGTTTTTATACTGTTTACCACATCATCATTGGATGACACAGGAGAACCCTGTTTGAATGTCAAATCAGATAAGATCAGATCAGAAAGATAAGAGGAAAGGGGGGAAGAGAGGAATTATTTCTAGAACACAGCTGTGAGCCAGAACCCAAACCTTGACTTTATGAACAAATTTGGTAAAGTTGTGCTGAAGCTTATTTTTCCCAGAATAGTTTTTTCTTTGTCTTCAGCCTATCATGCCTATCATTGTATTATCAGTCTCAGTTATACTGTGTGATAAGTCATTGGTATACAGGGTTTTCACGATTCACTTGATTTTTCGCATGGCTTGCAAATTGCAGACATGAAAACAATAATCTGTAATGGTTCACAACATCACTATGTAATCTTCATCATCACAGATTTTAGGGATGCATGTAAGGATGCTATACAGACCAATGGGCTTCCAAAAAGGACTTTAACAGTAGTTGTGATTGGCCACATGTGTCAGGAGGCGGGCCATAAGTGACAACTCCTCCTCCATTTTCACAGATTTCAGAGACACATATTGGAGGACAGTAGGCAGACTGGCACTAGGAAACAAACACAGTGCTCTGAATCTGATCGCACCACTGTTTAGTGTTACAGGAAGATGGCGCATGGCCATCACCAGAAATGTTGGGTGCAATGTAACATTGGATGCCCCTATAAAGATGATGCTGGTCATTCTCAATGTCATATTATACCAATAGACTGCTCTGCCATTCAAAGGCAAAGTGCAGCAACTACGGGAACATGGAAACAAAGAACAATGCCTTTAAAGTTGTCACAATGACCAGTCAAACATGCTGTTGGTGTAGGCTAATAGTGGTGATACTTTTACTTTCTTAATAGGAAGAAGCCGGCATTTAATCACAAGACAGAAGAGATGTTATAAAGCCAATTTCTAAACTCAGTTTTGATAAAATATGTAGTTTTATGGGGCAGTGCTGTTAGTGCAGTGCAGGGTCCTCTACATCTTTTGAACTACCCACCCCTCCCCACCCCTTCACCGCACCACTGGCTTGATGCTTGATGTTTTTCCTTCAGAAAATCACTTTCCACTTGTTTGTGTCATTCCCACAGTTTCCCACAGACAGTTTTTTTTACATAAAACATATTTTAGTTGTTACCTCACCAAGTTGATACAAGAACATCACTGTTGGATCAAAGGACAAAAACATAAAAGAATAGTTCAGTCAGAACGCAACAGTCCTCGATGTCAAGATAAGTGTTGACATTAAGGCTTTTTTCTCTATTAATACCATGAACCTTTTTTCCACAGGTCATTTGTGATTAACCTAATGTCCCAATGTGCCTGACCATCTGTACCAAGTTAAAGCACTGTGGCGTATTTAAGTGGGAGGATTAGTGACTAACCCATATAATAAAATAACTCAAAGTGAGTCGTAAGCCTCCTAAACGGGCAAAACAAGATGTTCTCCTGGCAAAACAAAGCCACAGAGCTCTCCTTTAAGAAGGGTTAGCTCTGAGTTAACACACCTTGGTAAGTGACTAAACCTGCTTTCTGGAATATACCCCAATACATTTTAAGTACAACACAACAAATGGTGAATGGTCAACAAAACATGGTGAATGGTCAATCCTTTTTATGAGGTAGGTCAATATAGAACACATCGCATGTTTGATGGAGCAAAACAAAATCTCTGTTGAGAGAGAGAAAGAGAGACGGAGAGAAAAAGAGAGGAAGGGAGAGAGAAAGAGGGAGAGAACGAGCATGAGAGAGAGAGAGAGAGAGAGAGAGAGAGAAAGAGAGAGACAGAGAAGAGAGAGAGAGACCGTGTCACCTCACCTGGTGGAGAACACACCTGGCCACTTTAAGCAAAAGAGCCCTTCACATTTCCCTAGCTGAGGTATTACCCACCGTGAACAATGGGGGCTCCATAGACTGGCAGAGGAGTTTGCATGTTATCCGCTGCAGCATCTAACAGTTCAACAGCAGGCCACAGCTCCACAAGAGAGTCTGCAAGCATGCATGCAAAACATCAGTGATGCACATACGCACACAGGCACAAAGAAGTACATGCGCGCACACACACACAACACACACACACACACACACACACACACACACACACACACACACACACACACACACACACACACACACACACTCATACACATACACACGCACACACACAAACTCGTATAGCCATATACTCTCAATAACAAACACACACACACACACACACACACACACACAACACACACACAAAAAACATCACTATGTATAGAACACACACACACAATCACACACACCTGTAAAGGTGAAAGCTTATTATTGTCACCTCAGTGGCCTTATCCCTCTGTGTGCCTGTGTCTCTATCACTTTCCCTCTCCCCATCCTCATGCACAGCCCTGGGGATCAGATCCATATTCAAATTCTGGGGATATTCCGCATGTCACATACACGTAGGCGTTTGGATAGCATCCTATCACTGACAGACATGTGTCTCATTGTGTCTGTCACACACACACACACACACACACACACACACACACACACACACACACACACACACACACACACACACACACACACACACACACACACACACACACACAATTGTAATCTGCTAATGGGACTACAGATGAAAATGTACTTTTTTGTTAACTGTGGCGCATTTACATTTGAAGTTTCAGTTGAATTGTTGATTAATTGTTCATGTTCATGTCTACTAATTTTTAAGGTTCATCGTCCCTTTTAAATAAACTAACTACATTAATAAAAACAATATTTAATCCCATCACTTACATCACAATTACTTGTAATGGAATCCAACCCTATCAATACATGATCACCAAACATTACAGTTTTTGCCCATTGCTTAAACACATTTTGCGAAATTTGGCTCGCTGTGCCAAAACTCTACACCCAAGCACATAGGACACAACACTTGGAAATAAACCATTCACATCTATGTCAAATTGAAACTCTGCAATCAAAACCTAACAATCCTTTGTCAAAATGTCACTCTGATGACAAAATTGCACACACTTGCATCTTATAAAAACACTGTCACATCAGCAGCAACACACTAGTCTACTTTATATAAAACACTGTTTTTTGTATTTTGAATAGATGTGTTTTGCCAATGATACATCTGTATTTCATTTTTGAACGAAGTGTCTTATGTATGAAATAGTGTGTAGTGTGCAGGAGTAAGTGTGTTGCAAAAAGGAGCAAGTGTGTTGCAGAATTGCAACTGAAGTGTAAAGCAGCGCTTTTGGTTTAAGGTATGGTTACACTGTGTTTAAGGCATGGTAACACCACTTCAAGTTATGTTACTTTGGTTTAAGCATATGTCTATTGCCATTCAAGCAATGGGCAAAAACTGTAATAACATTTGACATGTAAAAATCACAACCCTTATTGACTTTGGTCATTCATCAAAGACAACACCAACAGATACATACTGTATGAGCCAGTCTGGTTGGCAGCTGAGCTGGTCAAACTATATCACTGTACATTGTTTTCACTTTAAAATGAAAACTGTTGGTTTACTATGAATTATTGTCTTTTTCTTCTCTCTCTCTCTCTCTCTCTCTCTCTCTCTCTCTCCTCTCTCTCTCTCTCTCTCTCCCTCTCTGGGAGTGGGAGCAGGGTATTTCTGAGCGTTACCACAAGGGCTTGGACTATGGAGTGGAAAATGACCCATACCTCCCTGTGAGGCTTGTAGAACATTTTCCTCCCACACGAACAAAATACAAGTATCACCCTTTATTGGAAGCACATGTTTTTATTTAGCTCATGCTTTTTGGCACCGTCTATTTTGATAACGCTGAGAACATTTCACGATTTCACAAAAAAAGTGTACACACACACACACACAAACTGACCACTCGTCATCATGTAAAATTGTAACATGGGAACAAAGGGTTAAGAGGTGTTGAAGACAAGTGATGTATTTACCAACGCAATTTTTATTTTTATGTACCTTTTCTGGGTCATGACCCTGCTTGACTTGCTCTCCACAGTTTGAAGATTCCTAGTGTGTCTGTGTGTGTGTGTGTGTGTGTGTGTGTGTGTGTCTGTGTCTGTGTGTGTGTGTGTGTGGGGGGGGGGGGGGGGGGGGGGGGGGGGGGGTGCACTGTGGTGTCTATTGCATTCTGATTGGAGATGGAGTATATTTGCCCCCTGTGGAGCATCGCACTACACAGCTAACATTTACATTCACTCTGCATACTCTTTCATCATCAGCAACATAGGGAGGCACAGCACATATAACATAACATTATAATTTATTCTATGCGAAACCCCATGAGTAAAAGCCATGCCTTAGGTGGTGTTAGCATGTTAGCATCCTCCTCTAGCAGTCTCATTTAGCCTACTCAAAAACCACAAATAGCATTAGCATGTAGACATGAAGGTTTTGTTAAAAAGTGGTGGTGTTGGTGGTCTAATGGGAAGTGTTCTGTGTTTGCAATATACCATCAGAATTAGAGGTAATTAGGTAATCTTTAGTGTAGTCTTTAGTGTAGTGTACCATGTAAGGTACCGTGTCTTTGGTGAGTAAAAGGCCTTATTATATAATGTATTATAATATATACAAAAAAAGGCCATACTACATAATATTATAACTAATACTTGCTCCAATCATGCACAAAACTATCGAATTCTAATTAGCATAACTCTTCTGCAAAGTGAAGTTGTCAGTTAGTGATAGAAACAACACATGAAAGGATTTTCTCTTCAGGAGGTCTCGTTTGCCATCCTCTCATGGGTTATTCTTCCTAGCAAAACTAAGTCAAAAGGCTCTTCTACAAGTAGATTTACCACTTGATCTGAGTTACTGTAACATACCCAGGTGACTAAACCTGCTTTCTGGAATACCCCACTGAGTGTTTCAATTTATAACTTTTAATCCATTGGGAAATCCTATTTTGCTCCTGGGCAAGGCACTCGATGGCAACTTGCTCCGAAAGGGAATGTTCTTGTTCACTGTAAGCCCCTCTGGATCAGACCATCCGTTTAATGGCATGTAATGTAGTGAAGGTAATGCCTGATCAGATTTGTTCCGCTGTTACTGGTAGCTTGTTTATCCAAGATGTTGTTAGAAACTTGCTTTAGGCGACCAGGAATGCAAAGCTCTCAAACACTGAGCTGCTCTTGAATTAGACTGTTCTTGCAGTTAGCTCTTTAGAAAGTAGCCCTGGATAAGCATGTCTACTAAATAACATGTGTTGTAATGTAATGTAATGAATGATCAGATTCATTCAGCTGCTGTTAGTAGCTTGTTTGTCAGAGGTGTTTGCAAAGGAACTTGCTTCCCAGGAAATGGCATAGGAGAACAAGAGAAGCTTTCACAGATGCAAGGAGTCTTTGTCAACCCCCACCCCCCCCCTGTATACATATATATATGGACATAAATGCTGTTCATTTTCCCTTACAGTACAATACCTTGCAATTAAACTAGACAAGAACAAAACAATAAAAGAATGTTAAAATATTAACAAATTGCTTTGTGAGGGAACTTGCCTTCTCTAGAAATGCACCAAGAGCAGCTTGCAGATGCATTTCCTGTAGTTGTGGAGTAGCATGTGCTGGCGTGTGCAGTGACCATAACAGCAGCAGCTCCCGGTCGCTCATCTGCATAGCCAAGCTGTTCAGTCGCTCAGCAGTGCAGCAGATGCCAGTGTGGGGAAGTGAAGGGGATTTTCTGTGGAAAAGGAGAACCCCGTTTGTAAATCACCTGGAGCAGCAATACTCACGCCTGCTAAAGGGATTTTTTTTTGTTAAGATTTAACTAATTTATGTTGATTCATTTATATTTGTTGTTAATGAGTATACACACATGCACAAGCAAGCGCGCGCACACACACACACACACACACACACACACATTAACATGGGTAATTGTGGTACTGCTGAGGGAGCTCATCATGATGGGTTAATGTTTTGGGTGGTGATGGTTAGATGTTGCCAATTAGTCACCTCCAGTCATCATCTGTTTATGTAATACCACACACACACACACACACACACACACACACAGTCATGCAAACATAATGTCCTTCTTTTGAGGATACACACTGTGTCCCTAGAAACCATGTGAAAGCATGTACTCTGAAATCATTTCCTCACACAAGTATCTGTTATCCCTGGAAAAGGTAGAAGTGCAGTGCAAACCTCACAGACTGCTGAATCCATGCTGGAGTTAGACTGCTCCTCAGGCCCTCTCATTCTGTCTGTTTCATCATGCATTCCTCTCCCTATCCCTCTCTCTTTCACAACCACTTCTGCATCCCTCCCTCCTCAATTCTCTCGCTCCCTCTCATTTCTCAATTCGCTCTCTCTTTCCCTCTCTCTCCCTCTCTCTCTCTCTCT
>CM050219.1:3630000-3635000 GCA_027475355.1 Coilia nasus | reverse complement strand
ACACAATAGAACTCATACTTTGTCATACAAAAACAAAACAGGAAAGTAGAATTTCACCTGTTTTATCCATGGCGTCATATGAAGTCATACTGTAATAAGGAACTTAAAGTAATTTAAGTTACTATAGCAAGATGTTTGCACTGTAGATCACACACACATAAACACACTCACACACACACAATGCTGTTTTTTGACTTGATTGTTGAATGATTGTCTTAACGTGCAATATAAGGATGCTCAAATAATTTCTTTGTATAATGCAAGGGTTATTGGGCATTCATAAACAAAATGTGTACACACACCCACACATGCACGCTCACACACACACACACACACACACACACACTCACACACACACACACACACACACACACACACACACACACACACACACACACACACACACACACACACACACACACACACACACACAATATTTCTCTCTCCCTCTCCCCTGCATCCTCTCCACTCCTCCCCACTCCTCTTCACTCTGATCAGATCGAGGTCATGCACTCTGCAGGGCCGTGAGTTGTTGTTTTGATTGGTGACAGATTAGCCTGAACATGATGAAGAGGCTCTCCTGCTTCCCCGTGTGCTGAGCAGCAAGGCCACGACTCACACAGCGCATCTCCTCTAATCTTTGACATCATGCCTTGTCCCTTTGTTGTCTTGTGAATTGTGCACACATTTGTTTAGCTGTGTTCTTGGGGGACAGTTTGTTTATTTGTATGCATAGATGAGCTCATATTTTTCATTTCTAGGGTGAGTTATGATCCATCCTTTGAGGCACACAGAACTGGCAAATACCTCTTTGCCCAATAGTTGTGGCTACTCTGGGTACGCATTAGGTGTTTTCCTAATGGTTGTTTGTTTAGTAGAGTGTATAAGCGCACATTGCTAATATCTGAGGTAAGGTGTAATTTATGTAGGTACACTGACACATGCCAGGACCAGACCTCTAACTCAAAGCAACTTGGATTGAGAGGAAAACATGTTACCATGTGATCTAAAAGCTAAGTGTATCCCCTTGAAGTGTTTGTAAGGATGCTTTGTAGTAGCTTACTACACAGCTAACAGCCAGCTATCTGCACACACAGTCATGCCCTTGCACCATTGCACACTACTTAGCTTTCACCTTAATGCTGCATTGATTGTGGTATTTACTTTTTTATATCAATATTTTTAACCTTCTCTACTTTAACTCTCCAAACACCTTGTCTTATTGCAGTGTACAAATGCATGCCTGGACTGCAATGACAACAATGGCAAGAAGATTACCTGAGTAGAAATGTTTGTTTTGTCTCCACTGACTGACTAACAATTTGAGCTGGTGTGATGGCAGCAAGTTTGGCGATGGAGTGGGAGAGCGCATGACATGTCGCTTGTCCACGTGTGACCTCCACAGTGACTTTACTACCAGAACACTGGGTCAGGACAGAGCACAGGCATGCGAGCAGGGGGATTGAGGTGTGTGTGTGTGTGTGTGTGTGTGGGTGTGGGTGTGTGTGTGGGGGATGTGTGTGTGAGAGAGAGGGGTAGTTAGTACAGGGGCAAGAGAACACTGATGGGTCCTTGTCCACGCGTGACCTCTGCAGTGACTCTTCGGCCAGTAGGGGGCGTGGCGTGGTAGTGTCATGACACCGGGACCCAGCATATGTATGATTAATGGAGTCACGTCATCCCATAAATCACACACTCACACGCTCAAACACACATTCAAACACACACACAATGACACACACATTCTCACACGCAAACACACACACACGCACACACACACACACAATAACACACACATTCTCACATACACACACACGTACACACAGTTTCCATTATATACACACACTTTTTCCTGTTTCTCATACTTGATTACTGTAGGTCAGAAGCACACACTCTCAGTCTCCTCTGATTCACCCTATAATGATATGAACCATGGCCAAGATATGGTGTTGGTAGATTACAAGGGCACCAGGACCCCCACTGACTTGCAGGCACTCTTAGCAGCACCAACTGAGAACGTTACACCCTTTTGTCAATGATTTCTGGCTAAGTCACAGCACTTCGCAGCGAGCTAACAACTGTGTTTGAACAAACAAAACTGAAAACGAATAGAAGAAATAAAGAATCAAATTTTGCCATCACCACCACTTTGTTATTTTCGGCAAAGAAGAAAACTCCACCGCAGATAACTGCTCTGCTATGGGAGCCTCCGAATGAGCCACATCCTGTTCTCCACTGCTGTCCCCCAACCCACCCACAAGTCCAACCCAAACCAGCCCCCACCCCCCTCACAGATGGTGTCTAATGTCTCTCCTCTCAGCGTAATGACAGACTCCTGAGATGTCATCATATTTTAAACTGCCCCCCGCCCACATCCCCAAAATTGCACCACCCTTGCACAGGTGGGGCCATGATGGCTTTATGGGCCGATCTTTACGGCCGCTCCGCTATGGCGGGGGGAAGCAGGGACAGCAGCGCCGAGGCTTGTAAAAGGTGGAACGAACGAGCAAACGTGCGGCAGCAACATCCATATAGGTAATTAGAAATCACCTGCACTATGCATCAGCACGAATGGGGGAGGGATGGAGAGAGTATAGGGAGGGATAGGGGGGTGATGGGGAGAGAAAGAGAGAGGGAGGTGGAGAGAGAGAAAGAGAGAGCATGGGAATATACGGTGAGTGAGAGTGTGTAAGAGACTGGGACTGTCTCATGTTTTTACATAGTGAGAGAGAGGGACAGTGAGAAAAGAGAAAAAGAGTGATGGTTTCAGTGTGTAAGAGAGAGAGAGAAAGAGAAAGAGGGGAAGCAGAAAATAAAGAGAGAGAGAGAGACAGAGAAAGAAGAATGTGAAAAAAAACTCTCTCCTTTCTAGTTTACGGGCAAATGACTTTGCTAATGTTGCACTGCTGGAACAAGCAGGGCTCCAGAACGTTCCGTCTCGCCGCTCATCAGAGAGCAGCGCTGGAGCCGCACTTAGTCCCTAACGGTTCCCAGCTGCTGAAATTGCAACTGAGTGACAAAATGACACGGTACCACATTCCACAGGGCCCGGATGGCGGTGGCGTCTCCTCTTTCTGCGGCGATAGCTGAAACAAGGACGCCAGGATGGCGTACGGAAGGGTACGGAAGTGGTCTGTCGGGGCTGATACAGTGTGCTCTGTCCCCCTGCATTGTCTCTTGATCCCAGCGTCTGTGTGCCTGCGGAGGTCAAAAGAGCATGCCGCAGTAATGTGACTGATTGGGTTAGTAAAGACACATCTAACAGAAGGGCTCAAAGCAGCAACAACAATAACAACAATAACAAAAACAATAACAGTGACAACATCATGAAAGTGACAAGAATATGAAAGACTATAGAGAATAGGCCCTCCGTACTGTTATTCCTAAATAATAGTACCATAACTGTACTGTAATTCAAAATAACAACACCAACAACAGTGCAGCCATGCATAACGCTATTTAAAAAAATAGGCATGGCAAATTTAATCATTCACATTTTGTTTATAGACATGGAAATATGGCAAAGAGAAGCTACTGCATGGAGAGATAGATAGAGGGACAGAGAGACAGAGAGACAGAGAATGAGCGAGGAGAGGAGAGGAGAGGAGAGGAGAGGAGAGGAGAGGAGAGGAGAGGAGAGGAGAGGAGAGGAGAGGAGAGGAGAGGAGAGGAGAGGAGAGGAGAGGAGAGGAGAGCAAGGAGGAGGAGAAAAAAGCAGGGAAAGCATTCGGAAGAAGAGGTGCGGGCCAACTGTCTTCCACTGAGAGCTGGTTTTTAATTACAGGTTGCTGGCCTGCAGCTGACCCTGAAAGGCTCCATTATCCCCTCATTTCGGAGACGGGCTGGGTGTGTTTGTGTGTGCCCGTGTTTTGCAGGTGCCTGACGAATGTAGGTCTGAACGCATGTGTAAGCATATATTTATGTGTGTGTGTATGTGTTTGTTTGTGTGTTTGTAAGTGTGTGTGTGTGCACAAAAGACAGAAAGAGACAGTTTGTGTGTAATGTGATGATGGTCTCATCACAGAAGTCAGAACTATGAATGATCCTCTCTTGTGTTTGTGTGTGTGTGCACATTTGTGTATTTGCATATACATATTTTAAGGTTAAATGAGTACACCGAAGTGTGTGCGTGCGTGCATGTGTGTGGATATGTGCATGTGTGTCTGTGCGTATGTGTGTGCATGTGTGTGTGTGCGTATGTGTGTGCATGTGTGTGTGTGGGTATGTGTGTGTGTGTGTGTGTGTGTGTGGGTATGTGTGTGTGTGTGCGTGTGTGTGTGTGTGTGTGTGTGGGTATGTGTGTGTGTGCGTGTTTGTGTGAGTGTGTGTGTGTGTGTGTGTGTGTGTGTGTGTGTGTGTGTGTGTGTGTGTGTGTGTGTGTGTGTGTGTGTGTGTGTGTTGAGCCCTGCCTGCTGCCTGTTCTGTGCTTGTAAGCATATAGGGCTCTATGAAAGCCGTCATTGTGTGTCCCTCCCCTGGAATCAGATAGAGCTGAGAGAGAGAGAGAAAGAGAGAGGAAGAGAGAGAGGAGAGAGGAAGAGAGAGAGAGAGAGAGAGAGGGGGAAAGAGAGAGAGTGAGAGAGAGGGAGAGAGAGGGGGAGAGGGAGTGAGAGGGAGGTAAAAAACAGAGGAAGAGAGACATCTACTTATGCAGTCATTAACTCTATCCTGCTTTCTGAGAGGTTCTGGTTGTCTACATTACAATCTTAGAGGGCTTATGCAAGGCCAAGTGACCTGGTCTTTGCAGGCACAGGGAGCACAGCTCTTGGATTTTATAATTTAGCTCAGCAAGAAGCCGCCAAGTACTCTAAAGGTTTCTGGAAGTCACAATCTTTTTTACAACTTTTCAGAGCCAAACAGTATTTGTTTCAGAGCTACTGTAGAGAAAGTGCTGAGCAACAATAAATAGCAAAAGAGTACTCTTTCTCCTCTGTGATGCAAACTATAATTCCTCACTATTTCCTCATAGACTACACTCAAACACAGAGTCCCAACTTCTT
>CM050219.1:3612500-3620000 GCA_027475355.1 Coilia nasus | reverse complement strand
GCCTGGCGGTGCGAGAATGATACCTCTCATTCCCTCACATCTGCCTGCCCACATTACCACGCTGCTGGACAAAAATGCGGAAGGTGTGGGTGGGTGAGGCTCAACCTGTAAGCCAATGATCTTATGGCTAGAGAACGATTGACAGTGCTGTGGCAACCAATCCAGACTCGCATCTGACCTGCGCATCAAACCCTATTTGGTTGCTATATAAACGCAGCGTAACGTTCTTACATGAAGAGTATTTGTTGCGGGAGAGAGGAGCACACTGCGACACGGCATCTTTCACTCGGTTGATCAGACATTATGAAGGCGGTAAGTCCAGTGACATCTTTGCGGAGGACTACCTCTCGTTTCTCGGATCACAGCGCTGCAATCGCCCGGAACAAGACCACCGTGGATGATGCCCTCAGCCTGCTTTACAATATGAACGACTGCTACACCAAGCTGAAGGAGCTGGTGCCTAGCTTGCCTCAGAACAAGAGCGTCAGTAAGATGGAGATCCTTCAGCACGTCATTGACTACATCTTGGATCTTCAGTTCACACTGGACTCAAGCTCCGCGGTGGTGAGCCGACAGCAGAAGCCGCAGCAGCATCAGCAGAGACAGGAGATGTCGACCACCAGGATCCCTCTAACCAACATTAACACTGAAGTCAGCATCCTCTCAATACAGGTGAAGATGCTTTTATGAAAACTAATAAAATTATACAAGTAATGACCAGTTATAATGTGCTGAAAATATTACTCGTATTGTTGCATGTTAACACGTGTCCTTTACATTTGTTACATACAATAGTGTAACTGTAAGGGCAGAGTTTTAAATTTGTAACTTTGTTGTTATTATGTTGATTTGCTTTATTATATGCCTAACCATAATACCGTTTGTTTTATTCCTAGTCCAATGAACTTTCCACAGAAGTTACCACCGATGAGAGCCGAACGCTTTTTCGCTGAGGGGTAGGTTTTCAGTCACTAAAATGTTTTTCTCGCATCTAAATAGGCATTCACCCTTGCCAGAAAAAACACTAGCGAAAAGCTAGTTTTGTAACTATCAAAGATGACATGAAATTTGGTGGAGTTCTGGTTTGCCTTGCAGTTGTGATCAGAATTAGACCCAACTTGTAATCTGTTCCAGAATGTCTACAGACACTGGTGCCAGTTAGCCTATTTAAAAATAAAAACACCTCAGCATTGCCACATTGTAATTACAGACAGGATTTCTCTGTGTAGCCAAACTGATGTCTCGGGATTGCCCACTACATCTCAGTATGATTTGCTGTTTAGAAAAAGCTGAGATAGAGCTGTGGCTTCCTCCCTGGCGCCGCTCTGTCCGGATCTGTCTTCTCTCTCTGTCTCTAAACACGCCTCTTTCTCTGGATCTTTTGCAGGTGTGAGGTTTAGGCGAAGAGAACAGGACCTATTTCTGTTTTTCTTTGTCCGTTTCCTTCGTCTGATGCCTGGAATTCGTCTGAGCTGACAAGGATTTCCTTACGACCGGCGATAAAGACATTCTATGTGGTGTATGGTATTTATCTACGGACCTATTCTTTCTTCCAAAGGAAGATCTCGTTTTACACTCAGCAGAAGCAAATGAGTCGACCAGAAGAGAAGACCAGAAAAAATGATCCTCTAGAAGCTCTTGTCTTTTTTGTTAAGACAGAGCTGGAAGAGTCCACGAATTTGCTTAATTATTTCCATATCTCTATAACCATGATGAGACATAAACGGACCCTGAACATGTTCGCAGATTATTGTCATTGGCATAAAACTAAGTGATGCTTATTCCTGAACATGTTCGCAGATTATTGTCATTGGCATAAAACTAAGTGATGCTTATTACGTTGCAAATTTTTAGAATGGACATTGTAAATGGCACTTTTATATTAAATAAATTAAATATTAGAGCATACGTTTGTGTTTTTATTAGATTATTTGTAGTAAATTGAATACCAGGTTTGAAAAAGGCCTGCCAGGATTTCTTATGTAGACACACAAACATCTCACTGGGTAGCGCCGGCAAAACAATTACACTGAAACGCATTACATTGTATCCATGCCGGCCATGTACTGCGTATTGGGACCAACACTGCCGCCCACCTGCACTTTCATGGCATAGCAAGAATACTGAGTGACGTGTGAACTGGCCTGTTACTTCAGCACCACCACTAAAATGTACAAAGTGTATGACTAATATTTCGTTCAACAATGGAAATTTTTCAAATGAAGTCTCTAATTACACCTTGCAATCCATTATGTGTATTACTTTCAACAGAAATAATTCACAAAGACAACCTGGTAACTAACAAGTATGAGCCATTTATTTTTGGGGGGCAACGAGCACAACATTAAAACAAAACATTTAGTTGTCAACGCAGTTTTAACACTTCATTAAATGCACAAAACCATCCACATGTGCATGCATCGTCCTATGGATGCCCTAGAGGCGGTTCAATAAATAACACACAGCATGCAAAGCGTCAGGACTGGGACAATAGCATGCAATTCTAAACCTGAGATGCTACTGGTCTGCGGGAGACGTAATATGGGTCACAATACTTTACGGCAATAGTGCAAACCCATTTTAGCTTATGACTTCAATGTTCTACGATAGCCTTGATATTCTAACACACCGGGGAGGCTCTAAAATGCACTACAAAGCAGCGTTCAAGACATTACAATCAAAACAAGTAAACGACACATTCACAACTGCCATGCAACACTTATGATACAGAGGGAGCAACTCTTCTGGGGTGCTAATACTGGCACAGTAGTTACACACAACAGCAGCAGTGTCAAACAAATGAATGTTGTGCTTTCACCTCACATCAACTGGTATAGACGGTTATTTACTGAGGCAGCCATTATGGAAAACCAGTGTCAACACCACAAATGGACAGCGCAGACCGTGTTCTCTACCTAAGGCTACTACTGCACAGGTTACAGCAAGTTCCTATGACTACACATCCATCATGCACCACATAACGACAGTTTGGGTGGGTTATCGAGGGATCGCTTGGTTACGGCAGCACGTCTGCCAGTATTGAAACGGTGGTGGCGCTCACAGGATGCTCTCACGCTCCTCCCCGAAGGTGACGGTGTCGGAGGAGATGGTGGTGATCTCCGGTGGGTCGCCGGGGTTCAGCCCCCTCTTGAGGTGCACCACGCGCACATTCTCGTTCTGCAGGCCAGTGGTGGTCCCGCTGGTGGAGGTGGAGGTGGTGGTGGAGCGCGGGCCGGACCCTGTGGTGCCGGGGGACTTAATGATGGGGTCGCCCCCTGAGGTGGGGGCGTTCTCCCCGGCTGGCCGGCCTCCTCCTCCCCCTCCGCTGCGCTGGGAGTTGGTGTTGTTGTTGAGGGTGGTGTTGCTGGGCGTGCGGTTGAGGTTGTAGTTGCGTGAGCTGGGCCAGCTCTCCTCGGGGCTGCTGGCCAGCAGGCTGCACTGGTCCTCGGAGCAGATGGACATGCGCACCACCGCCGGGTCCTGCAGGCCGCTGAGGCTGCTGGGAATTCCGCCGGTGCCGCCCGCTCCGCCGCTGTTGCGTTTACGCGCCACGCCCTCTTCGTCCAGCTCGATCAGATTGGCCCGCTCCAGCTGCGACAGCTCCGCCTCCTCGTCCTGCAGCGAGTGATTGGGCGAGCTCTCGCTGGACCGCACCCCCGAGTCGGACGAGTCCTTCTTGTCCAGCATGCTGTCAGACAGGTAATCCTTGGCCTTGGGGTCGGACGCGGGCTTCTGGCCGTCTGGCCGTCCCGCTCCAGGCTTCGGCGCCGGGTACTGGTCCGACTCTTCGGACTCCTCGTCGTCGCTGGTCAGCTTCTGGTAGCGCAGGCCGCCCCCGACGCTCACCCCGCCGGCCTTCAGCTTCAGGTCTGCGGCAGCGCCCTGGAACAATCCGCCGCCCCGCTCGCTCTTCTCCGCCGAGCCCTTGCGGCCCAGCAGGCTCCGGGCCGAGCCGGGATCCAGCTTCTCGTCTTCCTCGGTGATGGGGTCCAGCGTGGCCGCGTCGGCGTCCTTGTAGTCGGGCGCGTCGGTCGACGCTTTGCCCCCTCCTCCTCCTCCGCTGCCGCTCCCTCCCCCTCCGCCACCACGCTTGCTGAACTTGTCCTTGTCCTTGAACTTGTCCTCGGAGCCTGAGTGGGCGAACTGGCTGGGGTGGGGCGGCGCTGTCTTCTCGCCCCCCATGTTGGCGCTCTCGATCTGGGCCATCTGGGCGATGTACTCCTGGTAGGCGTTGCGGTACTCTGCCTGCTGCTTGTCTGTCAGCTTGCAGATGTCGTTGGACGACTCCTGGGAGTTCAGGCTGGACATGCTGGGGGTGCGGTGGGTGATGGCCTGCATGGGTGGGAGACAACGAGAGAGATGAAGGGATGAGAAGAGCAGATAGAGAGAAAGAGACAGAGAGAGTGAAAGGAGAAAAGTTATGAGAACAATATAAGACAAGGTAGATAAGTGAGTTATAAGTAAATAAGGTGTTAAAGAAGGAAATATCTATTTAAAGCTCATGGAAATGATGCAGAAGAACCCGAGATTTAAAAAAATATGACAACACTAACAAATTGGAGACAGAAAGACAAAGGGAGCTTCCACCTAATAGCATTTAATACTGATTAAATATCGCCCCCCTCCTGTGTTCTCTGGCACTGACCACTTATACAAGCCATTTCAGCTGTAAATCATATGTGATAACATTGTACTCCTTGCAAGCAACAGATCAGACTATGTATGGGTATCGCACATAGTTTTTTTTTCTGTCTTACGGTATTACGGTAATTAACACATCACCTGTTAAAAAAAAAAACCTGAATGCTATGTGACGCATGGACAATCGGCGAAGCCTGAATCATTTGTTGCTTTGTCTTAATGAAACTTACTTTTTTTTTGTTTTTCAATACAAGCAGTATAAGTATTAGTCTCTGAGTCTGCCTCCCCTTTTCACGACAAGATCGACGTGATAAATAAACCCCAAGAGAATGATGCTGAACCCTAAGTGGAGTATTGTGTTAAATGCTGCTGTTCCACATGCAGTTTCAGTGAAATGTCCAGTGTTCTACTGCTGGCCCCCATAGCAACAGGAGGGAGAGAGGACACTCACGCTCCAGGGCGGGTTGACCATGCGTGGTGGGGGCTCGTCCAAGCCCACGTTGCTGAGCTCCTCGAAGCTGAGGTTGAAGCTGTACATGTCGTGGCCGGCGCCAGCGTGTGGTGGGGCGTTGGCGCGGCGGACCGGGTCGGGGTGGCCCACCACACTGCCCTGCTCGCTGCACACCTCCTCCTGCAGCACCTGGCTCTCCACGTGACGCAGATCCATCACCTGACGGGGGAGAGAGGGGGGTGCACAGGTGGGGGGTGGAGACAAACCATAGTCAAACCATAGTCGTCACTAACGGAGCTGTGCTATTTTATGCAGTCATTACAAATAAGTTACTTAGTCGTTTCATGAGTTAGTGGAAAACACTAAATAAGTTACTGAGTTATTTGGACTGTTTAAAACAATTAGCTTATTTATGCAGGCATTAGAAATGAGTTACTCAGTTACTAAACTTGTTAGACTTAATGCATTATCAGACAGTTTGTAGTTAGCTTACACCGCCTACAATTGACAAATCAAAACACATGTAATCAATGATCTATAGCCTTGGTTTTTTGGTGTGAAGGCAATACAAACCACATGACCTCCCTTAAACCAGGATGAGGATGAAGGTCAGTATTGTGGTTCAGGGGTCAGGAGGTCAGACTCACCATTCCTCTGAAGAGCTGCCAGTCGCCGAAGTTCATGTTCATCTCCTTCTTCAGCTCGTCCAGGTTGCACTGGGACAGAACTCTGCCGTTCACATTGGCCTGGGGAGGAAGGTGGAGGAGGTTAATAAGGATTAAGACCCAGTGTGCACATGTAAAAATAACACACCCCCACACTCACACACAAACACACACAGGCACGCACACACGCAGTAGTTCAGTGTCTTACTTTTTCATTTCTGACTTTGGCAACTGTTCCTGTTCTTTTAAATTCTCTGCTTTAGATATAGAAAATCTAAAGCCCCACTGTTACTCACTGAAACATACACAAAAACACACACACACAATCTGAAAGTACCTTCTTTACGGTGGCAGTGTATTGGGCCAGCATGCTCTGGTCGATCCCTTCCATGACTTTGATGCGCTCACACACGGCATCTGTGTTCATCGAGCTCAGCAGAATGCCTGGAGCTCCTGACACGACTGAAGCAGAGCCCTAATACCACATACACACACACACACACACACACACACACATGCACGCACACACATAATTACATCCAGTACTTAAAATGCACAGATGATCCAGGCACAAACCCCCATGCAGTTACAATTAAGCAGTCTAAATCACTCAAACATAATTACTACAATGAAGATCAAATGCTTTGTCGACTTTTCAGAATTACCTTTTGTGACAGAAGAGAAGATGGATTAATTGAATGTTGGAGAGAAAAAGTAGAGAAAAACAGACAGCAGTATGGTCAGAGAGGTGTTAGTATACTACAGAGAAACTAGATGCATCTCGATGTCAACACACACTTCATACTTGAGGTCAACATCTTGTCAGAAACACTGAACATACACAACAGGAAACACACAGTGTACAACTATCACTCAACATTAGAGAGGTAGGTTGCTGGACATACAGTGTTGGGTTGGGTACAGTTCATCTCAAAATACAGCAGTACATTCTCTATAGGCATAAAGGGACATGTGCAGTAAACATGAACAAATGTCATCTTTTTTTATTTCTGCATTCCAAATAACTGCCATTTTGGCTGCATTGAGTTTTTATTCTAAAGGTTGATGTCATGTAATGTCATAGGTAAGGCTGACGCAGTAAGAAGAACACAGTGGTCTGCACTCGTATTCATTTATTCAGAGTGCATGTTTCCTGTTGTGCATGTATCTATGACAAGATCAAACCCAAACAGATTGCTCTCTTAGGGCAGAGACTTAAGTCAAAACCTCGACCCGATCTGACTTCTAGGGAAGCCTCTCCTTGGAAGCAAAAAACTAGAGCTTGATCCAGGTCTTGACTTATCAGCCCCACATCCAGAATGGGAACCAGCGTCATCAGTCTGTGCCTAGTATCCCATGGGGGGTTCATGACAAACCACACACACACCACGCTGATAATATGTAGTTACTACAGCAGCTCTGGGTCGGACTAAAGATGTTAGCCAGCCAGCAGCATCTCCTCACTATGGTGGCAGCAGAGGTGACCTTAAAGGGGCATCCTCCTGGAGATCCACCCTCCTACCCCTTCCTCCATTACCCCAGATTTGGCTCGGCTGCAGGGCCATTTCACAGGGGAGGTATCAGGTCTGGGCCATAGAGTAGGGGCAGGAAGGCAGAACCCTGGAATTCTAACTGGAAGTTTAACAAACTCTTGTGGCATCATGTTGAATCAGCCCTCCTATCCCCCCAAAATAACAGAAGTCAAACTCTTTTTAGGGAAAATAATGAGAAGCAAGTCCCTTG
>CM050219.1:3567500-3607500 GCA_027475355.1 Coilia nasus | reverse complement strand
CTCCTGCTTTGCTGTCTGTCCGTACGCTTTGTGAAAGGCTTTTTTTTTTAATAAAGTGGAAGGAGGGAGGAGAGAAGTCACTCCAGGTCCACTCCATGCCAGTAAAAACAACCACAAATTATTCACAAATCAAGCCTTCCCAACTCACCGCCATAAACACTTCAGCAGAAAACCCAAGAGCACCTTCTCCATACAGCCCAATTCTGTGGCTAAATCGCTTTTCTTTCTGCCACAGTAGATTAGACATGACTCTTACTTTATTCTCCGTCCGCAGAATATCAGTATATATAACTATTTCAGGAAAAACAGATAATATGGTCTTATTTACAGAAACAGTTCAAAGTGGATGAGTACTATCCCCTACAGTTTGTGTATGTGCAGATTTCTTGTAGAGTGCTAATTCAATGTTGCAAAGAGTGAAGCAAAATACACACATCAGCGTCTAAAGTCTGTGTGCTGGGCCACGATGATTGTAGTGGATGACTGTTGAATGATTGGATAATGTCTGCAAAACCAGTAATTTGCTCCCAAAAAGTCTTTTTAAGTCTGATGTTTCAGGCAAGAGCCCCTTAGACATGGTGGTGCTAATGGGAGTTTTTTTTTAGCCATACTGGATTAGCCTCGTAAACCAACCCCTCATACTAAACTGCATTTCGTACAGAGGGTCTGGTTGTGCTCTATTGAGAAACCTTTTCCTTCTGAAAGAGTAGACACCAACCGCTAACGTCTGGTTGTGACGTATGCAATTAGCCTGGCTATAAACCTGCCTACGCACTACAATCATTGCTCACGAAAACTCCCTCTGTTCACTGATTGAAATGGTAAAGATAAGACCGGAGTCAACCATGTCAACTGAAGAAAACCCAGACTACCACTATAGGGATAAAATAATCAAGCAGGCTTAGCAGGCTTATACTGGATACCATATTGACGAGGGACTCTGGGTTTGTGGTTACCGGCCATTTTACCTGCTATGATCTCACGGAGTTTGGGGTCCAGGTTGATGGTGCAGGGGAGAAAGGTTTTGATATCACGGGCAGCCAGGACTGGTGTCCGTGATGACAGGAACACCTCAAAGCTACGAGCATCGCCATCAATCTCCAGGAGGGGCTCCACATCTTTTGTGGTCGGGATATTCTTGGAGATCCTGGAGACACACACACAGACACACACACACACACACACACACCCCCCCACACACACACACGGGCATAGAAGTACAGTTATTTGGCCTGACATGCATAAGCTCTGTTCCAGGAACAGTCCCTACTGTGTAAGGAGACCTGTGTTTAATCGATTCCTGTTTGATGAGATATACTTTCATCTCATTACCTTCTGCACATGATTTGTAGACGACACAAGGTGGTGACAGACATAACGCCTCCTCACCACGATTCCACTGTAAAAAACGTCAGGCAAATACATTTATCTCAGAGGTCAAAAAAGCAGCTTTCAACATTTGCCGCACCTCCGGTCTGTCAGGTAGTAGCTGTTGCCGGGGGCGATGGGGTCTCCTTGGACACGGTCAGATTTGCGAGGCCTGGCTGAGGTCTCCGTTCAGCGTCTGACACATGAGATGAACGACATGCATGGAACATTCCAGAAGAAACAAAGAGGCCGATGGCTTCATTGACAGCTTGCAGGATCTGGCCCTTTGCAGGACTTTCCCCGGGTTCTAGTTCTAGAGCTTGTATTGTTTTTGAACCGCAGAAGAAAGGGATGGCCGGACAGGAGCATTATGGGTAAGCGTCAGGGGCATTGTGGGTGCATGTCCAGGGTCAACACACTGCGGTGAAACTGACGCCTTTTTACAGAGCTGTTTGGACCGTTTGCTGTTTAACGGTCTGACAGAACTGAACTGCAGTCAGATGGTTTCACTTAGGGGAGACTTATGGCCTTTTCCGGAAAAATGACTTCAACTTCTGTATAAACCCTCTTCTTAAATATAAACCATGGTTTTTTATTGCTTTCTCTTTTTTTTTTGTTTCTGCTCAGTGTTCTCAGAAAAAAGATTTTAGAGACCGCCCTCTGAGGAACACAGTTTAGAAGAATTTTCCTTTGCCGTCAGTCACTGAATTGTGTCCTTCAAGAATTAAAAAAATGTTGTTACTGTCGCTGTTATTGTAGCTTAATTAGTGGAATCAGATCACTTCTGAGACTATGAAACAATTAAAAAAATTTACTCTGCCTTTTTGAAACTAATTACTAACTAGGCTGTCCTTGCGTCATTATATTAGGGTAATAAGTCTTGATTAGATTAAATGACATTTTGTGGTATTCTAATTTCATCAGGAATTGTTTGGTACAACAAAAAATCTCCCAGAAGATTAGCATAATTAAACCACTGTAATAATGTTAAAGCAATAAAATGTAATTAATCTTACAAAAAAAAACCCTGCAACCAACAGTCATCTACATAATGTTATTGTTTACAGCAAATTAGACAAATGTTTGTGTATAATCTGTGGTGTGACTCATTAGAACAAACAAGTGAGAATGCGCTAGCCACTCTGCTAAAAAATTCATCAGAGGAAAAACACAAAACTTCAAACATCAACCAAATCTTACAAACCAAACTTTTAAGATTGTGTGCCTGTGTATGGGAGCACATGTATACACAATATACTCTGGGTCCATATTTGTCCATATTTTGCATTTGCATTTATATCCCTTTTTTGCACGGGTGTTTACTGTGGCAGTAAGTCTGTCATGTCTTGTGTCATGGGTGTGTGTGTGTTTGTGTATTGTTTTGTATCTCTGTGCATGTGTATGGATGCAAATGTATTGATGTGTGTGTGTGCTTGTGTTTGTGTGTGTATGCGTATGGATGTATGGATGGTGTGTGTGTGTGTGTGTGTGTGTGTGTGTGTGTGTGTGTATACATATGGATGTGTATGGATGTGTGTGTGTTTGTGCTTGTGTGTACCTCTCGTAAATGCTCTTGAGTGTGGCCTGGTCGGGGATGCCCTCAGTCTCCTCCAGGAAGAGGATGAGCCATGAGGTCCTGTAGGGCCACTGCTCAGTCAGGTTGATCCAGGACGCCAGCCGGTCCCAGTTAAATGTGATCTGATTGGCTCGCAGCAGACGACCTAGACAACAAGGACACCCGTCCTTAGATTTTTTACATTTCAAAAGAATTTTGATTGAAATTGTTGGCCAAATGTGCTTGTTATATATCCTTTCCAATTATACTCATCTAGTTTGTTTTTGCATTTTGGTTGCATTCAGTGTTGGCATTTTGTGATCACTCATCTGCAATTGATCATTTTGTTTCATTGTGCATTTTTAAAAGTTATTTCACAGTGCATAAACATACAATTCTGGGACAAGATGTGACTGCTTCTGCTTGCTTTTTCTTTCTTCTCTCTCTCATTCTCTCTCTTTCTCTCCGTGACTCACCTGTCACAGAGACGATGTTGAGGAGCCTCTTCATGGTCTGGGGGCTGATGTCGCTGAACCAGTCCTCGGTGACCAGCAGCTTGGTCAGGTCGAAGCTCATCTGCCTGGTGACGCTTCTCTGCATCTGCCGACGCCGGTACGTGTCCTGCCCCGACCCAAACGGATCCGGACCCAAACCACAGGTTAACGTGAGCTGCATGATGTCAGCCCACCAAAGGATCTCGCACAGAACATCATCTGACTGTGAATCACTACTAACCCCATCTGGCCTACAGTATTACAGTAACATACTGTATAAACACAATGTTGGACTCACTCACACAGTCATGAAGTGTTATCATTCAATGGCAGTTTTAGATTTCAATGATAATTCATTTGGCAAGTCCACTCTAGGCTTAATCTGTACCTTTATCCACAAGTGACAACAGTCTGTGTACATGTAGTTATTAGCTAATTCCCCAAGGGGTGAGTTATTATTGGCATTATTCCAGGAGAGCTTAAGAGCACATCCCTTTAATTAGCTTAAGATTCAAGCTTTATGGACAACAAAAAAAGAATGAGAGAAATAAGAGAGATAGAAAGAGCCAGAGGGAGAAAGAGAGAGATAGAGAGAGAGTGATTGAGAGAGAGACAGAGAAAGACAGAAAGACAGCAAAAGAGAGAGCAAAACAAAGTGGCATAGAGAGAGGCTCCTGTGACCTGGGAATAGGATTATCTACGCCATTTTGGGATCAAACAGTTGGCTAATGGATAGCTGGTGACCACGCTGATTCGTTGATTCGATAATAACAATGTTATCTCCTGCATCATCTAAATCCATCATCTAAAGGCCTAGTGTGTGTGTTTGTGTGCGTGTGTGTGAGTGTGTGTGCGGGTGCACGTGTGTGTTTTTATATTTGTAGGGCGTGGGAACTCACCCTGCGGTTCAGCGTGGTCTTGCTGCCAAACTTGGTCAGTTCACCCAAACTGTGCTGGGAGAGCTTCCTGTCCAACTCTTCATGCCAGCCTACACACACACACACACACACCAAGACACAAACAGACAAATACACAGATAGACGTAGGAACAGACACAAACACAGAAAGACACCAAGACACAGACAAACAGCCAGACACAAACAGACAAACAGCCAGTCAGCCAGGAAACATGTAAGTTGCTTTGGATCAAATGTCTGGAAGTAAAATGCAATAAGCATCATGAGCTGGAAACGGACAGAGTCTTAGAGTGACTAAGATTCAAGGAAATACATCAGATGTCACAGCCAACCATGAGGACAGCACAACAAACACCTTAAACTCAGATGTCTTTGAATAATGCTTGTCATTTTTCAATGTTGTTGTACAGATTTAACAATCAGTTCCCTGCTCAACGTGTACCTTCATGTTATTTTTATCTTCATCTAAGGATAGAGAGAGGCAGGACAGGAAATGAATGTTATTACATATATTTAAATTTATCTGCAATTACATGCGTAATGAATGTTATTAAATATATTTAAATTTCGTTTTCAAAGATGTTCAACTGTTGTTAAAGTCAGTATCTTTGTTCTCTTAACACATGGTTGTCATGTTCAACTGCCAGTTTCGATCCTTTTCTTTTGCTGCACAAATGAAAATGCCTTAGCCTGGTGGACACTCTTGATAGGCATGTTTGTAATTTTAAATCTATTGGTTCCGCCTTCCAACTTCTGTTTGCTGATTGGTTGCTAAAAAATGTAGTTTGGGGAAACTGAAAGTTCCCTGATGTATATACAGTACTAGTACTGTAGTAAAATACAATGAGCTGAGGTACTATGGCAGTGTTGGCTGGCTAAATGTGCCTACCGTCAGCGTTGCCGGCGTCACCGTTGGCGGGTGCGGTTGCCGAGGCACACATCTTCTTGGCACTGCTCAGGCCGCGGCTGTTGAGGAAGACGGGCAGGTGCACGATGTTGCGCATGTAGTCGTGGCCGTTGATGTTGGAGTCGCGCAGCACGCTGTTCAGGTTCTGGTTGATGGCCTTGATGATGATGTGCGGGTCGCTGGCGAAGATGGAGATGAAGGGGCCCTTGGAGAAGAGCACCCTCACCTGGATGGGACGTCACATTGCACCAAGGAGACAATAAAGAAAAACAAGTATTAGCATCAATGTATTACATCCAAATTTATACACACTGTACTAGTTCAGGTGACTGACGTGAACATCGAATTCAATTTGTAAATGGCACGACCAATACAAAATTGATTTTACATGGTAACATTGGATAAGCATGGAAACTAGGTTTAAAGTTAGGTGTGATTTTTTACATCTAGGTATGTTCCTGAACCTATTTTTAAGGCTTGCCATTCAAAATGTTTGAAGTATCTTTTTTTCTTTCTTGGTTTGAGGGGAGTTCTAAGTTCTGGTACTGACCGTGTCCAGCATCTGCAGAACTTTGTCCTGCTCGCAGGAGTCCAGGCCATCGATGATGACCACTAGGCGGGTCTGGTTCTGGGTGAAGCTGTCAATGGTTTTGGCCATCCTGGCCATAAGCTCCACCTCATTCTTCAGCACCTGGACCACAGGAGGGCACAAGCAAGGCGTCAACAACAGTGTAGGGGACAGTGCTTAATGCAGGTCTGTGTCTGTGTGTTGAAACTGTATATAGTGTATATACATTCATGTATATACACTCATACACACTCATGTATATACACTCAGTGTATATACATTCATGTGTATGGTAGGTATACTGTGTGCATTAGCACTTCTGTATCCTACGAAACCAATTATCTTCCAGCTTGAGCTTACAGGTGCAGATACCTATGTATCATTGTAGCCCAGTCTGTGTGTGTGTATGTGACATTGTGTTTTTGTACATGTTAAGTGTGTGTGTAATGGTGTGTGTATGTGACATTGTGTTTTTGTACGTTTGGAGTGTGTGTGTAATGGTGTGTGTATTCTGTGTATTCTGTGTGTGCGTGTGTGTGTGTGTGTATGTGTGCGTGTGTGTGTGCGTGTGCGTGTGTGTGTGTGTGTGTGATGACCCACCTTCATGAATCCCTCGCTCTTGAGCTTGTGCATGCGGTTGGCGGCGCTGTGCAGGCGCTTGCGCTGGGAGTTGAGCACGGAGTCGGCCACCTGCCACCAGGTGCGCACGTTGAGCAACAGCGCCAGCCCCACCACGCTGGCCATGGCCACCATCACCGCATTGGCCGTCTGGTTGCGCCCGTCCACCTGGAACACCGCCAGCAGCGTCATGCCCGTCACCAGACAGCCCAGGATGAACAGGAAGATGATGAAGGATGGCACGCAGCACGTCTTCTTCCACGTCTTCTTCCCTGTGGGGCAGCAGTGGGGGAACAGAGAGAAGGAATACACGAGCGGATGGATGGATGGATGGATAGATGGATGGATGGATGGATAGATAGGTAGATAGATAGATACACAGACAGACAGACAGACAGACAGACAGATAGACAGATAGACAGATAGATAGATAGATAGATAGATAGATAGATAGATAGATAGATAGATAGATAGATAGATAGATAGAAAAGCAAGAAAGATAGAAACAGACAGACAGAGAGCGAGATAGACAGATGATGAGAGAAAGAGAAGAGATAGAGTGAGACAGTGACAGAGTGAGAGAGATAAAAAGAGAGGTCATTATTGTGGAGGGAATACAATCATGTTCTGAGACCCAAGAGGCTGCTGCTTGGCATAGTTGCCATGGCGACAAGGAGTAAGGTCTAGGTGTCTTTTCTACCACTCAGTCTCAACTGCAACACATACATTATTCAGCCAGACAGCAACTACGTGTGCAGTGGCAGTCTTTCACAGTCAGCGGCTCCTCTGAATCTCCAGCTAACAGAACCGACCAAATGTATTGGCTCAGCCAATAAACCTTTGCACAAATCAGGTACGCCGCTCTTTGCACACATCAGCACCACTGTAAATGAGCAATCCTTCCTCAATAAGTATGTTTACATTCACTTCAGTATCCTGAATATGATCGCAATACTAAGAATACTCATTTTCTGTTTGTGCTTGCAAACCCCTTGTCCTGAATTCAGTATTCTGAATAACCCCTTATCCCAATTTTTCGTAAATCAGAATATACAAGTTAGAGTGCTCTAAAAAACTGGGATAATATTCCATCTACAAAATTATAGGACTTTTTTCTTGGTAAAGTGTATACCTGCACTTACAGAGTACACTGTAATAAAACAGCTTTCTCTCTGTTTATGTAAACACGCTATCCTGGATATGATCAAAACTGGGATAAACCTCATATTTAGGATACTGCATTGCATGTGCATGTGTCTTCCAAGGCTTGAATAAGAATTCTGGATATTGTGAGAGGCACAGGCTTTTTACCCTGAGCGTCTTCGGTCTTGAAGACACGGAAGAGCCTGGTGGCCAGGAAGCCGAACTCCCTCTCACAAGCGTCCGACAGCGTGGCGATCATCTCCGCCATAGACGTCTCCCCACCCACGCTCGACAGGCGGTTGTAGTCTGTAAACAGGAACCTGGGGAAAAAACAACAAGGTCAGACGGTGTCAGGTTAATCTGCAAACAGCCCAACAGTAGGGCTTTTGTGCATGTGAGAGTTTATGTGTTAGAGCATGTGAATGAATATACGCATATAAGTTTAAGGTTGTGTGTGTACACATGTTTACAAAAGCACAAGGGATGGACGGGTGAGCTGACCGTTTGACCAGCAGTGCTAGTGTCTGTATCTGTATCTGTACCTGTATGTGTGAGTATGTGTGAGTATGTCTAAACTTTGTGTTTTGTATCTATGCACGTCTGTGTGCGTCAGACCACGCGTATGAGCATCTGTATTTCATTGTGTGCTTAGCATGCATGTGCGTTAGTATATGTTTGTGAGTGTGTGTGTGTGACTATATGTATATGTGTGCATGAGTGTGTGCTTCTGAGCAAGAGTTTGTGTGTGTGTGTGTGTGCACACTTGTGTGTGTGTTGATACCTGACAGGTAGTGCTCGAGTGGTCTGCTCAGGTAGCTCAGGTGGGTTGACGAACATGAGCTTGAGGATGAGCTCCAGGTATCCGATGTGGCGAGCCAGACGCGTGCTGATCACCCAGGCCCACGCCCAGCTCTCGCCCTCCCGACGGCTGCCGAAGTACACCACCACTGCAGACAGGGGGCAGCGATGAGAACACGGATCATTTCTGTACACACAACAGGCAGCCTACTGCTGCAAAGCCAGTCTGTTGCTCCACTGCTTATCTAACGCTACATTGCCCTCTCTATGCCCATCTATTGATTTATACATTCTGTGGTTTTACAGCTGGACTTTGCCATCAATTAAGTTGTATGTATTTACAGATATAGGTATTTATCAACTCAAGTTTGTAATTATTACAGGCAGGACACACTGATCCAACAGTGGCCATGCATTTGACCTTGACCTGACCTTTAACATGGAACATAAATTTGAGTTTAAGTGTACATCCAAACCTGGTTACTAATAACAATATTCTCAACAGAACAATAAGCAGTAAGCATGCCACAGTGTTGCTCAAACGTAATATGCACATCACAGCAAGGGTTTATGCATGGTGAATAGATTACTGACATGTCAGTTACCAACTGGCTAGAAGTTAAACATGTCTAAATACAACTGCATCTAAATGTGTTGGCATACTAAAACATTCCAAAATCTCAGCCAACATGATATCATAAATGAGGAGTCCACGAGAAATGAGCATTGTCGCAAACTGCAGAAACTAAGAAAATGTAATTATAAGTTAGATTTTTGATTTGATACTGTAATTAAATGCTATTTCAAAATGCTTTTAGCTCAGGACTATGCTTGTTTATTCACAGGATTGCTTTTGAAAAATCCAGGATTTTAATGCAACTACCGATAAGGGAAGTAACTTGAAAAATGCAGCTATGCCCGTTTTTCCCGTGGACTCCTCTAATAGGGTTATATGCTGCGGCGTGGGGATCTTTTCAGCTCTCTGGAGACTCACCGAAGAAGACGTAGAGCAGGGCGAGCAGGCTGAGGGACACAGCCACGGCCAGCTTGGGGTCCACGGTGAAGCCCATGATCAGGGCCACGGAGCCACAGAACAGCAGGGACAGAACCACCACCAGCCAGGAGAACTGGAACAACGGCTCCACCTGCTGGCCAGCAAAAGTCTTCATCTCATCTGAGGAATGAGGAAAAGAGGGGTTTTAGGAGTGAGATTGGAAGAGGAGATGTATATTGAGAGAAAAACAGATAAGGAAAAGACAGAAAGAATGACAAAAAGAAAGAAAGAAAGAAAGAAAGAAAGAAAGAAAGAAAGAAAGAAAGAAAGAAAGAAAGTCAGACAGATCTATGACAGGTCACAGGTTGAAAGACAGAAATGGTAGAATAACAGCACAGTACAGCACACAAGTAGATATTCATTACAATACAGTAAGTATTGTAAGTGGATCAGGGGACACAGAACACCTAGAAGATCATTTTCCGCAGAACGTTCTGGAAGAGCGTAGCGCACTGTGCGCCTCCCTTACCCTCAAGCTTCTTGAGCAGGAAGGACTTGCCGCTGCCCCACTGGGCGTAGAGCCCCACGCAGATGGGAGGCTGCATGGTGGGCTCGCTCAAGATGTCCGCCAGCGCACTGCTGTACAGGTCATAGCCCAACATGTCCCCGTCAGACTCAGTGGGGGAGAGATGGCCTGGGAGGGAGAGCAAGTTGTGTGTGTGTGTGTGTGTGTGTGTGTGTGTGTGTGTGTGTGTGTGTGTGTGTGTGTGTGTGTGTGTGTGTGTGTGTGTGTGTGTGTGTGTGTGTGAGAGAGAGAGAGAGGGAGAGAGATAGAGATAGAGAGAGAGGGAGAGACATCCTTTTACATCCTTTTATGACAGGGTTTCATGTAGTCATCATGATATATGGCTGAGATTACTGTAAAAATTAGTGCTGTTACTATGAATTTCATGTCATTTGATTTCTATCTATCAACAGAAGAGCAATTACCCTTTAACCTGGAAATAAAAATGTTCAGAGAAACAGCATCCATAAATACTGTATACAGCGTTGTTTCTAGAAGAATCCAGAGAACACTTACGGGCCCCAAAGATCTGGGTGAGGATGCTCTTCTGGTGGCTGCAGTCTATGTTGTAGGGGGTCTCTCCGGCCTTGTTGGGGCGGTACAGCAGGCGGCCATCTTTGGGGTTCCTCAGCAGCAGCTCGGCCAGACGGCGGCTTCGGCCCCGGATGGCGATGTGGAGCGGGGTGTCCCCTTTCTGCGAGGGGAGGGAGAGAGAGGGGGAGATGGATGAATGTGTGGTGCATCAACAAAGTCCCACCCAAGTGATGATGAGAACAATCAAGAATCGAGCAATCAAGGATACATACAGATAGAAATATACACACATGCAATCTAACACACAGCCACACACACACACAAACGCGAGCATGCACGCACACACACACTAATCTAACAAATGCAAACATAATAGCAAAATATATTACATTTTAAAATTTTTGAACCTCCTGATTTTCACTTTTAACTATAAGATTTTTAATCTGTATTTTCAATCTGCTACGTCACTTTGCCTATGAAGTTGATTTTTTAAGAATATTTAAGTCTCTCTTGAAAATGAGACTGTACTGTATCTCAACTGAATTATGTGAATAAATAACAAAATATATATGTAAACATACACCCATGGAATCTGAGATATGTGCACATAATACACTGAAATGAAGGCAAAGCCTTACCTTGTCCACAGCAGACACCTTGGCCCCTTTATCCAGCAGCAGCTCCACAATGTCAATGTTCCTCATCTTAGTAGCTTTGATCAGAGGAGTCTCCCCATCCTACACACATGCAGAGACACACGACAGTTAGGACTGATTGGCATAAAAAGCACACAAACATAAAGAATGGACATAAAGCATCATTCACAAGAAGTAAGTAAAGAAGTAACTATCTAAGCCTACTAGGGGAGAGTACTGTTAAAAAACAAAAACAAAAAAATTATATGCACTTCTGTGTAGACCTACAGAAATATTTTCGTATTTTTCTTTACGATTTAAGTACAGTATGATACTAGCCTATCGGCTCTCAGACACATGTTCACTGAAGTATGACACAAGCCCTTCTGCCATGAGGCAGACAGCCCTACTATGGGAGTGCTGCTATGGGAGTGCTGCTATGGGAGTGCTGCTGTACCCTAGTGGTGGTCTCTGTGTCCCCCTGCTATGGGAGTGCTGCTATGGGCATGCTGCTATGGCAGTGTTGCTATGGCAGCGCTGCTGTACCTTAGTGGTGGTCTCTGTGTCCGGGTTGCACTGCAGGATGTCGCGCACCATGGTGGCGTTGCCCTTCTCCACCGCCCAGTAGAGGGCAGTCTTGCTGTCCTGTGGAGGGGGGAGCACAGAGAGAGTGAGTGAGTGAGTGAGTGAGTGAGCGAATGAGTGTGTGAGTGAGTTTGTTTCTATGTCTGTGTGTTCTGTAAATACTGTGTGTGGTTGTGTATGTATTGCAGGAGATTTTGATGTGTGTATGTGTTTGTATGGGTTGAGTAGGTAGGCTAGGGTGTGTGTGAAGTGTGTGTGTGTGTTACCTGGCCCCTGATGTCGATGTCAGCGTATTTGTGCAGCAACGCTCGCACGATCTCCACATGCCCTCCTCTCACTGCGCCAATCAGCACCGTATCACCACTCTGAGAAAACACACACACACACACACACATACACAAACACAATATAATGATAAGAAAAAAAATAAACACACTAGAAATAACATCAAAATTGTACTTTTGCAAGGAGATGCAGAGAGTACATCGCTTGTACCAAATCAGACAATGCCAAGTACAAATAAAATGCTCAAAATAATGTGAATAACATCTGGTGCCAAATACATACTTCAAAATCTCATGCAGTGGGATTCCATTAATAAATACTGGTTAGTCTTGAATATCTGAATATGGCATGTGTACATCTGGCATGTCATATGATAGTATAATTTTGTATCATATGCTTAAATGTGTGTGTGTGTGTGTGTGTGTGTGCGCGCGCGTGTGTACTAGCTTCTCACCCTGTCGGGTATGTTGACATAGGTGCCAGCGTCCAGCAGGTCCTGCACGATCTCGGTGTAGCCCTCCTTGGCGGCAATCATGAGGGCCGTGTTGCCATCCTTGTCTGTCATGTTGACGTTGGGGTTCCGCTTCAGCAGCTCCTTCACAACCTCCGTGTAGCCCCCCTTCACCGCCACGATCAGCGCCGTCATGGAGTTCTGTGGGGTGGAGGGAGGAAGGGTGGGTTAGATGGGGGTGGGGTTTGGGGCAGAAAATAATTATGTTTTACACTATATATAAGTATTACTATATATGGTATTATTACATATAACATATGTATCTGTACAATTAGTATAAGTATGTTTATGTCTAATAATATAGATAATTAAATAATTATATAACAAATTATTACGTTATAATGGCTTATCGTATGATATTAGCATGACTAACATAGCAGGACTTTTTGTTCATTATTTAGCTCTCATAATTTTTTAAATCTCCCCTCGACCCCTCCAAAACAGCATGAAAAAGGCGGCGCATGAAATATGCATTCACATACCGCCCCCTCCTGGTCGACATCGGCGCCGCTCTCCAGCAGGTGCATGACACAGTCGTAGTGGCCCTTTCTGGAGGCCCAGATCAACGGAGTGGTGCCATACTGTACAACAGACACAATAGTACGTGTTACAACCAATGACTATATTGGTTACAGTAAATTACAGCAGGACAAACCATACAGAACAAGTGTCATTCTTACAGTGTCCCGCCTATCATTGCGTGTTTATTCTGCAGTAGTTGTTGGGGTAGTTTTCAGTAACTTAAAGACTGGTTGAAAGGTTGTATTCCTTAAAAGTGGAAATTTCTCCCATTTTAAAGTCCTTTCATTTAGCAATTATGCATGATGCTAGTTGTCCAAAAGCCTTTCAGCACCATTGATCATCATACTGTTTTTGAAGCAGATATTTTATTACACTAAGAACACGAAGAGACTAAATGGGCAGAGCAGAGCAGCAAAATTGGTGGCTAATTCAGCAAAAATTCAAAAGTTGGTAACAGCATGGCAGAGGATCCAAAACATTACCTTCTTGTGAAAAAAGTCTTGTGAAAAAAATGTATGTCTATACACAGAGCCAAAATGTGTGGTACTATTTAAATTTTTCTAGAAGGATCCATTACTAACAATAGAAATGCTTGCACAAGATATGACGTTTCTATCGTCATATCTCTCTATTCTCTGTTGCAGAATAGAGGAAGTACTGGTCAGCAGGCTGGAGGTCAGTGGGTTCACGCTCTTGCTCACCTTGTCGGAGCAGTTGACCTTTGCCCCGTGCTTCATGAGGAGGTGCACGATGTCGGCGTGGCCACGCCCTGCTGCCCAGATGATGGGGTACACGCTGTATTGCTGCGACACAACAAGACAGACACACAACATTAGCAACCTGAAGGTATATTACATACTAAGACAAATGGCCTCAGGGAAGTGGTTCACTGTGTGAAGCTGCTTAAAGGTTTTGCTTTATCAAAGAAATGCTCCTTATTTTTTTATAATAATAATAATAATAATACATATGTTTTATATAGCGCTTTTCAGGACACTCAAAGACGCTTTACAAAGGACAGTACAGAACACACAGTATTGGGACAAACAGTACATAAGGACAGTACAGACACACAATAATGGGACATACATTACATATAGTACATAGAAACTGTGAAGACAGTGACATCAAGACAGGGAGGATACAAAGGGGTACAGCAGATTAGGGTGAAGGGAACTGGTGATGTTGGTGGTACTGGGAAAGAAGACTCAGGTGTAATAAGTGGTTTGAAAGAGGTGGGTCTTGAGGTTCAGTTTGAAAGATGGTAGTGAATCAGATTCTCGTACAGTATGGACGGCTCTGTTGTTTGTTTGTTTGTTTGTGTTTACATGTATGTTTATGTTGCACTGATCAGTTCATAGGTGTGTCGTGTCTTACATGTCCTGTTGTGTTGGGGTTGGCTCCTTCCTCCAGGAGAACTTTGGTGACCTCCACACGACCTTTATAGGCTGCCCACATGAGCGCAGTCCAGCCACCCTGGAAGACACACACACACACACACACACACACTAGCAAACGATGGCAGTCTTCTGTATTAACTGTACACAATAGCTGTCTACTGTACTGTAACTGGAGAAGTCAACAATAAACCAAATGTTCTTTGATGGAAAAAACATAGCACCAGATACTTCAGTTTAAATACAGAATCATATTTCAGAGATCATCGGGATAAAAATTCTTTTGTACTTCACCTCTACATCACGTTCATGTCACAGGTAAGGGCCACAGACAATAAATGTAATATTTCACAAGAATCTGTGAACATTTAGGTGCTTGTGGGAATTTGATAAAAGTATTTATCTATTGTGCGCATACTGTTTGTACCAGTAGATTTTATTTATACAATACATTTTTTTAAACATTATTGATGTTAATCTGTTCATCTTAATTTCCTCTGTGTGCTTGCATTCTTTAAAATGCTATTTGTCTGCTATTATTCTTATTTTTGCATCTTCCTCTTCCCTACGTACTAAGACAGATGTGCTATTGTTTCATTGGGCAGTTTCAGCTGCATTGTTGAATTAATATGGTCTATTATTATTTCTTCATTTAGTGTGTTTATGTGTGTGTGTGTGTGTGTTTGTGTGTGTTTATGTCTTACCATGTCCCTGTGCTCGATATAAGCACTGCTCTCCAGCAGCTCTTTAACCACATCAACATGGCCTTCCTTTGCTGCAGAGATCAGAGCAGACCAGCAGTCCTGCAGGGGAGAAAGAGAAAAAGAGAGAGAGTGAGAGAGAGAGAGGAAGAGAGAGAGAGAGAGAGAGAGAGGGGAGAGAGAGAGAGAGAGAGAGACAGAGACAGAGACAGAGACAGAGGGAGAGAGACACAGAGAGAGACAGAGAGAAAGATATAGATTCAGAGTGAGAGAGGAAGAGAGAGAAAGACAGAAAGAGAGAGAGAGACAACGAAAGAGGTGTGAGATGAAAGGATAAAGAGAGTACAATCAAATGAACATAAGAAAGAAGAAGAAGAAGAACTCTCCAGGGACGGTGATGGAGGGAGAGAGCGAGAAAAAGGGAGCGAGAGAGAGATGGGGAAGCAGAGGCATGAGGAGGGAAAGGGAGGAGTGGGGAGGGGAGGGGAAAGGGGGAAGGGAGGAGCAGGATTTCAGAGTCTTGTCACCATGGAAACTGGCACACAAAAGGGCAGTGTTGCCAAGGAGACCTGTGGAACTAGCCTGAGGATGCTATGCAGGAGCCAATATGTCAGCTGGGATTAATACAAGAGTGTGTGTGTGATGTGTGTGTGTATGCGTGTGTGTATATGTGTGTGTGTGTGTGTGTGTGTGTGTATGAAACAAAAGGAATGAGCAATGTCCTTATTCCCAAGAAGAAAAAATGTCAGCTTGCATAATTATGAGTCAAGGGGCAGCTGTGGCCTAGTGAGTTGGTCTTGCAATCGGAAGGTTGCCGGTTCGAATCCTGCCCTACCCATGGTTGAGATGCCTGTGAGCAGGGCATCTAACCCCACACTGCTCCAGGGACTGTAACTGAAACCCTGTAAATATCTGTAAGTCACTCTGGACAAGAGCGTCAGCCAAGTGTAATGTAATAATAATAATAAGATATGAGTGTATGTGTATGTGCAATCTGTGTGCAGTTTGTGTGTGAGTGTGTGAGAGAGAGAAAGAGAGAGAGAGAGAGAGAGAGAGAGCGAGAGACAGAGACAGAGACAGAGAACAGAGGGTGGGAGGTCAGAGGGTGTAAAGTCTCACCACGTCGTCTAGGTTGACATTGGCTCCCCTTCTGATGAGTTCCTGGACTATCTCCAGACTCCCCTGCTCTGCTGCCAGCATCAAAGGAGTCTGCCCATTCTGCTCAGCCGGAAATAGAGAGAGCGAGACAGAGAGGGAGAGGGAGAGGGAGAGAGAGAAATATAGATGAAGAGAGAGAGATTGTTTTCACTTGTGTATTTCCTCTGCACTCTAGCTTACAACTTATTTCACATAGTAGCACAGCACTTGGCAATGTAAATTGGGGGTTTTAAGGTTTAGGAAGTAGACAGCCCAATCAATATTCAATCTTAATCAATCAGCTTCAGGGAAGTAAACAATATATGTCAATGTATATAAACAAACAATGTGCAATGTGTTTGTTTTGTTCTGGTTTTTATGGTTTAAGGTATTTAACAGGGTACAGATTTAAATGTATACAGTGCTTGTGAATTTATGGCCTGATGTATACCTGATGTTTCCACCGATTCCATCCTTACTACATGTTTTTTCTTTGTTATTTACGTTTGCGTGTCTGTGTGTGTGTGTGTTTGTGTGTATGCTTACATCACTGCGCCCGTCCACTTCCTTAAACTTGTCCAGATGTGCTTTCAGCGCTGCCAGATTCTCCTCTTCCACATAGCTGAAGAGGTTCTGGATGGCCATGGTGGTCATCTTGATGGACGTGGTGGTGTCCATGGTGACGGCTCAATTCCTGTGCACCTGAGTGGAAAACCAACTCCACATCAGTCACCACGGCAACAGAAGGCATCACACAATGGTACCTTGGCAACAAGGGAGGGGTGAGGTCCACAGGCATGGGACACAGTCTAAAATTTCCCTTTGAGAATTAATAATCTGTCGAAAAATTTCTAACAATGCAACCCCAAATTTTTATGGATGTACTGTAGCTTATATGCAAAATTTAATAAATTATCCAACTCCATCCCACACCTAAACATTTTCCATTTGTCTTTTGTCCCCCGATGGTGTGTAAAGGTGGCTTTAGGAGGACGCGCTTTCAGAAACAGATTGGAAGTCATTGGGATTGGTCCCTGTGGTCTTCAGTGGAGCCCAGTCAGCAGTACAGTCATACAGAGCCTCGTCTCATGCATAAGAGCTCACAGAAATGACACACACTAGTTTTAAATAAAAAACCTTATTTAAATGTTGTGATAGACACTTAGCAGACAGACTAAGGAAATAAGAGTCAGACAGGCTACTGGTGAGGCCAAAACAAGAGAAGGAAAGAGTGAGATGGCCTGTTCTTTAAATGTCATAAAGACCATAACAGCAGGTGTTCCCACCACCAGAATTAGCCTCAACATGCTCACTTCTCTCTCTCTCTCTCTGCATATCTTTCCTTCTTTTGCCTCTCTCTATGTTTATTCTCTGTGCTCACAGCCAAAAAATCCCATTGGATGAGATGTGATCAGCTTATCACCATAATAACAGAACTAAGCATCGCACAACCTTAAACACAAACCCCTATATTTTCTGGGCATCCTCCACAACATGATATTACCTTTTGACACATCTAGGGATCATTTTTTCAGGAACTACCAGCCCACTAATACACATTCATGACCTTGGTCAATCAACCAACAACATGGACAGCCTTCAGTTGACTGTTTACCTTATTAAAAATCTTGCAGCTGTTGTTTTGCATGGAAAGACCAATCTACATAACAGTAGGTTACAGGTCTATTAAATGTGTCAATAATTATTACTGTAAATAAAACACATAGAATTATGCACAAGCGAACATACTGGTTGCAATGATTTGATAAAATACCATGATTGCATGACACTGTAATACAGAATAAATATGATGCTCATGCTATTTGCCAGAGCTGTTTTTATTTGGATAACTAATAGCACCATCTAGTAGCATTCAACATACACAGGTCTGCTGCAGGAGACTAGACTGTGTCACATGTACAAATCAACACAACACACACAAATCACACCACCGATCACTCACAACAACAAAGAGAAGATGGCAGCCATGTGTAAAAGCAAACACACACACGCACACACACACAAAGACGTACCCACTTATTTTAGAGAACATAATATGTACTGCAGAATTCTTATGTGTCCTTGAACTGTGTGGGGGCGAATACGCCTGTTTCCACATTTACAGTGGCAAATGTCAGGCAGGCTTATGTGTGCTAGTAGGGCTGATGCATTATGTATGAGGGCTAACGCCTAGGTGCCCTCTGGCACACACTCAGAGAGAACAGAACAGTGTGTCTGTGAGAATATGTGCCTACAGCCTCATGGAAAAGCAGATCATTCCCATATCAGCCTGGGGATGGAGCATTGTTTATCCGGCACTACAGAGGGTATCTGGATATAATAAGACAGAGATGTGTAGCCCACTATATCGCATCCAAAAAAGGCCAATAACCACCCCATTTGAGCTTCTATTAAAGACATATTAGGATGGTCTCATCAAATAAAAAGATATTTCCGCTTCTTGATTTTCTGATGGCAGTTCTGTTGCTCGGCTGCTACGGCTACAACACAATATGCCGATTTATGTAACTACACTGGCCTGTCAGTCATATCATAACAAAAGCTGTCGACAGCTTACTCGCCTGTTCACTACACCTAGTCTTTAGACTGACCATTTGTGTCTGCTAATAGGCCGGACTATCATTTTGTTTGACCAAATTCCTCGACGAGTTTACACATACAAAATCATCTGGATACCAGTAAAAAGCTAGCAGACGTTCACACTTTGTCGAAGCTTAGATGGCGTATCCAGTTGCACAAATAACATTTACGAGATATGGTATTTTGTTTTACGATGTTTTGAGAACAAGTGTACACATCCTATTTCAGTGGTAACGGGACCCCCACTCAGACATTTCTACGGGGACGCTCTTCAAACAGGCAGTCTATCTGCCATGATGATGACCCCCTTTCACGACCTTACAGCTAATTATGTTCGCTCAACGCTGTCTCAATGCAGTTTTTGACTATTTTTGCAAGTTAATAACCCCTTAGTCAATGTGATAGGGGTGTTGTATAGGAATCCCACTTTAACCATTCAACGACTGTTTGATTTCATGATGTGCGCACCTCGGTTTTACACTTGACAACATGATGGAATGCTTACCGTAATTACATGGTACTAAAGAGATGACAGTGAAATATTAAGAAGTTCTGATAGTCATATGCCTAATGAATTATTTGTGATGACTAACGTTAGCCAACTGAGCTTGTACGCTAGCATGCTAGCTCAATAGATTTACATTAACCAGGGCAGTGCCAACAAACTGTCAATCAAGCAGGCAAGGACATCGCCAAACATCGGTATCCTAAAATTCATCTCGGTAACAATATGGGATATTTACCTTAAATGAAGAGAAAGACGACTGTTTGGCTTAACAGACGGTGCCCGAGAGTCGTTTTCGCGAGCTCAACTAGATATTTTCACTTCCCATCTTCGGCATCAGCCATCTTGGGAGACAGAATAGCACCACAGTAACAGGCTGTTTGCAGAGCTGCTTCTTCCCAGCCCAGTACCGCGGCGCTCATTGGGCTACCACAACGCCTACGCCACGGGGCTGACGTGACAACAGCGGACAATCACAGGATGGACTTGGTGCAAATGTACAAGGCAACGGGATATGTTTGAAGGATATAATATTTGTATACACATCATCAATCTGTTGTTAAAGAAATAGTTTATAGACAGCAGACAAGTTTATGTTGCTTAACTTGCCCACATGTGAAAGGGTTGCAAGGATGTAACATTAAGCTATTTTCTAATGTGGTCCAAAGTGCAAACTTTTACAGCGTGTAAAGGGCAAGTTAGGGACTGTCAACCCATAGATATGAAACTGCAATAATGTGCCAAAATATCAAGATTAACGGATGTTGAATATGATCACTAATGTATTTGCTGAAATAATGTTGGCAGCTAAATCTTTAAAAAAAAAAACTGCGTTGGGATGACTAGGCCTAGGCAAGAATGAAATAATAATGAACACTTTTAAAGAAATAAGTCACTCTTTTTTTCTGGTAGTCAGAGAGGCAGGTGCTTCATTCTGTGTAGGCCCCTGGGCTCCTCAGGGCAAAGAACAGTTATCGAGCCTTCTGGTTGTGGATATGACCATCATGTTGCATTAATGGACATCTGAACCTATGGTTGAATTCTGCCTATTATCTATTTCTATTCTTATTCTTATCTACTACGTCTTCTTGCACATCTGTAGGCTGTTCCGAATGACATTTCATCTGTATAGTGACAATAAAGACGTCTACTACTTCTACTTCTACACTGAAAATCTACAGTGAAAACCATACAAAACCAAACCTTCAATATGGGGCAGCTGTGGTCTAGTGCTGGGGCAGCTGTGGTATAGTGCTGGGGCAGCTGTGGTCTAGTGGTTAGGGAGTTGGTCTTGGGATCTGAGAGTCGGGATCTGAGAGTCCCAGGTTTGAATCCCACCCTACCCATGACTGAAATGCCCTTAAGCAAGGCATCTAACCCCATCTAACTCCAGGGACTGTAACTGAAACCCTGTAAATAACTGTAAGTCGCTCTGGATAAGAGCGTTAGCTAAGTGTACTGTACTACTGTGCTATGTACTCTACGATATTACAGTAAACCCACAGAACCTGTAAACTGTTACAAAGGCTTCTTTGAGTGTATAAAGACAAGAAGGCCAATAAAAGGTTGTCAGAGTAGCTAACAAGCCATATACTTTACGTAAAGGTGTTGATTTGGCAGATATGTTAAATTGCTATTTTTATTTCTTATGCGATAGTTTAGTGCATCACATTTAGGAAGCATCCTCTGATAGATAAGAGGTCTGTAACTACTGTATGGCAGATTTTTGGAAAGGGTTTAAAGTACTGCAATTACCAATGTGAGGAAACATACTGTAAGTCGTCAAAGCAAACTCTCCATGTAGTAGCTTGGTGTTTAAAGGCTCCATAAACTGTGAAGTTCAGCGTTTAGGCCAAGCAATGCTTAGATAAACTGACGGGAATGGTATAGCAGAGCACTACCGCCATCTTGTGGCCATAATGGCACACAAACTAAATAGAAATACATCACTGAGAGGCTATTAAGAATTACAGACAATAGTGCAGAGGGCAAATAAATAAATACTCAAGAAGAGTTATGGTCCCCTCTTAGCAGTTCTGATCTTCTTCTGAAATTTGACAGTGTAAAGAATTTGTGTTGAAAATCATTGTATTGAAAGTGAGATGGAAGTAATGGACACAAGTGTCTGCTGGCTCAGACAGCATCAAGTGCAGTGCATGTTTCTTATCCCATATTAGGCTACAGACTAACTTTGGTGAAGGAGTATACATATGATCAAATATGAAACACTACATGTCCTGCCTAAACATAACATCATGCACACACACACACGCACACATGCACACACACGCATGCACACACATGCATGCACACAAACATATTATCATTGACCCACATGAAACTTCACCTGGTTAAAAGCATGCAAAGATGATTTAAACTTCCTCATATATGTTTAGACAAACATGAAATAAGATGGGACCAAATGTTTCACTGATTGCGTTACTTATTCTGTGCTATCAGAGGCTTAGCAAGTTTGCAAATTCTAAAAGACAGCAAAAAGTGGACTCAAAAACCATTTTCAGCCAATAGAACTGTATATTTATTAGAGAAATAAATATATTTTAAGCCAATTACATAAATGTGCATTTAATAGGTCACAGCCCACAGTAATAAAAAGAAAGTAAGAGGGTGGGCACAGGTGCTGAGCCAAAAAACCAACTGGCTCGAAATGTCACTTGGGTGAGGAACGTGAATAAAAGTACAAAATCAGGGAGCACAGGTGTGCAGACCTCTCCTTTGTGTCTTGGAGCCCACTGTACCACCACACCACCGTCCATCCATCTGTCTGTGACCATTTTTATTTTTCCTTATTTTCTCCCATTCCTCCTCTCCTCCTTCTGTGCCCTCTTCTGGGCCTTGGCCAGGGCTTTCTGCTGCTTCTTGTACTCAGCCTCCCTCACCCTCTTCTCCAGCCTTCGGATCTCCGCCAGCTCACTCTCCTTGATGAGCTGGGGGGTGTGGGCATCCTGGGGCAGGAAAGACACAGATCATGGACTTGAAAAGCATCTTTTTAAAAACTATTTCCAGACATAAGGCCAATCAATGTCTTATTCCCTCCCCCAGCAGAGGTTATGTAATCATCATTGTTTGTTTGTTAGCAACATAACTCAAAACGTTATGGATGGATTTTGATGAAATTTTCAGGGTAGGTTAAAAATGGGCTAACCTAAAAGAGATTAGATTTTGGTGGTGAACTGAGCTGCCCTGGCGGAAGGTCTGCACTCTCTGAATGCTTTTCTAATCTATAGTTGACAGTTTTGTCATCAGTCTAAAATGAATTATATTCACAGTGCCACAGAAAAGAACGTGGTGCAGGGAAGTTCTAGTAGACAAGTACCTTAGGAGCAGCTGCTGTAGGGGTGGCCTGGCGTTTCTTGAACCACCAGTTCCAGGGTTTTTTATTTTCAGCCTGAATTGTGGTGGTCTGAAAGGTTAAAATAGAAATGTGTGAGAAATGTGTACGCTTTGTAGCCATTTTCAGTTTGTGGACACCATAGAGTAATATTATTAGTGGCTTAAACAAAAGCAAGAGGGCATGTCTCACCACAACCAGCGTGTGTAGCTGGCTTCTGAGATTATTCATCAGCTTCTCCCTGGTGATGATCATGGACCTCAGAGAGGGCAGCAGGGCCTCCTCCTTCTCCCTCCACTCCCTCTCCCACCCCAGCCTCTCCTGCTCCCGCTCCCTCTCCAGAGCCCTCATCTCCATCTCATGCTCCTCCTTCCTCTCCTGCAGGAACTGCTGCAGGTTGCTCCTGTCCTTCTCCAGAGCCAGGAAACATGACCGGAGGTCCTTCAGATCAGAAGCATTGCGGTCCAACATCACCTGACCCTCCGGGTCTGCCACAGCACTGTGACCTGGGGTGACTTTGTCCTTCTTACTGTTGGTCACAGCACTGTTCTCCAAAACCTGACGGTTTGGGGTGACTTTGCTAGGCACCATCAAGTCATCACTCTTCGCCTTAGTTTTCTTGCCATCCATAAACCTCTGGATGATGGACAGAGTTTTGTTAATGTCCGACTTGATGTCATTGCCAGTGCTTACTGGGGTGTTCACTGGAGGTCTATTTGGCCCCAGAGTCTCTCTGATCTTCAACAGAGACTGTTGAATCAATAGTCTGGAGTTCTGGTGAAAGCCAGGCTCCATGGTGGCTGATGCTGTGGGCATCCAAATATCTGTAATCAGAAACAGAGTAGGCTTTACGGTTAAGTAATAATAAAATAAAATTTGCGCCTCCTCTCGAATCTCACCGTAACCTCATAACTTTTCTAGCTCACTGGGGGGTTAGCTCCATTAACGCCTTCTGTACGACTTCATGACTGGAATGTTTTATCATGCTGCATATTTCCCCACTCACCGGCCATGTAGCCATTTTCACGCAACAATTTTAAATATTGCTCTTGAAAACAGCCGTCTAAAACTTCATATTTCGTAGCTAATGAATTGGAGTACGGTTTAATTGCAACTCACCTTTAAATCAGAAAATGGTCGCCGCAATAACAAAAAAAAAATCTAAATTCAAAGTGCAAAAATAAGCTCTGTCAAAGCCGCGTTCTCAAAGTGGAAAATGTCTGAAAATGTTCGCTTCGAATGTTAGCTTGTTTCTGTGGCGTTCAATGAAAAGTAGAATTGTTACGTTGACGTTCAGCTATGACGTAGCCTATCTCCTTTACAAGGAAACAAAATATCATGGCAATAAAAATAACAACACCTCTCAGAAAATGTAAAATAACACACAAAAGATAATGATGATAATTGTAGACCCATGTGTCCATAATAATAATAATAATAATAATAATAATAATAATGCCACATTGACCACACAATATGAAAGCTATCTGTAGGGGGAATTATGTGAAAAAAAATTCACACGGTGGATAGCAGCGTGAAATTTGGTACATATGTCCCTTGGGTGATTATAAGACATCCTAGAAGGGGTGCCCAAAAAGTTTTAAACAGGAAGTGAGTTTTTGAAGAAATTCAAAATGGCCACCCATACCATTAGCTGATACAGAACACACCAAAAACAAACTCATAAAACCATGACATTTGGTATACATGCTCTTGGGGTGTCCTTAAGACATCTTGGACAATTAGTCCAAAAAATCTTGAACAGGAAGTAAGCATAAATTCAAAATGGCTGACCATACCATTACCATCTGATTCAGAGCACACCACAACAACCTCATAAAAGCATGACATTTGATATATATGCTGTTGGGGTCATCCTTAGACATCCTGGAAACTGGCTCCAAAAAATCTTGAACAGGAAGTGAGTTTTTGAAGAAATTGAAAATGGCTGCCCATGTAATTGGCAGCTGATTCAGAACTCACCAACATCAACCCTTATTAAAGTACAACCTTTGGTATATATGCTCTAGGGGTGACCCTAAGACATCCTGAAAAAATCCTGAAAAAGAGTCATAAAAGTCCTGAGTTTCTGAAACAGGAAGTGAATATTTTAAAGAAATTCAAGATGGCCATTCAAAGGCCTACAGGCCAGGTGATTGAAAGCCTACCAAAACACCTTACAAAACTAAGACAATATGAAAAGGCTACTTATATGCCGTGTGTCTTGAAGACCTTGTGGACCTCATGCAGACATTACTAAACCATAAAATGTATTCCCGTTGTATTTACATTCTCCAGCACATTGGCAAAATGTGGGAGCTGTGCACGGCAACCCTGTATTCTTGTATCTGCACCTTCGAGAATGTTTCATCTCTGGCTAAGCTGATTTCCATACAGCCCTTGCGGTCTTTTTGCCTTTGCCTTAAAATTGAGAGGTTGTATCACAATCTGTGTGTGTGTGTGGAAACCTGGGGGTAACATGTTTCCTTCCCAATTGGTCTTTAATATACTGTTGATATATAATTCTTGAAAGTTATGCCCCATACAAAAGGCAAACCACATATCGAGGCATGGATAGCTCTTCTGATTAGAATTCTTAATCCTAACTACAATATCTCTGTCTGTCTATGTAACGGATGCCAGCTTGCACAGCTCAGCATGGAACGTGAGTAAACCTCCCTCCCAACACCTCAAAAAGATACACTACTGACTGAACTCATAACCCTGCTTTTAGTTCACTTGGTAGCACAAATGTCTCCCATACTGGAGTTGTTGTTAGTTTGCTGGTTGAGCCTTGACTGCGCAGGAAGACTTTGGTTACACCTTGTTATGGTCAAACTCTGATACTCAAGTGGAATGACTAGATGAAACAACATGTCAACCCTTGGTGTCATATCCTTGCTTTTCGTGTTGAAATTGTATTGACTTGATGCTCTCGGCTAACATTTCTAAGAATTCCTCCTTATTCTTTGAGTCCTTCAGAAAACCAGATAACGTGTGGAGAAACGTTAGCCTGGTAAACCAGCACCTCATACTTCATTTCATTTTGTACAGAGGGTCTGGAACAGAGACCGTCAGAAACGAGTTTGGAGGTGTGGACTCTGCTGAAGTTTAAAAAAGTGCTTCTGCCTTTACCCAATCGCTAACGCCTGGTCGTCACGTATGTAATTAGCCACTACAATTCAAATGTAGCACACAAGGTCAACATCACGGCTAACGAACACACCCTCTGTTCGCTGATTGGATTGGTCTTGCTGGGACTTGCCAAATGACCCTCAAGAGATTCCGGTCCAGACCCTCTGTACAAAATGAAATGAAGTACGAGGGGAGGGTTTACCAGGCTAGAGAAACGTAGTCCTTGCACCAACTTTCAGTGCCAGAGTGTGACCATGAGGAGGAAGACACAAGAATATACCTCCACATGTATACCCAAATTATATATTTATATAATCAGTATGCTGACCCTCAATGCACACACTTTTTAATCTACGGAACATAGCAAGACTACGTCCAGCTCTTTCACAGCTGAGTTCTGAAATCCTGATCATTGCTTGTCACATCTCACATTGATGAATGCAACTCCATCTTGTCTGGTATCCCCAGTAAGCTACTCCACCAGCTTCAAATAATTCAAAACACTGCTGCTAGGATCATAAAGTGCTCAAACTCCTCAAGCAACTACTTTCCTCTATTAATGCTAATGCTAACATTGGCATTATTTTTCGTGTGTCCGACTTTAAGGCTTTATTTCTGCTCACATTAACATTTTACCAATAGCCTACTCTTTGAAAGGTATAGCTAGGTTCTTGTAAAAGTTTTTTTAAGGGATTTATGTATGTAGTTAGCAAATAATTCCCTTTCAAATAAGGATCCGTTTGAAGTCATCTCATTTCTCTCTCTCTTTTTTTAGCATTTTCTTTGCTTTAAAGCTGTATAAAAGTATGTAACATTATTTTTATTAGTATATATTGCACATATTATTTGATGGCAGTCTGTGTACATACCATGCAAAAAAATAAAATGGACTAATAAGCTATGATATCCAAGCTATGTAACATTTTGTTAATCTTGAGTCTGTTTTGGCAGCCATCTTGAATTTTACCTTTAAAAAAGATCTTAAGAGACTGGAAATTTTGGGCAACCCTTCTGAAATTATGAGATACATCCTAAAGAACATCTATACCAATTTTGGTGCTTCTATCCACCGCATAACGATTTGGCCCTTTTTTGTTGATAATTCCTCCTACTATTACAAGGATATAATGACACTGGGATACAAGGATATTTATTTGTCACATGCATAGACATACTGGGTAATGGGACATGCAGTGAAACTGTTGATTGTGAGTCTAGACTGTGCATGGGGATTGGGGAGTAAAGTGCATATGCAGTTGGGGGGATAACTACCAGATGAAGGGCAGAGGTAGAAAAGGGGGCTTGAGCCACGAGGGTTGTGTCCTGTCTGTGTGTGTGTTTAATATAGTCCAGTTAAAATCATATGTAATTAATATACAGCTGATCCAACTATATGCAATTAGTTATAAAATGTGAACAGTGCACTGTAAATCATTTTAGGTAAAGGGTGTATGAGTTTACCAATTGATTACTGGAATCAATTTCTGTGAATTTCCATGGAAGAATAAGTTGCTGTGAATGTGCAGATAACTGCATGTGCTCTTGTGGAAAACTGATCTCTACTTTGCAGACCCCTGGAGTCTGCATTGTGATTTGGGTAAGGCTGAAGAGGAGAAACACAATGCTGACTTAACAAACAACAAATAAATAAACAAATAAATAAATAAATAATAAAATGTTTAAAATGTTTAAAATGTTATGGTTGACCCCTAAAGTTAAAGTGTGGAGATGGATGGCACAGTAAATGAGATCTCTGAGGGTTACCCTATAAGCACAAAACAGCTACACACACAATGGCAGACCATATAGTGTCCTAAGCAGACCCGCAGCATGCCATGGAATGTATTTATATGCAGGAATGGCGCAGCCTTGGCCAGTAACTACTGTACACTGCCCCCCCTTCTGATTATACAGCTCTTTATGTGGAGAGGGAGAGGCCCATCACATACATACTGAACAAAAATGTGACCGTTAAAGAACAAATGGCCCTTTTGCTAGCTTGAAAATTATGATTGTTTCTTTTGCATTGAGAGGTGACAGCTCAACAGTGCCGATGCCTCATATGTTCAATTTGAGGTACGCAGACATCCCAAGTCTCCCGGAAGTGTCCGGGTGTAGATGGTGCGCTCCGTGGTGTGCTGTTGTACATCGCCTCGGGGGGAACTGAGTTTGTGGTGGTTGGGATGTCTGGGTACGTAAATGATCAGTGAGTGAACACAGACTAGTAAACACTAACCTTTGAAGGTGTAGGGTAGCACTTCATTTTAAGCCACTGGAAGTTGAGGCTGTGTGTGAACAAACACTGGCATACTAACATGTTATCATGTTCATCCTGTGAATGATCTCACCCCATTTATTAAGTGCTGTAGAGAGTACCTGAACAGAATCGTAAGTCAGATGGTAGATGTACTATATAAAGCTTCATTATTCTTTCATTCATCAAAAGATGTCATCTTTTCACAGATAGGTTTTTAAAGTGATGGTATGGATTGACATAATCATGATTACTGAGCACCAAGCAACGTACTGATGAACACAACCTATTCCAGAAATAATGCTTTTGCCTAGTTGCTAACCATCACCCACCCATGATTTCCAGAAATAATGCGTTTGCCTCTTTGCTGACCATCACCCTCCTATTAGCGGGAATCAAATGTGTGACTTGTCATAGCATAGCTATCAGCAGAGCTCCTCTGACGATCACCTATCGCAGTGAGTGGGTAGCAGAAGAAAGCCCTCACTAAGCAAACAACTATCTCTGCAAAGGCTCAGAAGGATTCATGTGAGTGTCATGTGAGTTCAGAATCACATTATGAGAGAAAGAGAGAGAGAGAGAGAGAGAGAGAGAGAGAGAGAGAGAGAGAGAGAGAGAGAGAGCGCAATAGAGAGCGAGAACGCGTGTGACAGAGAGTGGGTGCGGTTTCTCTCTATCAGCTCACTGTACGTCTATAATTCAAGCGAACTAAAATTGAAACAGTTCCTACGGTGGGAATACGTTTGGAAGCTCGTAGTCTTTCTTTTAGTCTCGGAGGGAGCCACATACATTGCTGTATCGACTGTACAGAGTCCAGATGAATGTGTTGCAGCCTGTTGTCAAGATTTAAACTGCAACCTGGCATTGATCAAAACTGATGGAGAGCAGGGGTCGGTACAGAACTGCTTCCTGTTTGATTGCCTGTACAGGCAGAAATACGTTTGCAGATTTGTAAAGAGGAATGGTTTCGTCAATTACATCCTTGACTCAGTCTATGACAACTACCTGGATGGACCAACCTCAGGTTAATGAATATCGAAGCCTTATTGTGAATTCTAAAGACTATCTCATCTTAATTCTTTGATTGGCTGTGTTTAATGTATATTATTATATATCAGTTCAGATAAAATTTTATTTAAGAAGGTTTTATTATTTTGGTAACAAGTAACAAAATGCATGTTTCTGAGAAGAGTGATCACAGAGTCTGAATCAGTATCGTAGTCAGCCCGTCACCATTACAAAACTACACTCTCATCTTCATGCCACAATTTCTTCTGTCTGCAGGTGATGAGGACAAGCATCCCATTGCTAATGCGGGGCAGGATATTGTGGTCCAACCCAATGAAATAGTGACCCTGGATGCCCACCAGAGCTGGGATGACAAGAAGATCACCAGCTATAAGTGGAGCCAGGTGCTGGGTGACCCGTCTGTTGTCATGCAGGTGAGATATTCAGTAGTTGTAAACACAATCTTGTGATGCCTTGTGGGCATCTGTGGCCTAGTGGTTAGGGAGTTGGTCTTCCGATCGGAAGGTTGCTGGTTCGAATCCCATCCTACCCATGGTTGAGATGCCTTTGAACAAGGCATCTAACCCCACACTGCTCCAGGGACTACTATTGAACTGGTGAAGTAAGGGAACAAATATAGTGCTAAATTGTTGCTTGCTGTCTAACCTCAAGCCGGGTGTGTATAAATTTGAGGCGAAGGTCACAGACAGCAGCGGTCAGACAGACACGGAACAGGTCACGGTTCTAGTCCTGACACCTGAGCAATCTGAAAGTAAGTACACATCTTAGCAAAAAACACAGAGAGTTTTCCTCTCTCATACAAGTATAATGAGATGTAATAAAATAATCTTGACTCTTGAATCTATTGTTTTAATACCCCCCACCGTGACATACAATAAAAAAAACAGCACATTTAAACACACAAAACACTTGGCTGAAATAAATAAATAAATACAGATGTTTAGTCAATTAATTCTGTTTTTTTGCTGTTTTATTATTACAGTGAGATTCAGAAACATAAAGAAGCTTTTAGTTGAGTAGGTGTAGTACCAACAGGTGAGTGGACTGAAACCTCAGAGCAATAAAAGACAGATTGTGTCAGAAAGACAATTATCGCATTAACAGTATAGAGCCAGTAGACTGTGGTCAGCTGACAACTCATACACCCAGACCAATGTGTAGGCTGAATACTGACAGGCTGATATCGTCATTGTCTGTTATAGACATTCAGCTGAATGATTCACCTGCCTCTGATTTAACAACGAAGAAAACACTAACCCTACTGTAAACAGATTTCAGTTTAAGGTTAAGTAACACCTCCCATGTAGGATTGTCCACACACGTTCGCTCTCTCTGTAGTGCGTCACCACGCTTCGATAGAATATGAGAACTTCCTGGAGCATCTACACACCTGTGTCCTCAGCAGTTGGTTAAAGCGCTTTTAATCTTTACTCCCACCCAGTTCTACCTGCGGTAACTCTCTAGACAAGTGAATGGCGCTAGATTGAGGGCTGAAAGAGACACGTTTGGCTGAGTTTTTACAGAACACAATTTTAAACGGACCTTTTGGATTCACAGCGTTACAAGGAGCGCTATTCTCACTATCTGCTCACTGTACGTCTATAATTCAAGCGAACTAAAATTGAAGCGGTTCCTACGGTGGGAATACGTTTGGAAGCTCGAAGTCTTTCTTTTTAGTCGAGCAAGTGTGTTGAGACGAGGCCATAACCAATTTTGAACTTGCGCATATGCAAAGTCCTTACAATGGTTTCTAGGCGTTTTATTGCGATATGGACATGTTGGCTAATATGTTTGGTTCTTTGGCCAGGCGACACAGTCCAGAGCTGCTCAAAGACGTTTGAAAAGGGTAGGGAGGACTTCGTTCTGGATACAGAGGAGTCCGTCTCGGAGGGAGCCACATACATTGCTGTATCGACTGTACAGGGTCCAGATGAATGTGTTGCAGCCTGTTGTCAAGATTTAAACTGCAACCTGGCATTGATCAAAACTGATGGAGAGCAGGGGTCGGTAGAGAACTGCTTCCTGTTTGATTGCCTGTACAAGCAGAAATACGTTTGCCGATTTGTAAAGAAGAATGGTTTCGTCAATTACATCCTTGACTCAGTCTATGACAACTACCTGGATGGACCAACCTCAGGTTAGTGAATTCTAAACACTATCTCATCTTAATTCTGTGATTGGCTGTGTTTAATGTCTTGAATATATTATTATATATCAGTTCAGATAAAAACATATTTAAGAAGGTTTTATTATTTTGGTAACAAATAACAACATTTATGTTTCTGAGAAGAATGACCACAGAGTCTGAATCAGTATTGTATCAGCCCGTCACCATTACAAAACCACACTCTCATCTTCATGCCACAATTTCTTCTGCCTGCAGGTGATAAGGACAAGCATCCCATTGCTAATGCGGGGCAGGATATAGTGGTCCAACCCAATGAACTGGTGACCCTGGATGCCCACCAGAGCTGGGATGACAAGAAGATCACCAGCTATAAGTGGAGCCAGGTGCTGGGCGACCCGTCTGTTGTCATGCAGGTGAGATATTCAGTAGATGTAAACACAATCTTGTGACGCAGATGAGATGTTCCATAGCAATTACTATTTAACTGATAGTTTAGGTGGTGAAGTAAGGGAACAAATATAGTGCTAAATTGTTGCTTGTCATGATTTTGGTAGACCTACACTGTCACACAGTAGTTATGTCATTTTTCACACATGTTGCGTAATGTTTTCATTTCTGTGTTAGTCCCTTGAGGAGTGTCAGCTGCACTCCTACATATCTTTGGGATCACTCATTTGTTGTGTTGGAACTATAATTTCAGTTATGTAACTATGGTTACAGTATGGAAGTATGTGTTGAATAATTTAAGATAGGTTAATGGTAGTCTTGAGAAGCATGTTTATACTGGTGTATAACTTTCAAGACTTGAAGGTCGTGCTTGATTCTTGTGTGTCATTTACTGTCTTCTTATTCTTTCTCGTACAGAAAACTACATTTGAGGACCAAATTGAGCTGTCTAACCTCAAGCCAGGTGTGTATAAATTTGAGGTGAAGGTCACGGACAGCAGCGGTCAGACAGACACGGCACAGGTCACGGTTCTAGTCCTGACACCTGAGCAATCTGAAAGTAAGTACACATCTTTGGAACTTTGCTACTTCACTACTCTGGAAAGCAGAATTCTAACAGCAAGAACAATGCTCTAGAATGGAATTACTAAACACTCTTTCCCAATCCAGTCTCCAGGGGCGTGTCTGCCTCCAGGGTTTAGGTCTCTCCTGCCCTTTCCCACACCTAGTTGACCTAATCAAACAAATTTGATTGACTAGATCAGGAGAGCTCAGGAACTTCAGATCATCAAAAGGAAGGATTGCCTGATTGCTAATGAAGGATACATTTCCCTGTAAAGAGTGACAAGAATTTAGATGGCTTTTTTTGTCTGGATAAAGATATCATTGACCATGTGGTTGATAGATTTGTAGATTGGGTTTATTAGTGGTGTTATGCTATTAGAGAATTTCTGGTGTTTTGGTCAACAGGTATACCTGTTTGACAGTTCCTGCTGACCATCTGGGTTGGACTTAAGATGGCCACCATTAGTTTCACCAATAACAAACAAATAAAATTTTCCACACACCTAGACCACACATGAGCAAGGCAAGGCCGCTGACTTAGAGAGTGTGTGTGTGTATGTGTGTGTGTGTTCGTTTGGTCGCCTCCCTCTCCAGCCTGCAGCAACAGCCCACTCATGGGAACAGGTTTAACGTGTTTTTAAAGTGGATCGTCAGCTGCCATGTTGTGTCATGGGTGCTTAAGGCACCTCCGCATACTCCTGTGACTGTTGTCATTATGAGAGATGATGGGACGGGCCACACCCTCACTCACATTTCTTTTGTAACTGATGTGTCACACGCAGGAGTGGTCTCTGCTAAGGAAGGGGCTTGATGGGAGTGTGTGTGTGTGTGTGGGAGTGTAGCATGTGTGGGGTGTGTGAGTGTTGGGTGTGTGTAAGGTGTGTGGAACGTCTTAAAATGTGTGTTGGACAAGTGCCGGATAGAAAATCAGATGGAAATAAGCTAGTTATTTCCATTTGTGTGTGTGTGTGTGTGTGTGTGTGTGTGTGTGTGTGTGTGTGTGTGTGTGTGTGTGTGTGTGTGTGTGTGTGTTTTGTGATGGCTCTGTTGAGGAAGGGAGGGAAGGTTGGGCTAGCGATTAGGAGGAGAGTGCAGTGGGGAAGGAAGAGGTGGGGAGGGCCGTTGGAAAAGAATTTGGGAGGAAGAGGTCGCTGGCTGTCCAGGGGATCATATGGTATATAAACATTAAAAATAATTCTTTACCTCCCTGGAATGTCAATGTAAAGATCAAGCTTCTGTTTTCGACATTAAGTGAATTTTCCACTCCATATTTCTGTTATGTATGGGGCTTTTTGGTGCATACCAGAGAGTTTTACAAGCGCACCAGAAAGTGTTTTGGTGCTTACCAGAAAGCTAGCAATGTAGGCCAATACACCAGATAGACAACAGTAGCAATGTAGCCTATACTTTGTGCATGTATTGTTCACTTTAGGCTGCTGACTTTAAGACTATATGACTAAAGTTAAAACAGTTTATCTTTACCTTATCCTGCAGTTGTTTGATAACACTCTCAGTAGGGCTGGGCGATATATCGATATTATCGTAATATCGATATATTTTTAAAGAAGATATGTATTTGACACTATATCGCCATATCGATATATTTTCGATGATACAATACCACTTTATCAAAACCACTTATCCTAATGTGTTCACACTGTTCAGACAGCCGGAGCTTTCTCGGATCACTCAGCTGTACCCCGGTGTATGTTACTGTTTACTTTTTCATTTGCACAGCTCTTTTAGAGCAGTCTTAACTTAACATGAAACACTTTGCTCATCCTGTTTTTGGAATATCGATATGTATCGTATATCGCCAATCAGCCCAGAAATATCGTGATATTAGTTTAGGTCCATATCGCCCAGCCCTAACTCTCAGCAATATTTCCACTTCTAAGGAAAGGAAATGCATCCTCCTCTGCTGCCATGTTGCAAGTACAATCTTTATGGGCAGTATAGTAACTACTCACTGCTTCCGGTTTCACGTAATGAAGAGAGAGTTTCTGCTGCGCTCGTAAAACTTTCTGGTGTGCACCAAAAACTTTCTGGGGTGCACATAAAGTTTCTGACCCATGCTAGAAACTTTCATGTGCACCAGGAAGTTTTTCATATCCACCTTCACCAGAAACATTTACGTGTTCTTTCTGTAGTTTTGACCTTGGAGAACAGGTTTCGGTATTTGATAATTATGCATCTGTGTTTATGTAACTCTTTATGGCGGTGAAATTTCTGTGAAAGCAAGCTGTTTAACGCCTGACCCTGTGGTGAGCAACAGATGAGCACAAACATTGCCGCTGGCTAAGAGGTGGCAGAAGCAGTTTTCCAACACTGGCGATAATCAATCCCAGAACCAACCAAATAACAATAATTTAGACCTGCAAAACCTCACTGGCAAAGAAATGAGTTTGTCTTCAAGCATTAAACTTTGACCTGTTTTGCATTTCAATTTGGTTACCCTCAAAAACCACATGGTGGATATCGGGCATGACCTGCTTGGGTCGCCTACTCAGGTCGTGTCAGGTGTCATGTTCACCTGGGAATGTTGGTACTTTATTGTTTTTTATACTTTATTTATTATTTTGTCCATGGGGGTGAAACAGAATGTTCTGTCACTCATGCAAGAACAGAAAGCACAGGAGGTTTAAAATGTAAAACAAAACAGCAATTTTTTAGAATGTAATATTATAGCCATGCAGGTGCCCAGGAGCTTTTATTGTTAATCCATTGTCCGGTATGTCAGTGGCAAGATGGATAGGTTGTCAGCCCAAACACTGCAGGCAAGTAGTTGTGCAGGTAAACAGATTTACAAGTGTGCAGAAAATCAACACATTGAGTTTTTTGTGTGTGTTGCATACAGGGTGCACAGGTAGGCAGGTGCCCGTGTGTGTCTGTCACGTGTTCAGGTTGTGGCCATTGCTCACGGCACCTCTTCTCTACTCTGTCGGACCGTGCCACTGTCACCTCTCGTGTGGCATTTATACAGGCATAGGGCTGGTTCTCACGTGGCATTTATACTGCCATGGGGCTGGTTCTCACATTCTCAGGGTGTGTCTGGTGTGACAATGCTAACATAATTCGTGCAGGACCTGCGGTGTTGCATCATGGCAGTCCAAGTGTAGATAAGCATTTTATGGCCCTGGGATCATAATGGACTCTCCCAGTGTAGCTCAAAAGCAGCGGTTGTAGTGGTGTTACTATATTGACATGAGGGGGAAACAACCAGAAAGCATATCAATCATTTATACACTAGTCATTGCTGTTGGCACTGGGCTGCTGTCAGAAACTATGAGAAAGGTCTGCCCATACTATTTTCTTTGAGTGTTAAAATTTATATTTGTAATATTTTATATTTATAATGATATCCAGGCAGTGTCTCTAACTTCTTTGTGTGCATTCACTTCAGCGTTTGTCTTTTAAACCATGTGCACGTAAACCATGTGAGCACAATTAGTCTACATATTATGGATGGGTGTGCCTGTGTTCTTACGTGTGTGTGTGTGTGTGTGTGTGTGTATGTAGGTCACTGTCTGGCCCCAAAGAAGGTGGGCCCCTGTCGTGGTTCTTTCCCCCGCTGGAACTACAATGCTCTGACTGACCAGTGTGAGATGTTTACATTCGGTGGCTGCAAGCCCAATGGGAACAACTACCTGACGGAGAATGAGTGTAAGAGTGCCTGCAAGGGTGTCTCAGGTGCAGTCCGCTTTCTCTCTCATTCACAAAACACATGTAATATGGAAGCTTAAAGGTGTAATATGTAAACACTTTACGGCAGGTAATCATATAATTGTCTGTATGTCACTAGATATTAAGGGAACATGTTATATTGAAATACTGATTACACTGACAACAATAGTGCTACCGCAATATTTACATTTTAAAACTTAATTTCCAGCCTGCAAATTCTATGGTTTTGTGTTTTGCCTCTTTAAAGTATTTTGAATTTGATTGCAGTACCAGTTTTAGCCACAATCCTAAATATAGCACCCTTAAAGGAGAACTTCGGTGTAAAATGAAAATTGGCATTTTAAAACATCATACCGAGTTGGTATGTGTACTGAGAAGCAAAATTGAGTTAGCCTGTAGCAGTCAGAACTTAACTATTTTTTACCGTTTGTCCCAGAAGGCTAATAAGTAAATAGATAACTAATAAGAAGTGGTAGGTGCCCTCAGACGAAGCATGAAGATTACGCTATTATTAAACCATTAAAACAGCTTGAAGAAATTCCACACTCCATCGGTAGTACAACAAAGGCTCTGGCATTCAAAACAAAGCACTGAGAATATTGTAAATGTACACAACGTTTATTTAAAAACCGTTCTTACCAGTAGTCAAACGTGTTTTATTAATAAATGATCCACTTCCATTGTTAGCCTTCCTCAGCAAACATACCAACTCGGTATGATGTTTTAACATGCCAATTTTCATTTTACACCGAAGTTGTCCTTTAACTGATGTCATCAATCAGGGCGTCATTTTTGTGGTGCATTAGATACAAAACTGAATACACCTCTAAACGTTGATGTCTCCCTACAGCTCTCATCAATCTGGAGAAAGATGGAAGAAGTATTGTTGTAACAACTGAAGGTGAACTCAACAAGCACACAGCATATACCTGTACACACATGCTGGGACAGAGTTAACTATGAAATGCACACAGTGCTCACTCTTTTTCTAACACTAATGTATATTTTCAAGTCATTCACATGCATTTGTCTGTCTGTCTGGCTGTCTGTCTGTCTGTATCTGTCCTCTTTTACTTTGACTGTCACTCAGTTTGTGGGAAGATGTGCCAGGCGGACCAGTTCAGGTGTGACAACGGCTGCTGTCTGGATAAGGCCCTGGAGTGTGATGATGTGCCTCACTGTACCGACGGCTCAGACGAAGCAGACTGCAAAAACTGTAATTGAACACATACCACACTCTCTCTCTCTCTCTCTCGGTCTCTCTGCCCCTCTCTCTCTCTCTCTCTCTCTCTCTCTCTCTCTCTCTCTCTCTCTCTCTCTCTCTCTTTCTCTCTCTCTCTCACACACACGCACACACATACAGACACAGTCTTTTTTTCTTTAATCACAAACATGCACAGCAGTTTCCAAGTAAATCACTTAGATTTATGTATTTGTTTAATTTTATATTTATATTTCATTCATGTGTAGTGAATAACACTCTCACCTGGCTGATTGGGATCCCTGTGAATGAGCAGAAAGGTATGTTAATGAGCTCCTACTGTTCTGCCCTACAAAGCCAAAAGGCAGTAATTGAATATTTTGTCAAAATTGAGTTTAGACTGGATATTGACTTTATAACACCTAATTTGTCTTGTGACTAAATATCTTGCTTTTTCCTGTTAAGAAAGTACATCAAAGCATCACCACTATTATACCTACCACATGTTAGGCCGGGCACTATAAAGACATTATAAAAGGCATTTTTTTCAGTTGCAATGTTTGCGTAGTTACTGCACTTTGCCTTTGTAGGACAGTATTTATATAAAATATGTAGATGTACATAAGCACTTCACCATACAAGATATTTCTGTAAGCACTTAAGACTTAAAGAGGCATTGCCATGGGCCAATCAAAAAACAGCAACATTTCAATTCTATCACTCTCTAAAGCACTGAAGACTTAAAACACTCTACCTGTTATTTTCAATGGTGATCATTCAGCTCGTTGCACGGAGCCCCCAGTGACAGGGCCGTGTCGCGCCAGCATGACCCGCTGGTTCTATGACCCCCTCGGCCGCCACTGCAGTCGCTTCAACTACGGGGGTTGCAACGGCAACGAGAACAACTTCGAGAAGGAGGCAGACTGCATGGCCATGTGTGAGCATGTCACAGGTAGGTCAAACCACACGGCGGGACCATTAAACTAAATGAACTGTATTCTGAGGCAGAGGAAGTACAAAAACTTCTATTGCTTAGGCTACCCCGATTAGAAGAACAGCACAGCTGAAGATATGACTTGTTTGTAAAGAAGACTTTGGGGAAAATGCAGACTAAGGTTTGACTTTTGTCACAGTTTGTATTTGTTTCTTGAATACTGGGACTTTCCATGTCCTTGTAATGGCTTTGTGACTGAATGACAAAAGTACAGTCATATTTTCAGCTTGTATGTGTTGTAAGTTTCAGCTTGTATGTGTTGTAATTACAAATTCATACACAACTTGTGCATACTGATGTTAAGATAAAATGTGATAGCTTACAAGCATGATCACAGTAGCACCTAAAACTTCTATTAACTCTCAAGAATCCAGTTTTGGACTTAATGCGCCTGCCCATTTTGCTATATTCCAGAGAACGATGTCTTTGCCCGTGGAGTGTTTGAGCGCCATGAGCAAGAAGAAAGCCAGTCTGGTAAGGGATGTTTTTATCTGACGCCGATACGTGGCTTTTCTTTTCTTCCCCTGTGGAATTTCTGAGACCCACATTTGTAAATATGTTTTTAGATACTCTAGTTGAAGTTCAAACAGCATGATAGCAATGTATGTTCTTAGTGTTGGGCTACTTTTAGATTGGTCTAGCTAAGCAAGCTCGGGGAGGGGAGGAAGGAAGTATGTGTCCGGCTCTATGGCCGTGTGTGTTTATGTAACCCACTTTCTAAACACTACAGTCAACAGAATAAAGCGTGTTACAATGTCTTTGTATTTACTGCATTTGATTGATTGATATTATGCATGGGTATAGAAGACACAAGAAACAACCAACATGTCAACAGCAGGATAGCATATAAAAGTGTGAACACTTCTATCGTGTGTCCCTGGTAGGGTGGGTGTGTGTGCGTGTGCGTGCAGGGCGGTTTCTGATATGATAGGCTGTTGCCCAGGTATAGGTGCTTTTTTTTGGGCGAGTGTGCACCCACTGTCTGTGTGCACCCCCTTGCTGCTGCTGCTGTGCTGCGGAAGTCACACACAACCAGTGGAAGTAGGGAAAGGGAGGGGCGAGGGGAATCTGGGCCCCTCCAGGCTAGGACCGCTCGTGTGTGTGTGTGTGTGCGTGTGCGTGCATGGCGAGTAAGTGTAGACATTTGTCCATGTTTGTGTGCGTGCACATGTGAGTGACTGCTCGTCTGCTGGCTGTCTTGTCTTAGGGTCAGTTGCTGTGGCTGTGGTGCTGGCCCTGTGCATACTGATCGTGCTGGCGTTGCTAGGATACTGCTTCCTGAAGGAGAGGAGGAAGAAGAGCCAGCAGCAGGTGCGAGGGGTTGCCAACGGCGCCCAGATCCCACTCACGGATGAGTCAGAGCACATGGTCTACAAGTCCACCACCAAACCTGTCTGAGGGGCTGCCCCAAACCTTGCGTCCGCCCTTCAGTGTGTACTGTATGCAGGTGTGTGTATGTGTGTGCACAATATGCTCTAAAGCAAGAGGTTTGTTGTAGCTGTATTTTATTATTCTCTTTCTCTCTCTCTCTTTCTCTTTCTCTCTCTCTCTCTCTCTCTCTCTCTCTCTCTCTCTCTCTCTCTCTCTCTCTCTCTCTCTCAATATAAACATGTATATGCATGTGTGTTTGATAATATGTAAAAAGGGGAGGGAGAGTGAAGTCTACATATGTATCATATGTACATACATATGTATCTAGGAGTTTCTTACTGGAAGTTCAGTAACCTTATGTTAATACCCTCATGCCAGAAACTTCCTCATTCTTTCATTGGCTACCTGAACTTGGCAACGTGCAGAGATTTGCATATTTTACCAAGGTTAGCCAGCCCTAGGCAAGTAACCAGTTTATTGTCTCTCTCAAAGCAAGAGGTT